>QLSR01000324.1:0-52175 GCA_031780015.1 Citrullus colocynthis
GCAATTATATTAACTTATCCACACGGCAGTCTGTTGGAAAGTTCTTGGTCCACCAAGTGTGGCTTAACTCGCAGTTGCTCCAATCCTTTTTACCCAACACAATTCCCGGCCACCTAAGAGAATTTTTTTATCACATAAGTCTCAAGCATCAACAGTTTAACCAAATTACGCTATAAATTTTCCTTGGGTCCGAGGTACTTACTCGAACGTTACCGGTTTGGTGACGAGTAATCAGGCGAGCGTTTGATTGAAACGGCAGCGGAGGAGCACCGGCGATGGAAAAGAGAGAAAATCGGCGGCGAAAGAGAGAGAAACCGGCGTCGGTGGCTGCCGAAGAGAGAGAGCGAGCTATCTGCGGCGGTGCTGAAGAGAGAGAGATCGGCGCTGAAGAGAGAGAGAGTTCGGCGCTGAAGAGAGAGAGAGAGAGAGAGAGAGAGAGAGACCGAAACCGGCGCGGCGGCGCTGCAGCCGCGAGGAAGCAGGGGAAGATCGACGGCGCGGATGGTGGCGACGAGAAGGAGAAGACAATCGAGCCGGCGGCGGCGGTCCAGTTGCGAGGAAGAAGAAGAAGAAGAAGAAGAAGAGAAGGAAGCCGGCGTTGCGAAGAAGAAGGAGAAGAACCGGGGGGGGCGCGAGAGAGAGAGAAGATCCTTTTTTTTTATTTTGGCACGCAAATCGAGGCCTATTTAAAAGAAACCCTAATTCCCTATTCCTTCCTCTTTTCCCCCTTTTTTTTCCAACCAAATAAAACAAAATCAAATAAAATCTTCTACACCCAAGATTTACCTCAACGATTTGGGGTTGTTACAATCTTCCCCCCTTGAGAAACTATCGTCCCCGAAAGTTTTTTTTTTACTGTTGGAACAACTCTGGGTACTCTGACCTCATTTCATCCTCTCGTTCCCACGTTGCCTCCTCACGCTGGTGGTTCTGCCAAAGGACTTTCACCAATGCTATCTCCCGGTTGTGCAGAACCTTCACTTCCCTTGCGAGAATTTGCACTGGCCTTTCCTCATAACTTAAATCTTTGCGCAACTGTAAGGGCTCAAAGTCGACCACATGGGATGGATCTGCCATATACTTCCGAAGCATGGAGACATGGAACACATTATGAACTGCGGAGAGCGACGGTGGCAAGGCTAACCGATAGGCCACGGGGCCAACTCGCTCCAATATTTCAAGCGGTCCAATGAACCGAGGGCTTAGCTTCCCCTTCTTCCCGAACCTCAAGACACCTTTCATAGGTGCCACTTTCAAGAATACCTTCTCACCTACCTCAAATTCCAGGTCTCGCCGTCTTACATCGGCGTAACTTTTCTGTCTACTCTGAGCTGTCTGCATCCTTGCCCTAATCCTCTGTATAGCCTCGTTGGTGAGTTGTACTAACTCTGGTCCTAACAGTCTTCGCTCCCCAACTTCATCCCAGCAAACTGGAGATCTGCAACACTTACCATATAAGGCCTCGAATGCCGCTATGCCAATGGTAGCTTGATAACTGTTATTGTAGGCCAACTCCATCAAGTGCAAGTGGGAGTCCCAACTTCCTGAAAAATCTAGGGCGCAGGCACGTAACATGTCCTCTAGTACCTGGTTTAAGCGCTCCGTTTGTCCATCCGTCTGGGGGTGAAAAGCCGTACTAAAATCCAATCGAGTGCCCAACGCAGTCTGGAGACTCTTCCAAAAGTTTGACGTGAAACGAGGGTCTCTGTCAGACACTATAGAAACTGGCACCCCGTGTAGCCTTACTACTTGCCTGATATAAATTTGTGCCCACTTACTTACTGAAAAGGTGGACTTTCCCGGAATAAAATGTGCTAACTTGGTAAGTCTATCCACAATGACCTATATCACCGTGTGACCTTTCGCTGTTTTGGGTAAACCTACAATGAAGTCCACAGATACATTCTCCCATTTCCACTCGGGTACCGATAGGGGCTGCAACAATCCTGCCTGCTTCTGCCTTAGGGCCTTCACCTGCTGGCATACGAAACACTTACCAACGAATTCAGCCACCTCTCTCTTCATATTGGGCCACCAGTAGTGACGCTTCAGGTCCTGATACATCTTGGTACTGCCTTGATGTATTGCAAATGGGTAGTTATGAGCCTCTGACAACAATTCATCTTTAACGCTGCCTGCTGGAACACACAAGCGTCCGCGGTAGGTAAGGCCACTATCAGAGGACACCAACAACTCACTAGTCTGCCCCGACTCCATCTGGCGAAATTTTTCCTTAAGGTACGGATCCTCCTGCTGGGCGTCTATGATCCTTTGTCTCAAGGTGGGTTGCACTGATAGTTGAGCTAACTGAGAAGTGACTTCTCCTAGCACCACTGCAATGCCTGCTCGCTCAAGGTCCTTGCACAGTGGGGCCTGGTCAGTAATCAAAGCTGCTGAATGAACTGCCTTCCTGCTCAAGGCATTTGCCACTACATTTGCCTTTCCGGGATGGTACAGGATCTCCACATCATAATCCTTTACTAACTCTAACCACCTGCGCTGTCTCATGTTCAATTCCTTCTGAGTGAAAAAGTACTTCAAGCTTTTGTGGTCAGTGAAGATCTGGATTCTTTCCCCGTACAGGTAGTGCCTCCATATCTTCAGAGCGAAAACAATTGCTGCCAACTCCAAATCGTGAGTTGGGTAATTCTGCTCGTGGCTTTTTAATTGCCGGGATGCATAAGCGACCACCTTGTCGTGCTGCATCAACACACAACCCAGTCCCTTTTTGGAAGCATCACTATAAACGACAAAACTCCCTAATCCATCTGGAACAGTAAGTACTGGTGCAGACACTAGCCTCTGCTTGAGGTCTTGGAAACTCTCTTCACAAGCCTTACTCCAAACAAAGGAATTACCTTTCCGGGTCAACTGAGTCAACGGCCTGGCTACACGAGAGAAATCTTTCACAAACCGACGGTAGTAGCCAGCTAAACCCAGAAAACTACGTACTTCACTAGCTGTCGTAGGGCGAGGCCAGCTCGTAACCGCCTCTATCTTGGCAGGATCTACCGAGACACCATCCTTGGACACCACATGTCCTAAAAAGGATACCTGCTTCAACCAGAATTCGCATTTAGAAAACTTGGCATACAACTTATGTGCCCTTAAGGTTTCGAGAACTTTTCGCAGATGCCCCTCGTGCTCTTCCTCTGTCTTGGAATATACCAGAATATCATCGATGAATACGATGACGAATGCGTCAAGAAAGTCCTTGAACACCCGGTTCATTAGATCCATGAATACTGCAGGGGCATTTGCCAGACCAAAGGACATGATGATGAATTCGTAGTGTCCATAACGGGAACGAAAAGCGGTCTTAGGAACGTCACTGCCCTTTATTCTTAACTGATGATATCCTGAACGAAGGTCAATCTTTGAGAAAACCGTGGCTCCCTGCAACTGGTCAAATAGATCGTTAATTCTGGGGAGAGGGTATTTGTTTTTTATAGTCACCTTGTTTAGCTCTCTGTAGTCAATGCAAAGGCGTAGCGAACCATCCTTCTTCTTCACGAATAACACTGGTGCCCCCCAAGGCGACACACTCGGCCGGATAAAACCCTTGTCAAGCAACTCTTGTAGCTGCACCTTCAGCTCTCTTAGCTCTGCTGGAGCCATACGATAAGGAGCCCTGGATATGGGAACCGTACTGGGCTCCACCTCTATGGCGAAATCAATCTCCTGAACCGGTGGTAAGCCTGGAAGGTCCTCTGGAAAAACATCCGGATAGTCTCGTACCACAGGTTCTAAAGTTAAGGTGGCCTCATCCTCTCTAACGTCTACCACACTGGCCAGAATACCCCAGGTGCCCTGGTTAAGTAGTCTACGGACCTTTAGAGCCGAAATGACCTTGGGTAGGACCACCGTCCCTGCTCCCTTAAATTTGAAGTTAGGCCCCGACGGAGGAGTGAAAATCACTTCCTTTCTTGCACAGTCTATACTGGCATGGTTAGCAACCAACCAGTCCATGCCTAGAATGACGTCGAAGTCCTGCATGGCCAAGACGATTAGGGTAACCTCTAACTCTTGATTTTCTATTTCTACCCGACAGGCTTTTATCTTTTCTTTTGCCAACAAGATCTCCCCGGATGGGGTAGAGACCGATAATACGAAAGGTAAGGGTTCTAATTCTAGTGCAGCATGTTCAACAAATACAGTAGAAATAAACGAGTGTGATGAGCCTGAGTCAAACAACACTAGGGCATGATACCCCAAAATAGGATGCATAACTGTCACCACCGTGCCTGCCTTATCAGCCTCCTGCCGGGTTGTGGCATAGGCCCGACCATGCTGTTGCTGCATTCTGCCAGAGTCCCCACGGGAGGTACTTACATACTGCCCCTTACCATCTGCTGCTCCCTTCCTTGGACACTTGCTAGACATGTGCCCCTTCTGGCCACACCGGAAACAAACTCCTGATCCTGCTAAACATTTCCCCCAGTGACTTTTTCCTCAGGAACCACATACTGGCTTTTCTTTCTCTACTAAGCCTGAGGCCGAAGGCTGCTGTCTAAAGTGCTGTATGGGCCTGTCTGCCCGGTTCTTTGGAGGAAATTCTGGGATTTTCTGCTCAAATTTCCTTTTCTGGCCTGAAGAGGTCCCTGAGGTCACAGCTCTGACATATTCATCTCCGGCACGGGAGTCAATCCTCACCCCTGCTCGAAAGGCTGCTGCATAACTACTGGGCTCCAGGGCTTGCACGAAACCCCTTAGCCCCTCCCTTAGACCTTGCACAAAGCATTCTGTCCTATCTTCCTCAGTAGCCACCATCTTGGGGGCGAATCGGGACAGCTTGGTAAACTCTGCTCATACTCCTCAACGGACATAACTCCTTGCTTCAGCCTCATGAACTCCAGCTGCTTATTGTACCTCGTGTTGGCGGAGAAGTATTTCTCATAGAATCTCTCCTTGAACTGAGCCCAGGTAATCGATCCCCCTGTGGTAACCACTGACCTTTCAGCCGACTGCCACCAGATCTCGGCGTCATCTGTCAAAACAAATACAGCACACTGCAGCTTCTGGTCCTCTGGGCACTTCATATATCGAAAGATAGTCGGGATGGATGATAACCACATCTCCGCCTTAGTAGGGTCCTTCAACGACCCGTCAAAAGTGCGCGGATTGTACTTTCTAAAGTCCCTCAGATGTTTTGCTTCCGGGGATAAATCCTGGTAAAACTGATGCTGGGCCGGCACTAGTGGGGGCGGAACTGGCTGCTCTGGCGTCTGTGGTACTGGAGGTTGTTGAGCTAACTGTTCTGCCACTGCGGCGCGAGTTAGCTCCTGAATCTTACTTAGTAAAGTGGCGGTAACCGTCTCCCCTATCTGAGCCACTACTGCAGCGAAATCGGTCTGGCCCACTGGCGGAACTTGTGCCTGGGGCGGCTCAGGCACGTTACAAGGCTGTCCTCTGGCCCTGGCTCCCCGCTCCTCATGCCTAACGGGATCTTGCGACGGTGGAGGTCTTGTGGTGCAGGGATGTCTTGCTCCATAGGGTCCTGGACTTGGGGGTTTGGTAATCCCCTTGCCCCACCCCTCCTGCCTCTGCCTCTTCCTCTACCTCCACGAGCCATTCCTGATTTACGGACAATAAGCACCATCAATTTCCTTGCTAAAGGTAACACTTCAAGGTATCCACAGAAGGGTAAACTAACACGTCATAAGTATAACATTCTAAAGTCATATACTAGAAAATACGTACCTAGCGATGACGAAGAATCCTTTAACGATCATGGGAACCCCTCGACTTACTTAGTAAGTCAGTCTACAGAACCCAAAACTCTGGGCTCTGATACCGACTGTAACGACTCGACTAATACATCCTAATAAGACCATTACTCAATGCATGCAAATTTCAAGAAAAGACACGACGCTGAGTAATAAGAAAGAAACAATGCTACTTACGGAAATCTCTGTTTTATTTAACCCAAGAAAAGCAATGAATAACCATATAGAAAGAATTTTTGGTTCGGGGTATCCCTAATAAAATCAACAAAATTTCGTGAACAGAAAAAAAACATTTACAAAATAGCAGACAAGCCTCAAAACAAAATTTGACAAAAGCTAAAAAAAAAACAGTGCTAAGCGGAAGCTGCTACAAGTCCCGTGAAGCCATCAAGGATTCCTCTTGTCATGCGCCAGCACGTTCTTTCCCTTACCTGAAAAAAAATATAAGATGAAAGGGTGAGCAATTATATTGCTCAGTAAGTGACCCCACTACCGGAGCCGGGCTAGGCACCCAAGTCCTTTAAGTGCATTAGTCATACGACAGGCATATCTAACATACTTTTATAGGGAACTGGTTATACTGGCATCCAAGTCCTTTAAGTGCATTAGTCTTAAGACAGGCATATCTAACATACTTTTATAGGGAACTGGTTATACTTTCCCTACAGTTGGATTTGGATGTCCACAAACCTCTGGAGCCCCGAAGGAACTCTTACTTCTGGTGATCCCGAAGGATCACAAACCTCTGGTGATCCCGAGGGACCACAACCTCTGGTGATCCCGAGGGACCACAACCTCTGGTGATCTCGAGGGACCACAGCCTCTAGTGAACCCGAAGGAACACATCCTCTGGTGACCCCGGAACCCGAAGGAACACAACCTCTGGTGACCCCGAAGGACCACAACCTCTCGTGAACCCGAAGGAACACAACCTCTGGTGACCCCGAAGGACCACAACCTCTGGTGAACCCGAAGGAACACAACCTCTGGTGAACCCGAAGGAACACAACCTCTGGTGACCCCGAAGGACCACAACCTCTGGTGAACCCGAAGGAACACAACCTCTGGTGACCCCGAAGGACCACAACCTCTGGTGAACCCGAAGGAACACAACCTCTGGTGACCCCGAAGGAACACAACCTCTGGTGAACCCGAAGGAACACAACCTCTGGTGACCCCGAAGGACCACAACCTCTGGTGAACCCGAAGGAACACAACCTCTGGTGACCCCGAAGGACCACAACCTCTGGTGAACCCGAAGGAACACAACCTCTGGTGAACCCGAAGGAACACAACCTCTGGTGAACCCGAAGGAACACAACCTCTGGTGACCCCGAAGGACCACAACCTCTGGTGAACCCGAAGGAACACAACCTCTGGTGACCCCGAAGGACCACAACCTCTGGTGAACCCGAAGGAACACAACCTCTGGTGAACCCGAAGGAACACAACCTCTGGTGAACCCGAAGGAACACAACCTCTGGTGACCCCGAAGGACCACAACCTCTGGTGAACCCGAAGGAACACAACCTCTGGTGACCCCGAAGGACCACAACCTCTGGTGAACCCGAAGGAACACAACCTCTGGTGAACCCGAAGGAACACAACCTCTGGTGAACCCGAAGGAACACAACCTCTGGTGACCCCGAAGGACCACAACCTCTGGTGAACCCGAAGGAACACAACCTCTGGTGACCCCGAAGGACCACAACCTCTGGTGAACCCGAAGGAACACAACCTCTGGTGACCCCGAAGGACCACAACCTCTGGTGAACCCGAAGGAACACAACCTCTGGTGACCCCGAAGGACCACAACCTCTGGTGAACCCGAAGGAACACAACCTCTGGTGACCCCAAAGGACCACAACCTCTGGTGAACCCGAAGGAACACAACCTCTGGTGACCCCGAAGGACCACAACCTCTGGTGAACCCGAAGGAACACAACCTCTGGTGACCCCGAAGGACCACAACCTCTGGTGAACTCGAAGAAACACAACCTCTGGTGACCCAGAAGGACCACAACCTCTGGTGAACATCCAACCGACGTAGGGGAGTTACCACTACCCAGTACTCATGACCAATTTAAATTCTCACTCCTTTCCTTCCATGGATTTATACACTAACAGCGCTGTTTACAAACATCTCATAATAGAAGCATAAGCATTTCACATACATCCTTTAAAACATGGGAATCTCATACAAGCATGCTATATCACATGGGCTTAGGAATTTTACTTATCACAGGAACTAAACATATGACAATTTCACACACATCCTTTAAACATGGGTAATTCATACAAGCATGCTATCTCAATGGGGCGTAGAAGTTTTACTCATCATGGCAACTAAACATATGGCGGGAAGGTGGTTCAGGTAGTAAAGTCACTTACCTGAGCAATTATATTAACTTATCCACACGGCAGTCTGTTGGAAAGTTCTTGGTCCACCAAGTGTGGCTTAACTCGCAGTTGCTCCAATCCTTTTTACCCAACACAATTCCCGGCCACCTAAAAGAATTTTTTTATCACATAAGTCTCAAGCATCAACAGTTTAACCAAATTATGCTATAAATTTTCCTTGGGTCCGAGGTACTTACTCGAACGTTACCGGTTTGGTGACGAGTAATCAGGCGAGCGTTTGATTGAAACGACAGCGGAGGAGCACCGGCGGTGGAAGAGAGAGAAAATCGGCGGCGAAAGAGAGAGAAACCGGCGTCGGCGGCTGCCGAAGAGAGAGAGCAAGCTATCCGCGACGGTGCTGAAGAGAGAGAGATCGGCGCTGAAGAGAGAGAGAGAGAGAGAGACCGAAATAGGCGCGGCGGCGCTGCAGCCACGAGGAAGCAGGAGAAGACAATCGAACCGGCGGCGGTGGTCCAGTTGCGAGGAAGAAGAAGAAGAAGAAGAAGAGAAGGAAGCCGGCGCTGCGAAGAAGAGGGAGAAGAACCGGGGGGGGGGGCGGCGTGCGCGAGAGAGAAGATCCTTTTTCTTTTTTTTTTTTTTATTTTGGCACGCAAATCGAGGCCTATTTAAAAGAAACCCTAATTCCCTATTCCTTCCTCTTTTCCCCTTTTTTTTCCAACCAAATAAAACAAAATCAAATAAAATCTTCTACACCCAAGATTTACCTCAACGATTTGGGGTTTGGGGTTGTTACATATATATATATATATATTTCAATCAAGGTTTTTAATATCTATTTGGTAGGAGATCTAAAACCCGTTTTAGGTTTTTAGATTTAAATATCAACCATTAATAGAAGAAGATAGGATAAGTGCTGTTTTTTAAACCATTGCAAATATAAACAAAGTTATTTAGTGATAGACTCTATCATTGATTGACTCATATCGATAATAGAATATATCGTTAATTAGCTTCTATTAGTAATATAGTCTACCACTAATAAACCTCGAAAGCTGAAACTAAATTTTGTTATATGGGTTAATAATTTAAGTCTAATTGCTATATTTGTAATTGCCCTTAAAAAATAGATAATTTGGGCTTAAGGGTTAGATCCAAATTTCTTGCTTTTCTATTTTTCTTAAAAAAATTTATTTTTCTTAGAGTTACTATACAAATTGAGTTATGCTCATTTTGGCGAGGAATTTCTTATGCAAAAAAGGCCGTTAGTTTACCTATAATGACAATAAAAGAAAAAAGGATCATAAACTTTTTACATATTTCGCTCTACAAGCATTGAGAAAGGATTAACAATAAAAGGTTAGAAGTTAGAATTATCTCACTTTGCATTTGAACTAATATTAATAATAATGGTAATAATTGTACTACTACTAAATCAAGTTTCAAATGTTTTTTTTGGCTTTACATTTGTCAAATAACATTGTTGTTATAATTATTGTTAGGTTAAATTGAAAATGAGGTCTCATCTAATAACTTTCAAATTTGCAATTGTTTGATGTGATTTTCAGATAAATTTATTTGTTGAATTTAAACTTTGTATTTGTATTGATTTTAGTGTTGTGAGTTCAATTTCTAATTCTTGATCCTTTAATTCTTTCTCTCGAAAAGTAAACTTTAATCCTTAGGTTTTTTTTCTTTTTTTGTTTTTCTTGGATGATTGGCCTTTGGGCTCGATGATATTCTTGGGTATTGATCAACCTTTAGGCTAAATGATCTTCTTGGGCGATCGGCCTTTGGGCTTGATGATCTTCTTGGGCGATGATCGGCATTTGGGCTTGATGATCTTCTTGGGTGATCGACCTTTAGGCTTGCTGATCGACCTTTGGAGTTTCTGACTTCAAGAACTTTAGAGAAAGTCTTCTAATCTGCTAAAAGTTCTTTGAGCTTTAAGTCTTCAAATCTTCAAGAGAGTTACACTCTTTAGAGCAAGTCTTTTGATCTCCAAAGCTTCAGGAGGTTTGTATTCTTCAGAGCTTGTATTCTTCGGATCTTTGGAGCTAGGGGGAGTTATGTTCTTCAAATCTTTAGAAGTTTGACCTTTGGGTCTTTAAAGCTATGGAGTTTTAGTCTTCAAAGCTTCAGTTCTCATGTTCAGGAAGTTGCAATCTTAAGGCCAGTCTTGAAATCTTCAGAGCTTCGTAATCAAAGCTTTAGCAGCACCTTGTCAATGCTTCCAATCCCCCAAAATGAAGGGGGTAAGACCTCTATTTATAGAGGTTTCTCATGGGTCTTACATGGGCTTGTGCCCAGTTGCTTTTGGGCTTGGGCCCAACATCTTCTTTGGCTTGAAATTCCATAATGAGTTTGAATCGTGTTGGGTTTGGACCTGAGCAACTTCAATTACTCGGCTCGATCCAAGTTTGTAATTCCCACAAGGACTTTTGTTGTGATGATGTCGCAAAATTTGGTTGGCTGAAATTTCTCATTCAACCGTAATTACTAAGTCGTTGAACTTTAAAAAGTGTAATAAATTCATGAACTTTTTTTAATACGTTCCAAAACCTATTTTATAAGAAAACTTAGGGGCCTTCTAAACCTATTCTTAAAAACTCAAAGACTGATAAGTTACATTTTTAAAATTCATTAACCAAACATAAATGTTATTTGAAACTTTGGAGACTAAAACAATAATGTTTCCTAATTTCAAATGTGTCAATAATGTGTACCATGTCCACACTTAACCATTGTTAGCGTGTCTGTTTTTTGTACTACAAGCGCGTTATAACATGTAACACTTACATATGCACTAAAATGCTCGCATACTATAACAAAAGAAAAGATAACAACAAGAAAAAGGAAAAAAATAAAACAAAACAAAGCAAGAGAAAAGCGAAGGTTTCAAATATCTTACCTTGTGCTTCGTTTTTCCTTGGATATGTCAGTACACCTGAATAACACCTGCATCCAAATCACGAGATTTGTTTTAGGTAGGGTTTAAAATGTCAATGTTGACAAAAATATCAAAGTCCTAATTTTACAAAAAAATTGATGAAAATATCGATAAAATGTCAATTTCGATGGATATTTCCTAAAAAGTTATAAAAAGATTTAAAAAAAAAAAATTAAACTAGTAAATAAACATTTTATGATTTTTAAATAAGTTAACATGTCTATTATTTATATTATATTTACTCTAGTGACATTTTGTTTATTTTTTTTTCCTTATGTTTAGTGGAATTTTCTATGATATAACGAAAATTTCGATTCACTTCTCATGTCAATATCAAACCTGTGGAAACATGGAATAGAAATATCTAAGGGTGTTCGCGGTTCGGTTTGGTTCGGTTTTGGTCTAAAACCGAATCGAACCGCATAAATCGGTTTAGAAATTATATGAAACCGAACCGAACCCCATGTCCTATTAGGACCGAACCGCATAAATCGGTTTATAAATTATATGAAACCGAACCAAACCGCATGTCCAGTAATTATATAACTAATTGGTAATATATATCCATGGAAGATTATTTAGAAAAAACTATTCATCCAATATGAATCAAATCCAAGCAACTAAAAAAACAATGCATTTTTCAAGCAACTAAAGTCTAATAGTTCAAAGTCCAATCCGTACATAAAATGATAAAAGTACTACGAACATAAAAGTTCTTGTTTTACAAACAATATTACATTAAGTCAATAATAGAAAAGTTCAAAGTCCAATCCTAACCACCACTTTAAAAAGTTCTACAAACTTCAAGTTCAAGCCGCCATCTCCTTCTCATTCTTCTCCTTGTTTTTTGCCTCTGAATATGCTTTAAAGTCTAAAAGAAAAAAAAAAAGAGGAAATATTAACATAATAATTATATAAATAACATATCTGAATTTCGGATACTTAAAAAAATGTTTCAAAGAAACTACCTTCTTCAACATTTACAATATCCTCCAAGTAGCTTTGAAGATCAATGCTAATTGCTTTCGAACGTAACCAATTTTGTGCACACACAAGTGCCTCAACTGTGGTTGGAGCTAACATAGAACGAAAAGGATCAATTACTCTCCCACTGGTACTGAATGCAGACTCAGAAGCAACTGTGGATACTGGAATTGCTAAAAGATCTCGTGCAACCTTGCTAAGAACCTTATATCTAGAAGAATTTCCTTTCCACCAATCTAAGATATCAAAATTCTCCTCACGTTTAATAAGAGGCTCCAATAAGTAAATATCAACTTCTGTATCCACACTGTTGGCATCCTCGTCCTCCATATCTTCAAAATCCAAACGAAAAACCTCTGAAGCAGTAGCTGTAGTAGTACTAGTACTTGTACTAGTAGTACAACTTGAAGATTGACTCATACCTGCATATCTCTTGGACTTTTGAGCTGATGAACTTAAAGTTGAACCATCATTGATAACTGACAAACTATATTCATTAAACAATCGTCTCAAAACTTCCTCCACCTTATTTCCTATTTCTTTTGTCACATTCATATCAAATAACTGATTCAGACAATACATAAGAGATTTCATCTTGTAACGAGGGTCAAAAACAAAAGCAACATACAAGAATAAATTTGTTTTCTCACTGTTCCCCCAATGCTTATCATATTTCTCTTGCATTTTCGTTGCCATTTCATGCAATAACAAATTTTCCGGACCAGTTACACTTGAATATTTTCTTATGCAATTATGAATAGTACTAATCTCATGGAAGACCGTATTGGAAGTAACATAAAGAGACCCTGAAAGCCTAATAGTTACTTCATAGAATACAGACAAAAATTTCGTAAATATTCTAGCAATTTCCCAATCTTGTGTGGTTGGTTTAATTTCCTCATTCATGTACACTGTGTCGTAGTCTTCCAACCTCTCAAATGCCTTTTCAAACTTTTCTGCTGCATCAAGCATCAAGTATGTAGAATTCCATCTAGTTTGAACATCAAGACACAACATACTCTTACTAGATATATTCTCCTCTTCGATGCACTTCTTAAATTTAGCAAGTCTAGCAGGAGAAGATCTAACAAACCTCACAGCATTTCGAATTCGATTCAATGAATCATTCACATCTTTTAGTCCATCACAGACAATTAAATTCAATATATGTGCACAACATCTAACATGCAAGAAATCAGCATTCAACACCAACCCATGTTTAAAACGCTTCTTTAGGTAAGCAATGGCAGTATCATTTGATGAAGCATTATCAACAGTTAGTGTCAAAACCCTTTCAATACCCCATTGTTTCAAACATTTCTCAACCTCTTTTCCTATTGTCTCCCCTCTATGATTTTCAATCTGAGAGAAATTAATAATTCTCTTATGTAGCTTCCAATCTCTATCAATAAAGTGTGCAGTCAAAACCATGTAATTCACATTTTGAATTGATGTCCAAGTATCAGTTGTAAGCGACACTCTATATCCTTCCCTCACAAAAATATCTTTCAACTGTTCTTTTAGGGTACCATATATTCCCAAAATATCCCTAGCAATGGTAGTTCGAGAAGGAATAACAAAATTTGGTTCTACTAACGTCAAAGTCCCTTCTACAAACCTCTTAAATCCCTCATTCTCCACAAATTTAAATGACAACTCATCAATTATGATCATCTCAGCAATTAGTCTTCGAGCATTCTCAATAGTAAACTTCTTATACTGAACTGATGTTGTATTACCAACCCCACCCTCTTTATTATTAAATATTAACTTAGATTGAGTTAAATCCAACTTAGAATTTTTCATCTGATAAGGATTTTTTTTACAATAATGTTCAAGATGCATTCTCATAGTTGAATTTCCATTTCTTCTTGGATGACATGCATATACCATACCACAATAATTACATTTAGCATGTGGATTGTCATTACTATATTCAGAGCATTTAGTAAAGTGATCCCATACCATAGACGTGTTTTTCCTCTTTTTTCGAACTTGTGCTTCAAGTGTCGATGGAGACATCTCAATAACATCATCATTTTCGTTCACACTAGAACAATTGTTGCTCTTGTTGTTGTTGCTATTGCTCTTACTATTGTCAATGTCATTGGTCAAGCTCAAGCTCATGCTTTGAGACATGGTGCTACTAGACTGCTACCGGCTACTGTGTGCCGTCTACAATATGAAAAAGATAACTATTAAGTTATTAACTAAGAACAAAGTAAAATTGATAGTTCAAAGTTCAAACTTTAAATCATAAATTGATATTCAAAATTCATTACTTAGCAAATAAATAGAGCAATTGCAACGACTTCCCCTTCTCTCTTGTAATAAATAAAGAGAGCAATAGAACTAAGCATTAAGCATACATAATTAGGCGCACCGAGCATAAACTAAATACCTTTAGGAAACAAAATCAACTGTCAACCAAAATGAAAATCGTATTAGGACTCCAACCATTTTGCGATGGGTGAGATATCTCTAACGCAATAATGCATTCCAAGTGATGGTGGAGTGATATATGACACAAGCAGAAGCTAAGTTTTAATTAGTTTTATAGGATTGAGTCACTCAACATTAACGTCGCCGGGATATGATTATACAAAAATCTTAATATCCTTCACAAGCAGTACCTGCAGTGGTGGGATGCCGACGGCGACGCAGTGGTGGGATGCCGACGGCGACGCAGTGGTGGGATGCCGACGGCGACACAGTGGCGGGATGCGTCGATACTCGAGGGAAATGCGTCTGGTCTGTGGCTGTGCGGCTCGCGGCTGTACCTATGCGTCGGATTCGAAACTCGAAGGGAAGGGAAATGCCGACGGCGACGCAGTGACGGCGACGCAGTGGGGGGATGCCGACGGCGATGCAGTGGCGGGATGCGTCTGAAGCTGAAGCTGAACGTAAACCCTAGGTGCGGCGCAGCTGCGGGAAGTCGAAACTGGGAAGGAAGAAAAGAAAGAGAAAGAGAAAAAGAAAAAGAAAAAGAAAAAGAAAAAGAAAAAAATGAAATAATTTTTTTTAATACAAATCGGTTCGGTTCGGTTTCGGTTTCGGTTTCACAACTAGAAACCGAACCGAACCGTATAAAAAACGGTTTCAACATTGTATAAACCGAACCGAACCATATACAATCGGTTTCGGTTCGGTTTCGGTTCGGTTTCAAATTCGGTTCGGTTTTTGCGGTTTGAATGAACACCCGTAGAAATATCGATGAAAATATCATGTGTTGATAGAAATTTAATACTATGATTTCGGGATCGACAAATGAAGATATTAACAAAACCAAACAATCAACCGTTTGTGAAAATGTACAGTTTACTGCTTCCTCTTGGAGTGCTCAAAACACTTCTTACACACAGTGTGCTCTCATTCTT
Organism: Citrullus colocynthis; assembly: GCA_031780015.1. Taxonomy (NCBI): domain Eukaryota; kingdom Viridiplantae; phylum Streptophyta; class Magnoliopsida; order Cucurbitales; family Cucurbitaceae; genus Citrullus; species Citrullus colocynthis. Next base: position 15,396 of record QLSR01000324.1, read on the forward strand.
TTAGATCAGATGCCCTTCTTTTTTTTTAATCCTCCTGTTTTCGGCTCAGGGATCCCTCTTTCCCACGATGGAGCAGCAGCCAATCTTAGTTGCATTTTCTTTGAAAGAGAAACAATGAAAAGAGACTAATACTAAAAGATACATTAACCTTCAAGAGAAGAGAAAAATCGAGAAAAACAAAAGAAGGTAACACTAGCAAGATACAATGAAAAGAAAACACAAAAAAACAAACTCTTCAAACCTAACAAACCAACTCTAGAAAAGAAATTCAAAGCTAGAGAATACATAAATTTTAAAGCCAAAACCAACTAAACACCACCGAATCAGCGAGGAAAGAAGTCCCTTTAAGACCAAAAGTGAGAGGACCAAACCACGAAGCAAACCAAGTTAAAAAAACTGCCGCTTCTAAGCTTGTTATGATCATTAAAAAATGAAAGGGAGAGGAAGAACTTTCATGTTGCTTACTATGATCTTGTGATGATTTTGAAAGGTTCTTGCGATAAGAAATCAAGTTAAAGGTCCATCTCATCCATTGGAATGATAACCATTTTATTGATCTTGTGCCACAGAGCATTTGGGTTCAAGGGAAACACAAAAATCACTTGGTTGAGAGGCTAGTTTTCTTATAGTTATAACCAAAATGACTGATCTCAAACCCTTCCCTCATCAATATATCTAGAAATCATCTTTCATTTCACTAAATGGTTGTTTGAGAGGTTAGAGTGTAATCAAGATTATTGGAATCTGATTACGATAAAATTTGTTTTTTAGAATCTAGATTATTGGAAATTGGATTACAATGTTTGGAGTACAAAATTGGATTTGATTGTTTTTTTTTTTAAACTTATTTTTATTTTTGATTGTTTTTTATATCTATTTTCTACATCATATTACCTAAATTTGTGATATTATATAGATCCTAATTTCATAAATTTTAATTACTTTCTAAATAAAAAATTCTAACAAATGAAATTCAAATTCCATACACCATGGATTTAGTTAGTAGTCACTATAGACATAATACATAAGCAATAGTGTTTCAAATAATCCATACAAATGTAGTGAATTTAATAGAGTTGTTAATACAAAAAAGATAAGTTATAACAAAAGTTTATGAACCCAGTAGCCAAATTCAAGGTTAAGTGAAACTGATGCTCGCCCAATAACTTTCATGCAATAATTAAGCTTCCGCTGTGTTGGATAGTCCATAAAATGGCTTAGCAACATAGGATTTGGAAGCAACGAACATGCAACCACTAGGTCGTCTTGTATTGATAGTCCAAAGATTGATTGTAGTTCGATATACAATTCTCTATGTTGATGCCTTGTCGTGTCATCCTTCTCGACGGGCCGTTGTGCAATCGCACCAATAAAGTTTTACTATTGAAACTCCTTTTGTAACATGTCAGTGTTCTCCAAGTGATGACCGAGTCCTCCAAGACCTAGTCATTACTCTAATTTTAGCCGATCTACCACCTGAAGTGTTGGAAAGGTTGTCCCATACAAGTGAATCAACCAATGTTTAATAAAAAATGTAAAAATTCTCAAAATCTCGAGATTGGTTATTTAAAACTTCATTATCCAACGTCAACTGGTGTAGTGGCGTGTACTCCTGTGGCTCTATCGTTATACAGTAGTAATGACTTATGTCTCATTCCCTTGGCGTTGAGGTGACTCTGCACGACATAAAATTGGTTATGCATCTTCCATATTATATTGAAAATAAATAAACAAAATTATCTTTTATACATATATATACCTTGACCCATATAGGTGAATCAACCAATGTTGAATATAAAATGTGAAAATTCTCAAAGTCTAGAGACTGGTTATTTAAAACTCCATTATCTTTGTTAGGTTATATTCAAACGTCAGCTGGTGTAGTGGTGTGTACTCTTGTGGCTCTATCTTAGCCAAAGGCAATTGCTAAGTTGTAGTTATACAGTAGAAATGACTTATGTCTCATTCCCTTGGTGATGAGGTGACTCTGCATGACCTAAAACTGGTTATGCATCTTTCATATTATATTGAAAATAAATAAACAAAATTGACCTAAAATTGGTTATGCATCTTCCATATTATATTGAAAATAAATAAACAAAATTATCTTTTATATATATATAATATATACCTTGACCCACTCACCAAATATCTCCAGTTCACAGTCAATACATTTTCGCTCTGCATTCCAACCAAGTCCATGGCCTACCATTCTGCAATTGCAATGTATTGTCTTCAATGTCCTAACTGTAGACTCTAGGTTTGGGTTAAATTGTATGCTGCAACCTGAAAGTTTTTCCTACATCATCCTTAGAACATTCGCTAAGAAGCCTATTCAAAATGTGTTGTTATTAGTAAGCCAACCATTAGACTACAAAAGTTGGAACATACAGTCAACTGGAACCATGTCCTCGTTCGTCCATAAATGCTTAGAATGGTGAGATCTCAACCCCAATGCTTCCTCCTACAATAGTACACATTTATTTTGAATTCATATAACTCATCTTGTCAAACATAATGTAAATGCATATAGCACATGCATTGTTATATACATTTATCCATAATTGTATTTACACAACTGAGCAAACATTTCACATCGACCGTCCTATAGGTAAACTTATACCGCACATACTTACAAAAGAACAAGATTGTATCTTCACGATCTTTTCAAAAAGTAGTCCCAAAAACACGTGCATTCAACTTCTTTCCCTCAATTTGCATTCCATTTGGTCCACACTTCTAATTTGTGAGATCAAGAGATCATCCTTCCATCAAGTCCATGCATTGGTGGTTTCCACGAATTTGATATGATCTGCATTCATTTCCATCAGTTCGCTCGGTCCTCTTTCGCCTTCTTCACATGTTGAGCTTAGAGCCATCTCTCAAATGATCAAATTGTGCAAGAGACCACATGCATGTATTGTTTTATACTACACATCAACTAGGTACTTGAATTTCCTCGAAATATGGCCCATCGACCTGTCAACATTCTAAACACTCTTTCGATCATGTTTCGTGCAGAGGAATGGTGAGACAGTGTCTAGGTACTTTAATGTCGTATTGAATGCAATTCTAAGATTGTACGAGGTCTTACTGAATACACCAAATCTAGTAACCAACTGTTGTTCTAAATTGTACAAGGTCTTATTGGCAAATTTTTGGCTCCTTATTAAGGACAAAAAGACCATGTGACCAAATGGCGTGCCAACGAGTCCAAAAGAACTTTTTAACATAAGACATTCCTATGCACGAAACGTGATCGAAAGAGCATTCGGAATGTTGGAAGGTCGATGGGTCATACTTTGAGAAAAATCATACTACCCAATTGATGTGTAGTGCAAAACAATACATGCATGTTGTCTTTTGGACAAGTTGATCATTTGAAAGATAGATGTCGTCATGTGCCCAAGATGACATGGAGCGACTGACGTCCTAAAAAAGGGTTAATTTAAAAAGAAAAAGGAGTCATCACCAATCTTTTTTTACAGTGTGATTGGACACCAGAATAAAATAAATATTTGTTTTACAAAAAAAAAAAAGATAGAAATGGTCTTCGAAAACTAAAGTTGAGTTCAAAAGTCATTTATGTATGGGGAAGATGTTCACACCTCCACAACCCCCATTAAGCAAAACGGTGATCAATTTATTTTTATCTTGAATTAAAAATATTCTTTAATTGTTTTAAGAAAAAATAATGTCTTATTTTACCCTTTCATTACTCTACTATTTGAAGCAATGATCCCATAAAGTAAGTGGAACAAATTCCATCAATTTGACTATATTATAATTGAGGAAAAATTACTCACCTTAAGAAAGTGAGAAGTTATTACATTTTCTCAAAATCTATCATAGGATAGTTTTTAAGTTTTTTTTAAACATTAATTAAATTTATTTTTTCTTGAGATCAAATCTCGGACTCCCACATATGTGATTCATCACCTTAAAAATTCCATGAAATCGAACTCCCAAATTTCCTAGATTCCATCATAGGATTTTTTTTCTTAATTTTTTTTAATGAAAACGTTCTTAAAAAACAAGTTATTAAAAAAATAATTGATCAAAAAGCTTTCTGAAATCATAGATTAATTTTTCAATGTTTGAAAACACAAAAGTGTTGTTTTAAAGAAAAAAAATTTGAATAATTTAGAAAAAGTCTTGTAAAAGATTTTAAAAAGTTAGAGAAATTTAAATTAGAAAGATTTTAAAACTTGGATATTTGTAATAGATAGCAAAATAAGGGGAAAAATCTAAAAATATAGCACATTTTAAAAATATTTGCAAATATGGCAAAAGTTGACTAGTCAACTTTTGAATTTTTGTGATTTCTAATTTTTGTCCTCCTTTGTCTTGCATAACTTTTTTTTTCTTTTTCTAGCTTTTTCTTCCATCTCTCCAATCTCCTCATATTTTCTTCTTCCATTTTTTTCTTTTTTTTTTTCAATTTTTCTTTCATCTCCCAAATCTTCTCATATTTTCTTCTTCTTTTTTTTTTTTTCTTTTCTTTTTCCAATTTTTCTTTCATCTCCCCAATCTCCTTATATTTTCTTCTTCCCTTTCTTTTTTTCCCCCCTTGTCTTCCCTAATTTTTCTTTCATCTCCTCAATTTTCTCATATTTTCTTCTGCTTTTTTTTTTTTTTCCTTTTCTTTTTCTAGTTTTTCTTCCATCTCCCCAATCTTATTGTATTTTCTTCTTCTCTCTTTTTTTTCTTTTCTTTTTCTAATTTTTCTTCCATCTCCCCAATCTTCTCATATTTTCTTCTTCCCTTTCTTTTTTTTTTTTTCCTATTTTTATTTCATCTCCCCAATCTCTTCATTATAATATAAATCTATCAGTGATAGCTACTAATATACTTATAACTTAGTCACTCAAAGAATTCTATCACTGATTGAAGAATTCATTGGCTATCACTCATGTTTTTAATTGTTAGAAAAGAATTCACTAAATACTTGTGTATATGTAATATCAATTATTACTGGTATTAGTTACAGAACTTAGATAGATAACAATCATATTTATATACGGTGATATCAAACTTAGGTAGATATCAGCGATAGAAGTCTATTATTGATAATCATGATAAAAGTTTCTCAATAATATCCATTGATAGCTTTGAGTGTTAATATTTCAAAATTGGTAGGTACTAATACAAGTCTATCAGAAATAACCACAAATATTTTCTATCATTGATAGCTTAATCTTTGATGATTTTCTTCCACAGTTAATAGCCACTTATAGAAGTCTATCATTGGTAACCAACTTAGTGGAATTAATTAAGAAAGTTGAATCTCAAACTAGAGTGTAATTGGTATGCCTAGAAGTTATCACTCATACCATGTTATCAATGATAGACGCTATCAACGATAACATATTATTTGATGGTAAAAATGAATGACAAAAGTTATCCCTAATAGCATGTTATCAGTGATAGAAGCTATAATCGAAGACCATGATATAAGTGATATCAATGATAGAACTTAGGTGATGTCCATATATTGATGATATCAATGATGTAAAAGTCGATTTCATTTGATGAAATTCTATAATTGATAGCCACTGCTAAAAGCTATCCGTGATAGCCACTAATAGGAGCTAGCAGTGATATGACTTAGGAAGATACTAGCGATAGTCACTTATAAACCTTTCATTAATAGACTTTTATCACTTTTAGCTTTAAATGTTAATCTTTGAAAGTTGATACTTTCCTTACAAAGTTGATAACTACTTATAAAAGTCTACCATTGATAACCATTTATGGCCTTAAGTGTTAATATTTCAAGCTTGATTCCAAATGATGAAAGTGTATCAATAATAGCCACTAATAAATGATAGTAAATTGAGAGCTAATATTTCAAGTGTTACTATTTCAAGGTTGTATTAATATTTCTCAAATTGAAAGCTATCAATGACAGCGGCTATCAGTGATAGCCACTAATAGCTATCACTGATAGTTGCTATTAGTGATAGCTTTCTATTTGAGAAAATCGGAAGAAAGAAGTGTGAAACAGTGGGCTGAACATGAGCTTTTTAGTCATTTACCAATATGACTATCACTGATAGTTGCTATCAGTGATATCTAGCGCTAATTTTGTGCTATATTGTTAATATATTTTTTCTTGTGGTATATTTTCTATTATTTTGAGCCTGATTGTGCAATAAGCCCTAACATTTAATATAAACATTATCTAAGAAAAACATAATTAAAGATGCATCATAATAAATTAAGCAAACATAAAAGAGTATAATAAAATTTAATAAAAATATATCGAAGATTGATTCGGACTCCCAAATTTTCTAAATTCTGTCGTGGAAAGTTTTTTTTAAGAAAAAAATGCGGTCTTAAAAAAAAGAAACTAAATTGTTAGAGATCCTTTTGAAACAATATATTAGTTTTTTAAATGTTCAAAATCTCAAATAGTATAATTTTAAGGAAATTTTTTGAAAGAGTTAGCAACATAAAAGTGGAAGCAATTAGAATCTAAAGCACTCTAATTACATTAATTTTGAAGATTAAACATGCTTATTCTAAAGCCAAAAAACAGAGGAAGAACACTTATGTGTTATAGTTCAAAATTGAATCAAATCCTTTAAATTTTTTATCACAAACACTTCGTGGACTACTACAAGAGTCTTCCTTGTTAAGCTCAACCCCTCTCTTCAATTTCTCTCTTCTATTTAAAGAAGAAAGTATGCAAATCACATATACATACATGAAGACAACAAATTGGCTGATAATCACTCCCAATTTGGAGGTGGAAGCCAAGGAAGAAGCAAGCTTAAGAGAAAAACTCCTCCACCTTGCAATGCACTTAATGGATTTTTCCAATTTCTCAAATTGTTTTTTAATTTAAAATTAATTTCCTAAAATCAATTTTAAATAAAATTTATTTAATATATAATTACTTAATTAATTATTAATATTAAATTAATATTTAATATTCAATTAATTAATTTTCTACTTTTCCCGGCGATTTCCAATTAGATGAATCTCTATTCATCCTAAAAATATTTAAATCACATTTAAATATTCCTAACTCTCCAATTTCCTCTAATTCACAATTAAAGGACATAAATTTTGCTCCTAAATTAAATTCAAATATTTCAAATTCACTCAATATACTGTTGTAAGGTTTAGTCCATGAGCTAACAAGGGAACCTAATGGACCTACAGATCATGAGCTCCAACGATCTGAAATTAACCAACTAAACTCTTTAATCTAGTTAATTAACATTCGTTAACTACCGGGACACTCCACTAAAGCCCAGTAGCTGCACTCTCCAATCGTAGATATATTTCTGTCCACTTGGTTTAACCATAATAAGTAAGTTGATCCTTCACAAGTTGTTCGTAATTACAGCTTGGTCAAAATTACCATTTTACCAATTACATTTCATTCCTTAAGTCTCAATGATCCTTTAATGAACAATTGGTTTATGGTCCAACCACCAAACCTAGTCCCTCTAGGGCCAATGAAAGGGTGGCATGCCTTGTTCAAGTCCCAGAGTCAGTACTTAAAGGAACAACTTATCTACTAACCTAGAAATAGGTAGGAGTGAGTTCCATCTTGCAAGACTATGTCCCCAACTATCCGTCTGATCTTACCCCTAAAATGGCAGGCATATTGAGTTGGCGAACTAGAGCTACTCTCACCTATGTAGATTAAAGGATAATCTCAAATAGACAAGAGTTCATAGTTACCTCAAGATTAAGATCAAGTTACCTAGGGCATCAAATTGAAATAATCAGTTTTAACAGTAAATGGTGTTATGAAGTAAAAATGATTATTTCATAGTCCGATCTTATGCACACTCATTGTATAGGATGCCCCCACTCACATATCTCTACATGTACGATATAGGATCACATTTTTTGTATCAAATACAAAGTGAAATGCATCCATAGTGTCCCCAAGATAAGATACCTAACCTTATCCTTATACTATAGACCGTTTGGGTTATTACTTAAACTTGATCCACTTTTATGTCTAAAGTTTAAGTATTTAACATATAACCAGAGATCCCTAGTTTATTGGGTTTAATAAATGCAATTCATATATTTAATAACAGCTCTACTGAATAAATCTCGATAGTAACTTTATTGAGAGTAAGTTCCAAATTTTACAAACTATGAGTTTTAGGACATAAAACCCAACAAACTTTCACTAGGACTAAAACTCCAATGAGTAAATGTACATTATGTTGAGTTTACAGAGAAAAGCATAAGTACAATAAACTAGGACATCTGCTACCCCACAACTTTCTCCCACTTGTCCTAGGGCTCATTAGATGACCCTCAAACACTTTAGATGAGAGCCTTTGTAAATGGATCAACAATGTTGTGCTCTGACGCAATCTAGATTACGATTACGTCATCTCTCTGCACAATTTCTCTGATGAGATGATGTTTCATTCAATGTGTTTGTCACGTTTATGGCTTCTAGGTTCTTTGGAATTTGCAACTGCACCACTATTATCACAATAAAGAGTGATAGGTATATGCATATTTAGAACAACTTCCAGATCTGCTAATAACTTTTTGAGCCATACTGCTTCCTTAACTGGTTCACATACAACTACGTGCTCAACTTCCATGGTGGAGTCAATTATAAAGCCTTGTTTGATACTATCATCAACATATAATACCAGAAATGCTACAGTTGTGTTGATGATCTTTTTGTAAACACAAGGTTCATCAACATTTTGTTCAAAACCATAAGATTTGATCACAATATCAAACCTTATATTCCAGGATTGAGAAGTTTGTTTTAACCCATAAATTGATCGTTTAAGCTTGCAAACCTTTTGCTCTTGAACTTGTTCTATGAACCCCTCTAGTTGAACTATATAAATACTCTCTTCAAGATAGTCATTTAGAAAAGCTGTCTTGACATCTATTTACCATATTTCATAATCATAATATGTGGCAATGGACAAGAATGTCCTAATCGATTTTAACATAACAACAGGATAAAAGGTTTCTTCATATAGTCCACCCCATCTCTCTATGTAAAACACTTTGCTACTAATTGAGCCTTATAGATCTGTACCTTACACGCTTGGTTTCGTTTTCTCTTGTAGATCCATTTACAACCAATAGGTTTTATTCCATTTGGTTGATCTACAAGTTTCGAACTTAATTGAAGTACATAGACTCCATTTCAAGATCCATGGCTTTAATCCACTGGTCTCTATCAACATCATTCATTGTCTGTTTATAGGTAAATGGATCCTCGACGCCATCATCAGGTATGATGACTTGAGTTTCGATTAAACCCATGTATTTATCAGGTTCATGGATAACCTTCTCACTACGTCGAGACACTCTCAACTCTTGAGAATGATGTGTTCTATCGACAACTCTTGAAGAAGAAGAACCAACTTGATCAACAACTCTAGTTGACTTATCTGTAGATTCTTTGAAAATTTCACTCAATACTAGTTTACTGCGAGGTTGATGATTTCTAACGTGGTTTTTCTCTTAAAAAAATAGCTTTTGTCAATACAAGCACTCTATTTTCTTGAGGATCAAAAACTAAAACACCTATTGTTTCTGTGGGATATCCTACAAATAAGCATAATTTTGAATGAAGTTCTAACTTCTTAGAGTCTTGCATCAGCATATGTGCATCCTGAATTCTGAAGTGACATAAACTACCTTTACACATTCTCTATAATTCATATGGTGTTTCTAAAACACTTTTAGAATGAACATTGTTCAAAATATATACAGCAGCCTCTACTGCATATCCCCAAAACGAATCAGGCAACTGAGTATAACTCATCGTTGAACGAACCATGTCTAACAAGATTCTATTTCTCCTTTCTGATACACCATTCTGCTGAGGTGTACCAAACGCAGAGAGTTGAGACTTAATTCCATGTTCTATCATATAGTCTTGGAACTTTTAACTCTATAAACGCTCCACCTTGATCTGATCAAAGTGTTTTAATATTTTTACCTAATAGGTTCTCAACCTTAGCCTTATAATTTTTGAACTCTTCAAGAGCCTCGAACTTATGATGCATTAGATAAACATAGTCATGCCTAGAATAATCATCAATAAAACTAATGAAATATTCATACCTCTTTTGCTAATGAACGCTTCATTTATATCAAAAGATACTTTATACAGATGTTCTAACAAACAAGAGATAGATATTAAATTCCTACCAATACTAGGAACATAAAGTAGATTTTCTAATAAAATGTATCTATCTCCAAAGAACAACTTCATATCTCCCACTCCTTTAGCCGAGATGATTTCTCCTGATCCAACCTTCAGAGTTATCTTGTCATCTTCAAGCTGCTTCCAGGAACTAGTTTCTTAAAAATAAGAACAAACATGGTTAGTCGCTTTTGAATCTAGTATCCAGGTGGAGTTATCATTTTCCACTAAACATGTCCAGAACATGTTCCCTAACAGAGGGTACTTCCTTCATGCGGGAGTCGTAAATGTATTTGATAACATCATGTCAAATCGATGAGGACAGTTGTCCAAACATCGTCTCAGTGAGGCCATGATTTCCTTGGCGATCAACATGTTCTCATGCTTCTTGGACAACATATCAGATATGCTTGCCAAGATGTAGACTCATGCTTTTTCATTAGCCCTTATCCACTTGTCATATGCATTCCGAACATTTCGGTTTCAATTTGGGCGAGAGCTAGAGGACATTCATCTGTTAAAACAAACCCTATATCATTCATAACTAGTATAGTGTTTAGGTTTGATTTACAGGTACTATAGTTATCTCCATTAAGTTTATTGGAAGCTAGTAGTTGTATGAATGAAGTAGACATTGCTGGAAAGAAATAAATCTATATTTAATGAATTGCAAAAATAATTCTATACAATCCAATCATTTTTTAGCAAGTAATAATGTACCCATAATTTATTATTCTCTTGCAATGATACTTTAGTGATGTAGAATAACTACTAACGAGGGTGTCACACCCCATCCAGAACTACCCTCCTGTAGCCCGAGACGGAGCGTGAAGACAGCAGTCATCGACTTTCTGGTCGACTCCCACTGTTGAACTTCCTTTATATTTCCCATTTAACTACACTTCCTAGGACGATGATACCATTAACTCTTGACAAACTTTGACTTCGACCGGCAACGGGAACTGTCATGCTACCTGAAAAATGGAAAACGTATGACAGGATGAGCTAACAGCTTAGTGAGTAACAGTTTTTGTAAAACTATCTTCAGTTCGAAAATAGGCATGTTAAAATTATTGTACACCATAATCATAAAACATGGAATCAAATCATCATTACCGCAAAACATATTTCTCAATAACTTAGTCAAATCACACAAGTTCCACAATATACGTAAAACATGATTCAAATCATCATTTCTGTAAAATCATACTTTCCAACAACTTGATCAAATCACATAAATTCATTCCAGAATAGTTGTACATGAAATCAGTTCGTACTTAAAAATTTCCCTTAGTTGAGGCGGAGTAGTGCTCTACGTTTCTCAACGTGGAAAACATCTCATATCATTTTCCCTAATTGAGGCGGAGCCGAGCTCTACGCTACTCAACGTCGATTATCCCTAGCTGTGTGGAGTAATCTCAACACATCAGCGTTGTATATTCCTCTATGTGCACATAGGTGTTATAATCCAGGCTGCCCATATGCCTTCTCCAAGTCCCTAAGCATTGGGGTCCCATTTCCATATCCAGGTTACCCATTTGCCTTCTTCAAGTCCCTTAGCATTGGGTACCTTTACAACATTTTATAAGCGGGTTACCCAAGTACCTTTTCCAAGTCCATCAGTATTGGGTCTCGGGGAAACTCACATGCCTTCTCAACGTCCCTCAGCATTGAGCCTCCTCTAAAACATTTTAGAAACCAACATTCCACATAAATAGTTCATATGAAACTTTTCATGGAAAACAAAATATTTCTTGAAAAACAATATCTCACAACATGCCTTTCAACATCTTATAGATATCAGATAAAACATGCCTTGTGAACAATATAATCAAACATCATGCTTTTCAATAATACCATAAAAATCATATAATATCAAACAACATGCTTTTCAATAAACTCATTTCAAATAACCAACATGCTCAAATGTTTTTTTAAATATAAACGCATGTTATACACGTTGAAAACTCATGAATGCTTAATCAAATTTCAAAACCATTGCTATTAATCACAAAGAACGCATTTATATTTTGAAAAACGTTAGTGTTACTCACATAATACTTGCACAAGGGTAGTTCCTTTTCCTTCCTTCTAATTCTCTTTCTCGAGCTTCTTGGACGCAAGGCTTGAGACTCTAAAACCGCAAGGTAGCTGTTTTCCTTTTCTGGCAGCTCAGTTGGATGCAACCTTGCTCCTTGAACACAAGGTTGACAGCTAATGCAAGGTGCAGCCTAACAAATAAATCTTCTTGCTTCTCTTTTGGATGCGTCGACCTTTCTTGGACGCAAAGTCCAACTTGAACGCAAAGTCTATCTTTGAACGCAGCGTTCACCTTGAACGCATAGTTTATCTTAAACGCAAAGCTACTTGTTGAACGCAAGGTAGTTAGGTTGTTAAGAACACCTCATCTCTTGGCTGTGAACTTCACCACGAACGCAAGGATCTACCCTTTTCTGCCTTCTCTCTACTTTCTCTCCAGAACTCAGACTTTATGATCATCCCCTTGCTCCTTTTCCCTCAAGGTTCTATTTATAGTTTTGGGATGAATCCAACTTCTCTTCTCTTTTTGCCACTTGGTTGCCACCTGTCACCCTGCATGACACATTCGACATGCAACCTTGACACCTCCTCCTTATGAGGTGTTAAGTCCAAATGAACCCATGCAACCTTTTCCAACTCATCTTATGTGTTCAACTGACTCCAATATACAAACTTTTTTCATTCAACATGGTGTCCTCTATGCGTCCATTTAATCCTCTTTCAGGTTTTAGTTTCATTACTCTTCTTCCCTTACTCTTCGGCTATACTACCTTTGACCCCGTTTCTCCAATGCATACTACTAGACGTCAATGTCTCAGACGCACACTACTATGCGTTTGTACCTTTCTGCATAATACCATGCATCCAACTCTCTTCCCTTATGTCCAATCTTAGCTACAAGTCCTTCTTTTGTGTGATAACGCATCTGACGATGTTGTTTACCCTTGATAACCAAATCCAACTCAAGACCTTCCTTATGTGTTTGCACTCTTTGCGTTTACCTTTACTTCGTTCTGCGTCCATGACCTTCCTCCCATCCTTGAGGATTCCTTGATTATTCCTCTATGTGTTCTTGAGTTATATTCCAAGGTTATTCATTTGACCTTTTCCTTGTACTTAATTATTTCTCTTATGATAAATTAGTATGTGTCCACCTCCAGCTTCCATCCTTTAGGCTTACTGCTCAACCTTCTTACTTATCCAATTGTTCAACAAAATCTTCCTTGATGGAAGTCATGCGTTTACCTTAAATTATAATAGAATCGTTCCTCGATTCCACCTTATGCGTTTTATCCTTCCAACACCTTACTACTCGACTTTAGTCCTCTTACTCATACGTCCCACTTAAGCCAAGCTTACACCTCCTTCCTTAATTACCTCTTGTGCGTTTCACTTCTTTCCCTTTGAGCTCTCGGGTTACTTCCTATGCGTTCACCTTTTTCCCTCGAGCTCTCGGGTTACCTTACCATACTTCAACATTTGCCCATTTTCTTTTCCACAATGGTTACCTTCATCATGCGTTTTCTTAGTCTTGACCATGCGTCCTATGCATCCAACTCAATTTAGCTCTCGGCTATTCTTTTTAACTCTTTCCATCACTTGGTGAGATTTCCTTTCCTTTCCTTAGATCATACTTCCAAGCTTAGAAACATAGTTGCGTTCTTCTAGTCTGGTTATTTTACTTAGAAGACTTCTTAACTCCAAGAATTATTTTAATTCCAAAATCCAGAAATCATTCAACGCAACCTTCCAATCCAATACTTCTAATCCAACCTTATCTAGGGCTTATACTTACCTAATACTTAAAGCACAAACCTCTCTTTTCCTTCAAGTTCAATGCACACTCATTCCTACTTTTAGCAATATTTCTCGGCCAACTCCACAACCTTGTGATCCAATACCACCTCTCTTGTCTTCTTTTCTTTATAGGCTCTTAAATGCATAGGTTCAAGAAATAGGGTGTTACAGAGGGGAAGTCAATTACTCCACTAAATCAAGACTTTCTTGATTAAATACTAATACCAAAATAAATCTTATTCCTATAGTATTTAATTATCATCTATTTGGTCAAAAATACTTACTAACACTTGGTAAAATTTCGTAACTGTAATATCTCCATTTTCAAATTTTAGAGATTAGAATCAACAACCTTTTGAGGGAAAGAGAATGTTCAAAACAAACCTAAGAAACCATGTCCATTTTTGGAGTTCAGAGTGTTCCAAATTCCATGATACAAACCCTTTGATGGACTTGCAGGTGCACCATGGAAATCTCATGGTGTAACCTAAGGGAAGAGTCCGTAGGATGTGTTGACACACTCCCTTCACCCGCTTACTATGAACTACTTCCCCTATTTACCTTGCTATTGACTCATGCAAACACTTTCTGAATGGAGGACGCTCCTAAGGCGACGTGAAGCCAAACATGAATCTCTTGGTGTGAATTCCTAGGGACATGAGAGCTAGTATATCATATATACAACTCTCCCATTGGAGTGTTTTAACAAGTATATTGGGTATCTTTACTTAGTTAAATTTCAACTAATTAAATATAACCTAAGTCGAGGTTTTTGTCCTAATATAACTCTTATACTGGATTTAACCTACGCTGTCTAAGTGTTTATAGGTCCAGATGCACATGATCATGATTGTGATCATAATACAACTTCTACAAAACAACAAATCTTACCACCGCCCATTCACGAGGAAAAGATAGATCAGATAAAAATTGTATTTACATTCTTTATAAATTGTTGTGTTGATGAATTATTTAACATTGATAGTAGATTGACTATTTAAATGTACATTTTAGGGGAGACCTTGTAGTCTTGCTATTGGAAGTGTTGATAATATTGTGGCAGCAGAAACTATTTTTAAGAGAAGATTTATGTTAAATTATGTGAAGGAGATGAAAGATGAATATTTGCAAATTCAAATTGATGATTAGATTTTTAGGTATTACTTTAATTTCTACATGATGAAGGAAAATATTAAACAATTTTGTCAGATGGAAGAATTAGAACTCTCAGTTATAACGAATTATATCACACGTATGTATAATTAACTAAATTGATTAGTATTAGTAATTTATTATAACATTTCTAATATTAAAAGTTGTTTTTGTTATGCTCTAAGATTTTTGAACGTATCCAACCCAAATATCTTAGAGGAGTATGCATTCATTCACCTTGCAAAAATTTCAAGTGGTTCAAGCACTGAGGAACAATGCTCTAAATTCCTGTGCAACAGGTTGATCTTGACGAAGAATAAGTTCTTGATATGTTCATGTAATCCTGAGTAAGTTTAGAAAATGAGTAATTTTGATGATTTTTTATCAATAAATATTGTTTTATCTAACTTTATTGAGTTATGTCTTAATGTAGATATCATTGAATAGTGGTTGTCATCAACATAACGGACTAATACTGTGTATTCAATTGACTCCATGGGGCATGTGTTCGTGAGGATGTCAAAACTATTGTCAACACGTAAGTAATTAAAAGTAATTTCACATTATGTTAACACTCTAATATCTTTGTGTATTTGTTTTGTTTATGGGCATAAGAATGTTTTATGCTCGAACAAGTACACAAACTTAACCTGTTATTTGAGTCCCTCTTAAGGTAAGCATTTCAATTTCGATGTGATGATATTATACTTTTGATTGAAAGATTTGTTTTTTTCTAACATAGGTTGAAATATATGTGTATATATATAATGTGCTAAACAATCGGGTAGTACGAAGTGTTGGTATTATATTATGAAGTTCATACACGACATAGTAACTCGTAGGAGCACAATAATTACAGACGTGGCACACATTTGCTTAAATTATCTTCTTTAACTATAGTTTTTACACTTAATATAATTGTTTTTAATCAATATAATTTGCATGTTTACTTGCAGTTGACGAGATAAACACCTTATGATTAATTAGAATTAGACACGGTGAGAGTTGGCTATTGTGACTTTATAAGACATTATATTTGAGTATTGTGACTTCACAGTTTATTGTTAGGTTTAAGGACAAGTGATACGATGCCAAGTGTTGTAGGATTAGGCCTTATATGTTTTAGTTTCAAGATACTAATTGTTTGTAGAAAATGTATTTTACTAGTTGATTAATGAAAATTACTTGATTTATTATTTTATGTTATGATGTTTCAATGAGATAGTCTGATACTGTCAATTTAGATATTGTGATTGAAAATGTGAAGTTATGTCATTGTTGAAATTGTGTAATCGTGTAGTTAATGGTGTTAGTAGAAACGACACATTGTGTAATTATTTGATTCTAATAGAGTAATGTGATTGAAAAATTAGAATTGTGTAGTTGGTGTTTTGCAGGAGATGTGAAGTTGTTTTGCAAATTACAGGTATAAAATGGGTTGTCATATTTGTTGTTTGTGCATAAAATACATTTGGGTCCAGCTTGTTTGGAGTGAATGCAAATTGCAGGTATACAGGTTGTTTGAGGTCGATTATAGGTTGCACATGGGAGGTCCCAATTGTTGGGTTTTATGCCATAAAACTCGTAGATTGTAAATGTAATAATTTGACCGTAAATAAATCATTAATAAAGAGTTATTGATGTGTTATTTCAATAATCGTTATTGATTGTTTTTGTTTGTTTTGTCTTAATAACCTTAAACCCAATAAACTAACATCCTAGGCTGTTTTATGAGTCTTGAACTGTATGTGGAGACATATGGAGATCAATGTTCAAAATACAGTCTAAAGGGTCTATAGTATAGGGATAAGGTTAAGTATCTTATCCTAGTGATATTATGAATACGGCTCACTTTGTATTTGATACAAACGCAATGATCACATTCGTGTAGGTGATATGCGAGTGAGAGTATCCTATGCAATGAGTTTGCATAAGACCAGACCATAAAATAGTAATCACTAGATGTAACTCTGTTGACTAGTTAGGTTTCTATTTCAATACGATGACTTAGGCAACTTAATCTTAATCTTGAGTATGTTATGAACTCTTGTCCACGAGGGATTGTCCTTTGATTTGTATGGGTGAGAGTGGCTGTTTTCCAACTCAATATGCCTACCATCTTGGAGACAAGACTAAGGCGGAGCTAGGGACATAATTATATAAGATGGAATTCACTGATTCCAATTTTTAGTGTAACTAGATAAGTGTTCTCTTAAGTGGTGTCTCCGGGACTTGAACAAAAGGCTCTACCCTCTCACTGGCTCGAGAGGGGTTTCTGTTTAATGGTTCGACCATAAACAGGTTGTTCATTAGAAGAGCACTAGTACTTGAGGATTTAGAAGTAACCTAGGGGTAAAATGGTTATTTGATCCAGTTGGTGTTACAAACACTTGTGAATGACTAATTTGCTATTATTGGTCTATATTAATGGACACAAAAATACATCTGTAGTGAGAAGAGTGCAGCTATGGGTCTTTAGTGGAGCGTACCCATAGTTAACGAATATTGATTAATGTGGTTAATGTGTCTAGCCGATTAATCTCATATCGTTGGAGCTTCTGATCTGTAGGTCCATAAAGTTCCCTTGCTAGCTCACGATGGACCAACAAGAATCAACTATGTTGAAAGAAAAATTTGAAATGTTCAAATTTATGAGGGAAAATATAAATTGTATTGGATACAATTAATTGCATGATTTATTATAAATTTTATTTGAATGTGATTCAAATTATAACTTTATAATATGGAGAATTAATTTATTTGAATATGATTCAAATAATTAATTATTTATTTGGATAAAATCCATATATATAAAGAGAGGGCAAATTAATTAATTAATTTGAATTGGATTCAAATTGTAGAAAATAGATAGAGGGAAAATTAATTAATTTGAATTGGATTCAAATAATTAATTATTTAATTTGGATGTTATCTAAATCATTTATTAATATTGAATATTATTAAATATTTAATTTAAAATGTCTTTAGAGGGTTTATCCTAATAGGATTAAGAGTAACCCGTAGAGTTCTACAAATAGGGCCCTTAGGAGCCTTCATAGAACAGACTCTCTAAGAGAATAAAAAATTTTCCTCTACTAATTCTCCCAATTTTCTTAGAAAAATTCTAAGAAAATTCTTCTTCCCATTCTTTAAACGAAGCAGTTCCCACAAATCGGATCCTTGCCAGAGTCATAGCGAGAAAGATCTCTTGGAAAAGGAAGACTACAAGAAGAAGACTATCGGTTCAAGAATTATAGATTGACATGATACTTAACATTTTCTTTACCTTTTTGTATTTTTAATTAATAAATCAAAGAACGCGATCACGCATTTTTGCCGAGATTTAATTTCCTTCACCAATGACTAGAATTTTTTTAAAAAATTTTCTCAAATTGTTTTAATTGACAACTAAAAAAGGTCAAGAAAAGTAGATAGTTGACGGCAAAAAAAGGTCAATAAAAACATACAATAATACATTTTTCTTGATAGTAAA
Source organism: Citrullus colocynthis (assembly GCA_031780015.1). Classification (NCBI taxonomy): domain Eukaryota; kingdom Viridiplantae; phylum Streptophyta; class Magnoliopsida; order Cucurbitales; family Cucurbitaceae; genus Citrullus; species Citrullus colocynthis. The sequence goes on from QLSR01000324.1 coordinate 34,043, forward strand.
AAAATGTCAATAATAAGAGTCAACTTGATGGTTTTTACAAATACTTGATGGACAAAAAATATCAATGTTATCCTATTTTATCGTTAAAAAAGAATCAAGAAAAGAATCTATCTTGATGGTTTTTTTATATACTTGATGGGCAAAAAACGTCAAACTAACCGATCTTGATGGCCAAAAATGTTAACATAGGCAAAACTATCTTTCTTTATGGTCAAACTTTCTTGATATGGGCTCACTAGACTTTTTTGGCCATCAAAATAGGTCTTTCCTGAATTTTTTTCTTTTTTTTTTTTTTTTTTTTTTTTTGCCATCAACAAAAGCTAAAATCGTAGTAGTGCGCTTTGGTGACAAACATGTCTTCCTCTCCATAAACAATTACCTGACCACCTTCCATATTGAACTTTACCCTTTGATGTAGTGAGGAGGGGATTGCCCCAGCTGAATGGATTCATGGTTGTCCAAGCAAACAACTATAAGAAGAGTTAACATCCATGACCTGAAATGGTACGTTGAAAGTCGTGGGCCCAATTTTTAGCAGAATTTCTATATCTCCAATCACCTTCCTATGAGCACCGTCAAAGGCTCTAACAACCATAGTACTTGGCTTCAAGTAAGAGGGATCTACATAGATTTTCATCAATGTGGATCTCAACATAATGTTCAGGGATAATCCGTTTTCCACTTGACATAATGTTCAGGGATAATCCATTATCAACAAAGACTCTAGCCACATGATGGTCCTTACACTTTACCTATATGTGCAAAGTCTTCATATGACCAGTACCCTCCGGGGGAATCTCTTCATCTGTAAAGGAGATAGAATTTGTAGTAGTTATATTTTCCACAATTTCACTGAGTGCAATTATCGAAATGTTAGGACCCACATGTGCTTGATTTAAGATATTAAGCAAAACCTTGCGATGTGGTTCGGAGTGCATGAATAATGACAAAATCGATATACGAGTCGGGCCCATATCAAGAAAGCCCGCCCATCAAGATAGATCGTTTTCTTGATGGCCAAAAAACATCAACACACTCCCTTTTTTGATGATCATGTCCATCAAGATAGGTTCTCTTGATGGTTTTTGGCCATCAAGTATTGGAGCTTGACCATCAAGAAATGTTCCTTTTCTTGATGGCCAAAAAACATCAAGACAACCCTTAGCTAGATGATTTTGACCATCAAGGTAGGGTTTGTTGATGTTTTTTGGCCATCAAGTATTGTAGATTGACCATCAAGAAAGTGTTGTTTTCTTGATGGTCAAAAAACATCAACACAAACCATATCTTGATGGTCATGTCCATCAAGATAGGTTATCTTGATGTTTTTTAGCCATCAAGTATTGGAGCTTGATCATCAAGAAAGAATGTTTTCTTGATGGCCAAAAACATCAAGATAATCAATATCTGGATGATTTTGGCCATCAAGAAAGGGATTGTGTTGATGTTTTTTGACCATCAAGTATTGGAGATTGACCATCAAGAAGGATCATTTTTATTGACGTTTTTTGGTCATCAAGATAAATGTAGTGTTTTTCTTGACGTTTTTTGGCCATCAAGAATCTACCTTTCTTGACGTTTTTTGGCCGTCAACTATAACAATTTAATAAAAATAAAAAAAAGGAAGAATCGGGTCATTGTGACCCCCCACAATCGACCTATAATCGACTCCAAAACTGTTTTGTACCTGCAGTCTGCATATACTCCAAACAACCTAGATACTTCAAACATCATACCACAACATAATGAATCAAATAATTTTCATTAATCAACTAATAAAATACTTTTTTGTACAAAAAGTTAGTATCTTGAATAGAAACATGTAAAGCATACTCTACCAAACTTGAACCTATCGACCCAAAAACTTCGTCCCTAAATCTAATATCAAACTGTGGAGTCATAACACTCAAATATAACGTCCTATAAAGTCACAATAGTCAACTTTAATTGTGTCTAATTCCAATTGACTATATTGTGTTTGTCTCGTCAACTGCAAGTAAACAAACCATATTAGATTGATGGCCAAAAACAATGCTATTAAGTGTAATAACTACAGTTAAACAATATGGTTTAAGCAAATGCAAACCACGTCTGTAATTGTTGTGCTCCTCTGAGTTACTATGTCGTGTATAAACTTCATAGTATAATACCTACATTCCGTGCTGCCCGATTGTTTAGCACACTATATATGTACACATACATTTCAGCCCATGATAGAATAAACCAAATCTTGTAATCTAAAATATAATATTATTACATCGAAATTGAAATGCTTACCTTAATGGGTACCCACATAACAGGTCGGGATCGTGTACTTGTTCGAGCATAAAACATTCTCATGGCCCTAAACAAAACAAATGCACAAATATATTAGATTGTTAACATAATGAAAGTACATAATGTGAAATACTTTTGATTACTTACGTATTGACAATAGTTGTCACATCTTCACGAACACTAAGTCCTATGGAGTCAACTGAATACACTGTATTACTCCGTAGATCGAAGACAACTACCATCCAATGATATCTACATAAAAGAAGTAACTTAAAACATTTAGAAAAATCAATGTTTATCAATAAAAAATTATTAAAATGATCATTTTTCTAAACTTACCCAGGATTATAAGGACATATCAACAACTTATTCTTTGTTGAGGTCAACCTGTTGCATAAGAATGTAGAACGTTATTCATCGGTGCCTGAGTTACTTGAAATCTGCGCAGGATGAATAAATGCATAATCTTCTAATATACTTGGGTTGGCTGCTACCAAACATCTAAGATCATAATAAAAAAAAATGTTAATATTAGAAATGTTACAATAAATCATTACTACTAATCAGATTAGTTATTTGTACATACGCGATATAACCTGTTATAATTGAGAGTGCCAATTCCTCCATCTGACATAATTGTTTTATGCTATCCTTCATCATATAGAAGTTGAAGTGGTACCCAAAAATCTGATCATCAATTGGGATATGCAAGTATTCATCAACCATCTCCTCTTCCACGAATTTTAGCATAAATCATATCGCTGCTGGCAACTTTGACACAACGACCTTTGGTTTCTTTCCTTTTAAAGCAACTAACTCTCGAGAATGCTTCTTATGTGACTTTCCAAAAAATGTCAAACATTAAAACGGAACTTGCAAATGAAATAACTCATGTTCAAATGAAATAACTCATCTTTTCATAAATAAAATTTACCTTTTCTGCTTTTTTTACAACCACCAAATAATTTGGCCATGGAACATACGATCCAATTGCATCAGAAACCCTATAAATACTTCCAACAACAGGTATGGGTAATGTGGAGTTGGTGTCCTCCACAACTTCAATGAGGACCCGCACATCGTTCACCCCAAGTGTTACTCCATAAACTACTTCGTTAGACCATTTTCTCTTGAAAAGAGTACCTGCTGCCACAATGTTATCAACACTTCCAATAGCAAGACTACAAGGTCTCCCCTAAAATATACATTCAAATGGTCAATCTATTATCAATGTAAAATAATCCATCAACACAATAACTTATTGATCATGTAAATATAATTTTTACCTGATCTATTTTTTCCTCATGTGTGGGCGATGATATAATTTGTTGATCATGTGCAACTGAACGTGTTTCCTCGACCTTCATTTGAGAATTTAACTCGTGCATACGTTTAACCATTAAATTATATTGATCCAAAATCAGTACTTTCTACTTTTTCCAAATTGTCTCTGGATCGTCATTCTTTGAAGTTTGTGTGGGTTCTGTTGGGATGTGTTTGTGAAAGTATAATGATGGTGTACCCAAGCCCCCTACACCTCTTACCCGTCCTCGGTGTTCAGGTGTTCCCAATGCTTGGGTCAATATATCATCTGAATAACCTTCATAGTTAACACAATCTTTGGACAGTTCATCCTGTAATTTTAATAAATAAACATTTTATTTTCAAACAAGTTATAATGTATTACATACACTCATAGAGAAGCAATCATTAGATTATTACTTACAATTTTCACTACAACCTCTTCGACGTCTTTATTTAAAAATTCTCCATTTTTTCCTAGTCGAGCATGTTTCCAAATAGTGGCTCGATCTGCTGTTGTAGACAACTTTCCTTGTTTTTTCTACAAGTATATATGAGTAAAATAAAGTTGGAAGAACGCCACATAATAAATTATTGGTAAATAATAAATTGTTATCACATAAAACTTACCAACTCCTCACTTAAATTTGCATAACCTTTGCGTGATGTTCTATGATTGTATTTGTATTGTTTGCGCCGCTCTTTCTGCAAATTTCTACATGCCTACAATACACTCCACATAATACAAGTTAAATTAAGCAACATATTTGATGATGTAAACATAAAATAATTAATAACACTAACCTGGAAGTCGTCTGATAGAGCTTGGTTAACAAAAATTTTCCAATCAGCTAGATCGATAGAATGATACTCAGATGGAGGAAATTTCAAGCATTCTGACATGTCTGTATATGGGTCAACGTGCTTACTCCTTAGACAATTTTTGAAGTTTCGAAATGCAATCCCAGCTTTTAACAAAATATCCTTCTTAGATTTCGGGTTTATCACAAAAGACTTATGAAAATTACAAAATAACATACATGTAAACATACCTAAATCCAAATACATCATATTTTATTGAATTAAACATTAAATACATATAAGTTACCTGGATGCTCACGAAAATTTTTTCTTTCAATTCTGATGGCACGTCTTTCCACGAAGCATATGAAATTGGTATGTGGTTCCTCACACAAGTCCCAATGTAACTTACCATTTTAGTGTCATTTTTCCCAATCCATTGGCCTTGATCATTATACTCAATAACCCACCTATTTGCATCCGATCTAATCTGTGTTAGTTGAATCATAGTGGTAAGACCACGAATCGATCGGCGGGTAGACGATGTCTCCAAATCATGTGCTGTTTCTAACGAATGACCATCACTACCAAGTGAGACGTGGTCATCGCTGCTAGTGTCCATCTGTAAGTATCCTGCAATGAAAGTAAATGTTATTAGTGGACTAAAAGTAAGTGTAACTAATAAGCAAAACTAATCAATTAAGTTAATTGAAACACTCAAATTGTTAAGGAATGCAACACAACATGCCAACACATTATAATAAGTCATACCATCTATAATAGATGATCATTGACCATCCAAGTGCCATTACAGTCACTTCGAATATAGACCGAATCATCTTCATCCATGTCCTCAAATGCATTTGAAGCAACGACATTTTTAGAACTACTATAATTTAAAGTTATGTCACCTAACTCATCTTCGTTTATATAATTTTCGTAATCCCTATTTGGAGGGTGCAACACAACATGCCATCGAGTATCACTTGGGTCTTCGATAAAAAAATACTTGTTTCGCTTGTGATGCTAGTATAAAAGAATCAGACTTATATCCAATGCGTTTAAGATCAACTAGTTTAAATCCCAAATCATCCGTTCTGACACCAATGGCACTAACAACTTAATTACATTTAAGCATTAGAATCTTAAGAGTAATATAATTCAACTCCCACATCTCTTGATTCACGCCATAAAATGACATGTTCGTCACTATTGGATTTTTATCTTTCCACTAGCTATCTGCATTGCCTTCGCTACTAAACAAACGCCACTATTTTGCACATTACGAGCACTATCACGATTCTCTGTATTGTAATGAATTCCATTTACAATATAACTAACATAAGTTATCACAGTAGGCGAAGGGCCATGAGATATTCACCTCACTATATCAAATACTGTGTTGTTTGGTAACTCAAGCTCTGTAGCAACCTATGAGTGTATAAGCATAAGTTATAAGCATGAAACTAAAAATTTGTAAAAATATGTAATCAAAATACAATAGCCATCGTTCTTCGAAGCAGACATGATCATGAATCCAAGAAATGAAAGTTCGATTATGCTTATCTTGTAGCCACTTTTGGTTCCTTGACTTTGATGGATACAATTTTCTCAAATGGTTCATATGTTTCCTAAAATGACATATAATTCATCACGAATGTTATAAATATCCAATTATTGGCAACATGATAAAAAACATGAGCTTAAGATTAAGTCAACATACTCTATGTAAGGTTGTACGTCATCTGTATTTTCCAAAACATACAAATGAGCCTACATTAGTTGTTCTTTTTCGGGATTCATGTGTGAAGCTGCAGATGAAGGTTGTCCTACTTCATCGATCTGACCTCGGTCGATTGCCTTTCCAAGTCCAATCGGCATCCCATCGTGTAAAAAATCTGTACAAAATTCTATAGCTTCCTCAACAATATACCCTTCAGCAATACAACCCTTCGGTCGATTTCGATTTCGAACATATCCCTTAAGAACTTTCGTGTAACGTTTGAAGGGATACATCCATCGAAGATACACCGGGCCACAAAGACGAACTTCTTTGACTAGATGTACAATTAAATGCATCATTATGGTGAAGAACGACGGAGGAAAGTATTTTTCAAACAGACATAATATCACTGCAATCTCGTGCTCCAAGACGCTTAAATATGTAATGTCTACCACCTTACTGCATATAGTGTTAAAAAACGAATAGGATCGTGTGATAGCATTTCTCACATGCTTAGGTAGTACACCGCGAATTGCAACAGAAAGCAATTGTTGCATGAGCACGTGACAATCATGGGACTTTAACCCTGTCACTTTTAAGGTGTCAATTGATACAAGACTTTGTATGTTAGAAGAATACCCTTCAAAAACTTTCATTTTTGACAATGAATCACAAACAACCCATTTCTCATTTTTGGATAACGTGTAACAAGCAGGAGGTATGTATATCCTTCTCCCCACGACCTTTGGCGCCAACTCAGGACGAATTTCTAATTGTTCCAAGTCACGACGAGTCTGCAATCCATCATTTGTCTTGCCAGGGATGTCAAGCAAGGTACCAATCAAATTCATGCATACATTCTTCTCAATGTGCATAACATCTAAACAACGTTGAACGTGCAGCTTTTTCCAATATTCAAGTTCAAAAAATATAGAAATCTTTTTCCAACAACTGCGCAAAGAACTTATCGGATTCTTATCTTTCGACGAATCAAACTCGTAAGGAGAATCATTATTGATGAACATTTCAAATATACTTTCTCCAGACAACGGTTGTGGAGCCATCCCAAGTTCTTTTTCATTATTGAATGCCTTCTTTTGTTTTTGAAACGGATGGTCAGGTGATAAAAATTTTCTATGTCCAAGATATGCCATCTTTTTTCCAAATTTTAAATGTATGGCAAATGTGTTTTCACTGCATATTGGACACGCACAATACCCTTTAACTGTGCAACTCGCTAAATTACCATATGCAGGAAAATCATTATTAGTCCACAACAATACTGCCTTTAATGTGAAAACTTCACGTCGATACCCATCATAACATGGTACACCATCATTCCAAAGAATTTTCAAATCATCTATTAAAGGGGCCAAATACACGTCTATGTTGTACCCCGGTTGCTTTGGCCCAGAAATTAGCATGGTTAACATCATAAATTTGCATCTCATACATAACCAGGGTGGGAGATTATATGTTGTCAAAATCACAGGCCAACAAGTATACTTACTATTCATCTAGCTATGAGGATTTATCCCATCAGTTGATAAAGTAAGGCGAAGGTTCCTCTCTTCATTTCCAAACTTAGGCCATAAATGATCAACCAATTTCCAAGATGGAGAGTCAGCTGGATGGCGTAGGTTTCCATCAACCAATCTTTCATTAGCATGTCATGTTAGGTTCTTTGAATGTATCGGACTATTGAACATTCTTTGAAATCGTGGTATTGGTGGAAAATACCATACAACCTTAGCAAACACTCCTTTTTTCACTTCAGAAGAGTTCTTACGCTTCTTCCACCTTGACTCGTTACAATGAGGACAATTAGATGCATCAGCAAACTCTTTTCTGTATAGGCAACAATCGTTGGGACATGCATGAATCTTTTCATAGGACATTCCTAGAGTAACTAAAATTTTTTTTGCCTCATACGTAAATTTTGGTAATTCGTTTTTTTCGGGTAATATACTTTTCAACAATGTTAACAGTTCTGTAAAGCTAGTATCGCTCCACTCAAATTTTGCTTTCAAGTGATACAATTTGACTAATGTACCCAACTTAGTCAATTTTTCACACCAAGGATACAGAGGTTTCTTAGCATCTGCAAGCAATTAAATTGTCTGGGGTCATCAATACTATGTTGTTGGGTTGCTTCAACCATCTCAACAATGTTGTCATCAAAATCATCGTTAAACACTTGTTTGTCAAGGTTTTTGTCTGATTTTGGTATTATATTCGATGGAGAATACCTAACAAGATTTTCTCCATGCCATATCCAATTATCATATCTTATGTCAATACCATATATTAATAAGTGGTTTTTCACTTCTTTAGTGTTCGACATCTTGCAATTTCCATACTTAACACATGGACATCGTATAAAAGTTTTACCACTCAAATGTATGTGAGCAAACTCAATAAAACTATCAACGCCTTCTTCGTATTCGTTAGATAATCTATCTTTTTTCATCCATGTTTTATCCATTATGTTAAAACCTGAGCAAATGAAGTGAATAAGTCATATCATATTATACTAATGAGACAATAAGGACACATAAGAAAATGAAATATAATGGAGTACACATTTAACTTAACTAAAATTATAACACATCATATAAGTGACTACCATAGCTGAGGATAGTCATCCACCTTATAGTAATTAACATAATACATTATACCCAAGAAATATAGATAATCAGACTTAATTGATTCAAAAAATTTTATTTCAAAACTTACTCGAATTTAAGAGTTCCTAATTTTCATCTAGTTAACCTCCCAATTCATCACGTTTTCCAAACACACACCTCTTTTTATACCTTGGTAGATAGTTGAGTTTAGTGAATTATTTATATGCTCGCTAATAATTTAGAAAACTATTTTTGGTTTGTCATCACTATACTCTAAAAAAACATAAACAAAAGATTCTTAATTGTGTTTGAAAAGTTATTAATTTTATTAGCTTACAAGAAAATTAAACCTAAATCTTACAACAACCAAATACCAAAATTAAAATACAAAAATTCAGAATTCATAGTGATAATAACAAAAATTTAATACTCACAAGCACCAGATGACGAGCAGCGAACTAACACCGACTGCTACCAAGAACTAGCGAACCCAAAAACTACCACGAACTGGCTGTGCAAAGTTGCTACAATGAACCTGAACCAGTCAACCCAAAAACTACCACGAACCGGTGGCGGCGAGAAAGGATATGCGGAGGCGGCGGCGGAGATGGATCTGCACGACGCGGCGGTTGGGACGAAACTGCACGACGACGGATCTACACGATGCGGCTGTGGCACAGATCTGCACGAGTGGCGCCGGTGTCGGATCTATGCAATACGACGGCGGACGGGTCTGCACGAGTGGCACCGATGACGGATCTACGCAATGCGACGACGGCTGTGTCTGCACGACGCGGTGGCGGAATGATCGAGATCGAGGAGGCGGTAGATGGATTTACAGATGCGCCGGCGGACAGATGAGACCACGAACCGGTGGCGGCGGCGGTTGACGATCCTTCACGAACCGACGACAAACGGCTAACACTACAGCTAGTTAATGCTTCCGGCAACGGCGAACTCAAAGGAATGGATATGGAGAGGCGGCGGCGGTTTATGAGGATGTGAGTTTCCAAACCCTAATGTAAATAGGGTTTTAATAAGAAATGTTTCGTGATGGGCAATGCCCATCAAGGAAAGATGTATCAAGAAGGTGAAGTGTTTTTTCTTGATGGCCAATTAGTGACCATCAAGAAAGGCTTATAATAGAATTTATTTATTGAGTTTTTTTCTTGATGGCCAATTAGTGACCATCAAGAAAGGCTTATAATAGAATTTATTTATTGAGTTTTTTTCTTGATGGCCAATTAGTGACCATCAAGAAAGGCTTATAATAGAATTTATTTATTGAGTTTTTTTCTTGATGGCCAATTAGTAACCATCAAGAAACGCTTTACCTAGAATTTATTTTTTGGGTTTTTTCTTGATGGCCAATTAGTGACCATCAAGAAAGGCTTATAATAGAATTTATTTATTGAGTTTTTTTCTTGATGGCCAATTAGTGACCATCAAGAAATGCTTTTCCTAGATTTTATTTTTTTGGATTTTTTCTTGATGACCAATTAGTGACTATCAAGAAAGACTTTTAATAGAATTTATTTATTGAGTTTTTTTTCTTGATGGCCAATTAGTGACCATCACGAAATACTTTTCCTAGAATTTATTTTTTGGGTTTGGCCAATTAGTAACCATCAAGAAAGACTTTTAATAAAATTTATTTATTGAGTTTTTCTATTGATGGCCAATTAGTGACCATCAAGAAAGGTTTTTCCTAGAATTTATTTTTTGGGTTTTTTCTTGATAGCCAATTAGTGACCATCAAGAAAGGCTTATAATAGAATTTATTTATTGAGTTTTTTTCTTGATGGCCAATTAGTGACCATCAAGAAATGCTTTTCCTAGAATTTATTTTTTGGATTTTTTCTTGATGGCCAACTAGTGACCATCAAGAAATACTTTTCCTAGAATTTATTTTTTGGGTTCTTTCTTGATGGCCAATTAGTGACCATCAAGAAAGGCTTTTAATAGAATTTATTTATTGAGTTTTTTTCTTGATGGCCAATTAGTGACCATCAAGAAATGCTTATAATAGAATTTATTTATTGAGTTTTTTTCTTGATGGCCAATTAGTGACCATCAAGAAAGGCTTTTCCTAGAATTTATTTTTTGGGTTTTTTCTTGATGGCCAATTAGTGACCATCAAGAAAGGCTTATAATAGAATTTATTTATTGAGTTTTTTTCTTGATGGCCAATTAGTGACCATCAAGAAAGGCTTTTCCTAGAATTTATTTTTTGGGTTTTTTCTTGATGGCCAATTAGTGACCATCAAGAAAGGCTTATAATAGAATTTATTTATTGAGTTTTTTTCTTGATGGCCAATTAGTGACCATCAAGAAAGGCTTTTCCTAGAATTTATTTTTTGGGTTTTTTCTTGATGGCCAATTAGTGACCATCAAGAAAGGCTTATAATAGAATTTATTTATTGAGTTTTTTTCTTGATGGCCAATTAGTGACCATCAAGAAAGGCTTTTCCTAGAATTTATTTTTTGGGTTTTTTCTTGATGGCCAATTAGTGACCATCAAGAAAGGCTTATAATAGAATTTATTTATTGAGTTTTTTTCTTGATGGCCAATTAGTGACCATCAAGAAAGGCTTTTCCTAGAATTTATTTTTTGGGTTTTTTCTTGATGGCCAATTAGTGACCATCAAGAAAGGCTTATAATAGAATTTATTTATTGAGTTTTTTTCTTGATGGCCAATTAGTGACCATCAAGAAAGGCTTTTCCTAGAATTTATTTTTTGGGTTTTTTCTTGATGGCCAATTAGTGACCATCAAGAAAGGCTTATAATAGAATTTATTTATTGAGTTTTTTTCTTGATGGCCAATTAGTGACCATCAAGAAAGGCTTTTCCTAGAATTTATTTTTTGTGTTTTTTCTTGATGGCCAATTAGTGACCATCAAGAAAGGCTTATAATAGAATTTATTTATTGAGTTTTTTTCTTGATGGCCAATTAGTGACCATCAAGAAAGGCTTTTCCTAGAATTTATTTTTTGGGTTTTTTCTTGATGGCCAATTAGTGACCATCAAGAAAGGCTTATAATAGAATTTATTTATTGAGTTTTTTTCTTGATGGCCAATTAGTGACCATCAAGAAAGGCTTTTCCTAGAATTTATTTTTTGGGTTTTTTCTTGATGGCCAATTAGTGACCATCAAGAAAGGCTTATAATAGAATTTATTTATTGAGTTTTTTTCTTGATGGCCAATTAGTGACCATCAAGAAAGGCTTTTCCTAGAATTTATTTTTTGGGTTTTTTCTTGATGGCCAATTAGTGACCATCAAGAAAGGCTTATAATAGAATTTATTTATTGAGTTTTTTTCTTGATGGCCAATTAGTGACCATCAAGAAAGGCTTTTCCTAGAATTTATTTTTTGGGTTTTTTCTTGATGGCCAATTAGTGACCATCAAGAAAGGCTTATAATAGAATTTATTTATTGAGTTTTTTTCTTGATGGCCAATTAGTGACCATCAAGAAAGGCTTTTCCTAGAATTTATTTTTTGGGTTTTTTCTTGATGGCCAATTAGTGACCATCAAGAAAGGCTTATAATAGAATTTATTTATTGAGTTTTTTTCTTGATGGCCAATTAGTGACCATCAAGAAAGGCTTTTCCTAGAATTTATTTTTTGGGTTTTTTCTTGATGGCCAATTAGTGACCATCAAGAAAGGCTTATAATAGAATTTATTTATTGAGTTTTTTTCTTGATGGCCAATTAGTGACCATCAAGAAAGGCTTTTCCTAGAATTTATTTTTTGGGTTTTTTCTTGATGGCCAATTAGTGACCATCAAGAAAGGCTTATAATAGAATTTATTTATTGAGTTTTTTTCTTGATGGCCAATTAGTGACCATCAAGAAAGGCTTTTCCTAGAATTTATTTTTTGGGTTTTTTCTTGATGGCCAATTAGTGACCATCAAGAAAGGCTTATAATAGAATTTATTTATTGAGTTTTTTTCTTGATGGCCAATTAGTGACCATCAAGAAAGGCTTTTCCTAGAATTTATTTTTTGGGTTTTTTCTTGATGGCCAATTAGTGACCATCAAGAAAGGCTTATAATAGAATTTATTTATTGAGTTTTTTTCTTGATGGCCAATTAGTGACCATCAAGAAAGGCTTTTCCTAGAATTTATTTTTTGGGTTTTTTCTTGATGGCCAATTAGTGACCATCAAGAAAGGCTTATAATAGAATTTATTTATTGAGTTTTTTTCTTGATGGCCAATTAGTGACCATCAAGAAAGGCTTTTCCTAGAATTTATTTTTTGGGTTTTTTCTTGATGGCCAATTAGTGACCATCAAGAAATACTTTTCCTAGAATTTATTTTTGGGTTTTTTCGTTTGTCTTTCTAATCTTGTTGCTAACTGTATTTTAGAAGAAAAGTTTTTAATTTCTAAAACATAACGGCATAAAATGTGTTTTCCGACTTTTTCTTGTCGACCATTAAGAAAGGGTTGCATTTTCTTGATGGTTTTTGACCATCAATGAATCCAAAAACTTATCCCTTTTCTTGATGGGCAATGACCATCAAGAAAGACATTTCTTGATGGTTTTTGTCCATCAACGAATCCAAAAACTTATCGCTTTTCTTGATGGGCAATGACCATTAAGAAAGACATTTCTTGATGGTTTTTGCCCATCAACGAATCCAAAAACCGGGAATTCATTATTTGGTATTGTTCGTACATACTTTGCAATCAAGAAAAATATTTTTCTTGATGTACATGCACATCAAGAAAAATATAAATCTTTCTTGATGTTCTAAGACCATCAAGAAATATAATTTTAAATAAATAATAATTTTAAAACATCCAAATTATGGTTTTCTTGATGGTTTCTTTTCATGACCATCAAGAAAGCAAAAATATCGTCCATCAAGAAAGGCCAAAATTCTAGTAGTGCAACAGTCATTGTCGTAGGCATTTGAGCACAGGAAGTGATACTTGACTTTTCTTCATAATGGATGACTAGTGGTTCTCGTATGGATGGTGTCTTTCTTGGAGTTCTTCTGGGAGACAAGGCATTAGAAATCATATCAATTTTAGCTTCCTGCACACTCATCTGACTTACCATTAGGATCTTTACATCCATCAATTTATGCACTTTGTTTTTTCGTTCTTAAACTCCGCACAATCCTTAGTGGAATGCTCAACTACCCCAAGATGAAATAAACATACTTTCTCACTAATACTTTCACAACTAACTCTTGGTAAGAGATACCCAGCTTCCTGAAGAATTTGAAAAAGAATCTTCACATGTGTAGTCAATTCATGCACACTGACCTTATAATGTTCCACACACGAGTCAATAGCTTTTACGATAGGATTTTCATGATTCGGGAGAGGATTTTGGTTGACATTTGGCTCTTCTTCTATCTTCTTGAATCAATCATCCAGCTTTGACCATACTTTGTACTTTAGCCTTAAGAGGATAGCAATTCTAAGTAGAGTGCCTAACTGCCCGGACGTTGTATTCACATCTCATGTTAGGGTCGTAACACTTTGGATACGACAATTGTATAGGATCCTGAGGCACAATGGCGACTTGATGATTCTTTAGTAGCTGTGGCAAGAGTTCAGCGTATGACATGGGGATTGGATCAAAACGAGTTTCCTTCTAATTATACTTTGCAAATCTTTAATTCGTCTAGTCAAACTGATTTTTTCATCCATTTTTATGACTAGGAGAGTAACTTGTTTGCCCAACAGTTGGTGAAGACAAATGGGCCGCCATTCTTTGGGTCGAATTCAACTTATGCACTTCTCTCTCCTTTTTCTTCAAGGTTGTCATTTTCCTTCATTCAGAGGCAACGTCAGTAATCCTTCCATTCTTCACTCCAAACTCAATCATTTCCTTGATTGTTATGATATCCGAGAAGTTGGTTGAAGCGCTCCCAATCATTCTATCATAGGACAGGGATCGAAGGGTATTTATGAACATGACTGCTAATTCTCTAATAGTCTAAGGGGGTTGCACTTGTGCAACCATTTCTCTCCATCTTTGGGCATACTCCTTGAATGTTTTGACACTCTTCTTCCCCATTTGTTGGATGTCCAAACGATCCGGTGCCATATCAATATTGTACTTGTACTATTTAAGGAATGAATGAACAAGATCCTTCCATCTATGCACTTGAGAACCGTCCAAATGCATGTACCATCCAGATGCTAGACCAACCAAACTATCCTGGAAACAATGGATTAGCAATTATCGTTGTGAGCAGAATGTTTTTGCTTATCATTTCGGGCAATTAGCAATAATTTTTTTGTGGACTTCCGGAAATCTGTTTCATGTGGCTTGGCAAGGCAATTTTGAAGCATCGGTACAGGACAGTTTACATGTAAGACCGATTGCTCATGCAATTTGGGATCCTTATTTTGGTCAACCGGCCATTGAAGCTTTTACTCGAGGTGGTGCTCTTGGCCCAGTGAATATCGTTTATTCTAGTGTTTATCAGTGGTGGTATACAATCGGTTTACGTACTAATGAGAATCTTTATACTGGAACTCTTTTTCTATTATTTCTTTTTGCAATATCTTTAATAGCGGGTTGGTTACACATACAACTGACATGGAAACCGAGTATTTCCTAGTTTAAAAATGTCGAATCTCGTCTCAATCATCATTTGTCAAGACTATTTGGAGTAAGTTCCTTGGCTTGGACAGGACATTTAGTCCATGTCGCTATTCCTGCATCCAGGGGAGAATCCGTTTGATGGAATAATTTCTTAGATGTATTGCCACATCCCCAAGGATTAGGACTACTTTTTTACAAAATTAAATGGCTTTTTGGGTAGGTGGTCCCATTATACTTCTCGAAGTTTGGAGTCTTGAATTTTTTAGGGATCACTACATCTGAGATCAACCTTCCCATCCACATCTGCACTTTCAATTGCTAGTAGCCTTTCTTCCAGAAACTATAGCCTTCTTTTGCTACCATGATCTTTTGGAACCTTCCTACCACCCTCCATAACTAGAGTGGATATTGGATCATTCATGCGGGCTGTCTGCTGCAAGGTTTGGTTAGAATTTTGTGCAAAAGATGATGTAGGATACGACATTCCTGCCAAGTCCAGGCTTGACATCATTTAAGGAGTAAACCTAGAGGGTAAGCAGGCATCTACTCTAATGTCTGATTCAGACCAATTTCTACTTGTGATGAAGTTCCGACAACATTCTTTCATCTTCTAGCAATGAGTAATTCTAGGATTTTTGTCAGTTGCTCCTTCAACTCTTCTACGTCCTGACACACTGCTTGGTGATCATCCATTATTTGTGCCTTTAGTCGTGTCTAGTAGGGATTGCGAGGAGGAGATCTATGAGCTACTTTTGTAAACTTTGAACCTTTTATTATTTGTGAGATAAATAAATAATGGGTTGATTAGCCAGAGAGAGAGTATTTTTTAAAAAAAGAAGAACGCAAAGGACATACATTGACTTCAATTTTAATGCAAAAATCCTAGAATAGTATGATGCAAAGTATATACCCAAAAACTAGTGACTCTAAAATCTAATGATAACACCCAAAATGCCCACAGTATTGCCTTATAATCCTTAGAAAACAAGACAACTTCTTGCTGTTAGGTCGCGTGGGTTCAATGCCCTTGTTGGAGGGTTGTAGTTTATGTTACGAATCGATCTGTCATCTTTGCCATCTGCCTTAATTTCTCGGCTCCTTATTCTATCTGTCATTTGACGCTGTCGTAATTGCGCCAATATGCTATACTCATCTCTCCATATCACAAAATCTACTGACATTTCCTGATACTTTTTCTTCAACTAAGCATAATTGTTTGTCACTACCTCTCGCACATTGCAACACATCAATAATTGATGCTTAAAACTTGTAACAGCTTTCTGGAGAATCATGTTTTACGTTCTGCCTCAGTAAGCGGGGATTTGTACTCTTTGGTTGATATTTATAGATTCTCAACCTCTGCAATGATCCTTTAGGATGATTTGGCTTGCTCGTCAAAGGCGCTCTGAAACTTTGCTACCTTGTTCATTCTTTCCAACTCTTGTTTTAATTCTTTGATGTACTTTTTTTGTGTTTCTGCCTCATTTTGCAAGACGACAACATCTCTTAGTAATCTTTTATTCTTCTTTTTCATCTAGATCGCTTTAATGTTCAAAGAATCTCTTTCCTTCTTCAACTCTAGTTGCTTTTGGAGACATCGCTTTGCCTCCTCCAATTGCCTCTGGCCATTAGTAGCTTCTTGAACTAATTTCCTAACCTCTGCCCTCAACTCTTCATTTTCTGTTGCTAAGACTTGGTTTATCTGCTTTACTCACTCCAAATCTTTTTCTTGATTCTCATTCTTTCCAAAAATTTCTATGTTTGGATTCATTGAATCCTATGCAATAACAATTTCAATTCCGATCCTAGTTGCTCTCCCATTGTCATACTATTTTGTAGTACCCTTGCAATGTCGTAGGCTCTTCATTCTTCTGACAAATTTCCATGCTTCCACTAGTTCATGCACCTTGGCAATTGTCTCATCATACTCATACGAGAAATCCCTGTCTTCTAAACCATGGACAAATGGTGTAAATTGCTTTGGCCGTAATTGTTGCAATACTAATAGGGGAGAATAAGCGACTCTTTCCCACAAAGTTAGTAATGGGACGAATGGTTTGCCTACGACGGTATGTTAAAGGGTTTGTGGGTACCCATGGCGCCCTCCATATTACTTCATTTGAGCGCAGCTAAAGAACTTTTCCTTGCCTTGGACTCGACAATATCTCAATGATCTAAAGGTTTTTACCATGATTGGGATAATAGAGTTCACACCTCTATTCCAACGAAAAGTTTAGCAACTTCTTCTTCTTCTACTAGATACCTTTTAATTCTTGGAAAGATAACCGTATTGTAGATACATAATGCCAAAAGAGATAGATATTTCCTCCCAAGAAAAAATGCATGCATAAGGTTGATTAAATAATTGATAAAGATACAACTTCTCCCCACATTGGCCTTCAACTGGTTTTTTACATCAAATGCATGAATATTAGCCAGGAACTTGGGAATGATCTCTATAAAGTTAGCTTCCAATCATAGACATAGACGTTACCTACTGTGCAAGGTGGTATGTTGATGAGAGCTCGATATTCCTCTATGGTGGGAACAAAAACTTGTTGCGCTTGAAATGCATTGGCTCAAACCTTTCCCACCCCCAAATTTTTTTAAGGCAACACGCATGGAAATTTTTTAGCCGATGCATTTCAAACGCAACAAGTTTTTATTCCCACCATAGAGAAATATTGAGCTCTCATCGACATACCACCTTGCACAGAAGGTAAGGTCTATGCCTATTGAGCTCTCATTGTCCAAGTTCTTGGGTAATATTCATGCATCTGATGTAAAAAAGTAGATGAAGGCAAAAAGGGGGGGGGGGGGGGGGGGGGG
>QLSR01000324.1:58832-182596 GCA_031780015.1 Citrullus colocynthis
CCCCAACTAAATAGGTTACTTTAACCAAACTAAAGTAAAATTTAAAAGAGGTAAAAATTAGCATAAAATGGTGGAATTAAATTTAAAAAAACTAAGATAAAAGTAAATCTAAAAATAAATTAATTTATATGAAGTTGTTTAAAAAAAAGTGGCTACAATAGGTCTAGACCCAACATTCGAAGAAGGCAAAGGAGGTCCAAACGAACTGATGTGAATGAATGCAGATCATATCAAGTTTGTGAAAACCATAGATGTATGGACTCAATGGAGAAGTTCGAATTACTCTAGGACTGTAAACAATTTGATTGAGAAATTCGAGAGCTCCTTGTGTTCAACCCGTATTGCCACTACTACAATCTTCGTAAGAACGGAAAATTATTTAAAACAGAATTGGGTGACGAATTCTACCTTCCATACTATGATATGACTACTAATTGAATTCATGGTATATGATATATGGAATTTGAATTTCATTTGCTATAATTTTTATCTACAAAGTAGTTAAAGTTAATGAAATTATGAGCTATATAATATTACAATCTTAGGTAATTGGACATAGAAAACAAACAAAAAAATAATCAAAATAATAATAGTTAAAAAGACAATTAAACTTACCCTACACTCCAAACACTATATCAAATTTTCAGTAATCCATATTTCATTTAGTAAATCCACTGTAATTAGATTTTCAAATAATCCAAATTACATTCCAACCTCCCAAACAACTTCTCAGTATTATAGATCTATGGATGAAGAAAGGGTGAAATTAGTCATTTTGGTCATAACTATAAGAAAGCTAGCCTCCCAGCCAAATGGTTTTCATGTTTCCCTTGAATCCAAATATGACAAGACCTTGTTATATTTGCACTTGTTTCAAAATGTTGTCGTACGCTTAATTATGATCCTTAAAAGTGCTACTGCTACTCAATGCAATTAGTCAACTTCTTTTTGAGAGGAGAAAAGGTTGACTCTTACCCACTTTGAACTTTTTCATTATAAATCTCCACCAAGGAAAGGAAGGGCAGCAAGTGAAACACATTCAAAACAAAATACCAAAATGAAGGCCACTAACCCAAAACTTTGAGCATCAGCGAAGACATGGAAATATTGCAAAGTCTTTTTATATTTGCATTATAAAACAAATAATATTAAAAATCAAGAATAGGTCGTTCTCAACCGTCATCTCTTTGGTAAAGAAAAGGAAGTTGACTAATTGCATCGGGTAGCAGTAGCACTTTTAAGGATCATAATTAAGCGTACGACAACATTTTGAACCAAGTGCAAATATAGCAAGGTCTTGTCATATTTGGATTCAAGGGAAACATGAAAACCATTTGGCTGGGAGGACTCATCGCACTAGCAGCTACATAAGAGTTCAACTTATTAAACGCACAATTAATCCCATAAAACACAGTACTCCTTAACCCACCAATCTTAAGACCCAAAATAAGCTCAAGCACAATGAATGCAATTGAGACTTACAGAGGAATCCTCTCCTAAAATAAAACAAAATCTCTTCAAATCTCCACATCACTGTACTTTTCCTTTGTATATGTTTATTTTCCTTTGGATATTCTCTATTTCCCCTTAGTTCTACTTCTCTCTTTTTCCTTTAGATATTGCTACTCCTTTCTCTTTTTCATGGATATTATTATTTCAGAGTCTTCTTTCAAATTTCTTTACTTTTAAACCAACCCAACCGGGTTAGACTCGACTCAAACCGGTCAGACTGGGTCAAGTTTAAAGGACACCCGACTGGACCCTAGAAAATAGTATCAAATAAAACAAATGAAATGCATACCAAGTTCTTTTTCTTTCTAATTTCAGACATTTCCTACACATATTAGACCTTCTCTACTTGAAAATTTTGGATTTTCTTTTTCGTTTTTTACCGCCAACTATTCGAAAACCTAAATTTCCAGAAATCAATGTTTCAAAGAAGTTCTTCGTGGGTTTCTTTCCAAAAAATCGAGTCACATAGGATGGGTTTTACCGCAAATGACAGAAATTAGAGAGTTGGTTCAGGGAAGAAGACGATGTTGTTTAAGTGTTGAGAAAGATGGTTTTTGGATATTCACGTTATTTCACTACGTGGGACCCATATTTGAAATTCTAAAAAGTTGTAAAAGGGGTAAGAAAAAGAAGTTTTTTAAAAAAAGGTTAGTTTTCCCCCATAAAAAAAACTTTTTGAGTTAGAAATAGCAATTTCTCAAGATTCTCCCCTCACCTGAAAACCTTGCCTGGCTCCTCTTTCAAAACCCGTGAGAACTAATCTACTAAGAGTATTCATTATTCAAGCCTCTACCATAGACCAAAAGAAAATAAGCCCTCTGCCTAAGCCCTATTAGTATGAAGAGAGAGGGGGAAGAGAGTTGAGCCTCTGCCTAAGCCCTCTAGAAGCCTCTACCATAGACCAAAAGAAACTAAAGGAGAGACCATTGACACTTACATGCAATCTTCTATCTTCGAACCAACAAAAGTTTCATCAAAATTCTTGGTTTCAGACTCCTCCTGAAAATGAGATTTAAGTTTTCAACACAACAAAGAAGAGAGCAATGAGCTAATCACCAATAATGTATTGCTTTAAGATCATAAACGAAGAGGCACCAGTATTAAAAACCAGGAATAGTATTACAGTATTCAAAAAATGCAGAAGTTCCAAAATTTTCATTATTTCATCACGTTTATAGGTTTTTGGTTATTTGGTTGTATATCATTTTAGTTTCACTCAAAACAAAGAGCTTTGGGCTGATACCTGATCAGGAAAATACATAGAAATCAGTAATTCTTGTATATATTTTGAATTTGAACCTACAAACTACAATGCGTTGATGGCAATAAAAGCAGAGTCATGAAGAAGAACTTAATGCAATAATCACTTCTTAAGAGCCCAACTCAGCCTCCCAACAAATCAACTAAAGGAAAGAGAACAAAATTTTAACACTCATGTGCACACCACAATACAACGACCGCAATGTTACTAAATTTTTTTCTCTAATTAGGTGAAAACTTCCTCATCCATAATGATATGGAACTAATTAATAGGAAATCTTATCATTTACTCAACATTAGTTAAATAAAAGTAACTACTTTCCACATACCAATCTAATACGTTATATTTTGCATGAGATTATGAAGAACTGCCTGTTCTAACAAACACAAGAAATGCTTCATAATATAAAATCCGGAAAGAATATGCAGTAAGAAGCATTGCATGGTTGCATTACCTCATCTAGGGGGTGCAAAAACTGAAAAAAAACGGTCTAACCGAACCAAACCGGACTGAACCGACTTGTATCAAGGTTAAATTTATCTTATATGCGGACCCATTATTTCAACAATCAGAATCTGAAGCTAAAAGAACAGAACCTCGGTAATACAGAAACTCGTAGAAAATTCAATATACCAAATCACATATCCTATAAATTTTAAACATGGGAATTAAAGATTGTATCCATGGGAGATTTGAATGGGCTAAAGGTCTGCCCAGCAAATAACGGAGAGAAGGCCTACAGATCTGATACCAAGTGATAGCAGATATACAATCTAATTTGCTCGACATTAGGAGGTGGGCGAATGGGATGGACTATTAAAAAGACTTGAATAGCAACCCAACCTTAGCATACATTGTTAAGAATACTTAACTAACATTTATTTAAGTACTTACCACGTTTTCACCATCATCGTGAAGATTACTAGGCTGAGGAGAGCCAGAAAGATCTTTACAGCTTGAACATAATAAGCTTTGAGCTTGGTTGAACAGTTATCAACAACTCTCTCTCCTAGCTTCCCAGCAATAGGGTGAAGAACACTGTTAATAAACTTAACAACATATTTGGAAACCGAAGTTTAGAAAATTAAGGCTACCAACTCGGAAACATAAAACCTACTAAGTCTTCACTAATCAGAACAAGAACAGAAAGGAAACAACAAAAACAAAGGGTGTTCAACAAAACTACTGGGAAAAAATAGAAGCAAACTATCAGAAGGAAAATGCTAGACCTAAATGAGATCAAATAAGAGAACAAATTACAAGGAGATTGTCTGGTGGTCTGTTTAATCAGGAATTAGTTCCCAAAAACATTGTTTTGAGTATCAGAAATTTGATTTGGTAAATCTTTTACTTACCATTATTAATATCAAATCATATCAACTTTTACGATGCCAACACCAGAGAAGAGTTACTGTTACTGCAAACAATCAGAAGCTTACTAAAGGAATTGGCACAGCAACCAATTCGCCACGATATAGGAAATTGCTATTTTTGAAGCTAAAAAGTTCTTTACATTTCAAAACTAGTCTTTTATTTTTTTTAACTTTTTATTAGCGGGACGCCATATAGTGATGTTACAAAAATTCCCCTATTAAAAAAATGCTAAAACTTAAGAAGGGCAATTAAAAGAAAAATTAAAAGTTAAAACTTATAGGAAAACAATTTTCCCGGAAGTTGTTTTCTCGTTTTAAGTTTTTTTCTTTTTAATTTAAAAACTAAGAATGATAATTTCTATTTATTAGGGGAAAAACATCGTGATATCATAGCAAGAGGTCAAGTGTTCAAACACATATAATGTCTCTCCAATTAATATTGGTTTCTACTTATTGGACTTTTTACAAATTTTCAAATCCACGAATGAGAGTTATTAAAGTATTGATATAATTAAATTAATCATAACACTGCTGTTAATAAAATACGATGTATTTAGACTTAAAAAGCCAATGACTAAGATCCCATGATAGCCCATCAAAAGAGCCGTGGAAAATCCTTCTGTGCTTATGTCAACTTTGTTGACAAAATCATTCATCATTGAATTATCATGCTGGGAAAATGTTTGGGATGAAAAATCACAGCAAAACTTGAATTGTTTCAAATGAATTATTTTTAAAATCCAATGCTGTCTAAGAATCATTCACTTGAATGCTTGAGTACTGATAAAATCAGAATTTTGGTCAATACATGAATACTCATGAGGAAGACATTCAAATTCATGTATCATTTCTCATTTATTGAACACAAATGCCCAAGCCTCCACGAACTCCAAGCCATTGAATTTTACGGCTTTCAAATTTTTTGGCAATCTTAGTATCAATTTGATGAGTTAAATGTTGAGTGACACTTTACAGCCTCCCATGCTTCTTGTTGTCATGGTTGTCGGAAAAATCCTCCAAAGGAAAGAGACTGCTGGATGAGCACTACCCTGCAAAACTTTTTTTTTCATATAAGAAACATTTCATTGATCAATCAAGTATGGGAAACCTCAAAAAAAGTCTGAAGGTATCTTTCATATATATATATATATATATTGTAATTTTGAATTCACTTCTCTAATGATTTCTTTACAAGAGGGTGAAGCCCAATATATACAATGATAGTTTGCTAAATATGGCAAAGACAATTAACAGTAAAAACTGAAATAAGGAAAGAATATTACAGGGATTAACTACAAAAAATACTATTACACATAAAAGGGAAGAGGAAAACTTTCCATATTCAACACTCCCCCTCAAGCTAGATTGTATATGTTGATCAAGTCCAACTTGGCTTTTAAGACTTCAAAAGTATTCTTGGATAAGGCTTTTGTCAGAATATCAACAATTTGCAGCTTGGTGGGTATGTAGTTAAGGGAGACGCTTTTGTTTTCAACTTTCTCCTTAATAAAGTGTTGATCAATGTCCACATGTTCTATGTGGTTATGATGGACCGGGTCTTTGGCGATACTTATTGTAGCTTGATTGTCACAGTGTATGGCCCTTCTGATGAGATTTTAAGTTCTGATAGGATGCTTTTTTGCCAAATTCCTTCACATATTCCTTGAGCTAGTGCCCTTAGTTCAGCTTCAGCACTACTCCTAGATACGACTGCTTGTTTCTTACTTCATCAAGTGACTAAGTTTCCTCAAACGAATGTACAATATCCAGTAGTTGATCTTCTGTCTATTCTTGAACTTGCCTAATTGGAATTCGTGAAGAGTTCAATGTTTCTTTTACTAGATTCTTGAAGTACAATCCTTCTCTTGGGGTTCCTTTCAAGTACCTGAGTATTCTACAAGCAGTCTGCATATTTTTTTCGATTGGTCTGTTCATAAATTGACTTACAAAGCTCACTGCAAAACAAATATCAAGTCTAGTGTGTGTTAGGTAAATTAATTTTCCAACTAGTCTTTGATACTAATCTTTGTTAACCATTGTATTTTATTTGCTTATGTGACGATTTATGTCTATGGGAGTATTAGTGAGCTTACATCCAAGCATACACATTTCCTTCAAAAGTTCCAAGACATATTTTCTTTGAGAGATACTCAAACCTTTCTTTGAGCGGACAACTTCCATCCCTAGGAAGTGTTTAAGGTTGTTTAAGTTTTTACTTCAAATTCCTTGGCTAAGAGTAGCTTTAGATTTCTGATTTATTCTTTATGGTCTCCTGTGAGGATAATGCCATCCACATAAACAATGATAATTGCTATTTTTCCCTTGCAAGGATGTTTGACAAAAAGGGTATGATCAGATTGACATTGCAAGTACCCGTTGTTCTTTACTACTTTTGAGAACTTTGCGAACCAGGCCTTAGGAGATTGTTTTAGGCCATGAAAGGGTTTTTTGAGTTTACATACCTTGTTCATGGTTCTTGTTGATTCTATACCAGTAGGTATATCCATACACACTTCTTCTTCTAAGTCTCCATTAAGGAATGTGTTTTTTATATCTAATTGGTGAAGTATATCCAATCGTTATTTACTGCTAAGGAAAAGAGGCTCTTTTCCTTAGCAGTAAATAACGATTGGATAGTATTCAATTTTGCTACTGGAGCAAATGTTTTTTGGTAGTCAATGTCATCAGACTAGGTGAACCCTTTTGCAACAAGTCTAGCTTTGAGACTATCTATTTCTCCATTAGCTTTGTGTTTGATGGTGAAGATCCATTTACATCCTACCGTTTTCTTAATCGGGGGTAGGTTTGTTATTTCCCATGTGTTGTTCTTTATTAGGGCATCTATTTCATCCAATACAGCTTGTTTCCAATTGATGTCTTTGAGAGTTTCATAGACATCATTAGGAATGCGTATGTTGGATAGGGTAGTTGTGAATGCTTTGAACTTGGGAGAGATTTATAAGAGAGTTAGTTTTGAATAGGATACATCGTACAAGTTCTTACCCGTTTGCCTTTTGCAATAAGAAGATCAATATCTTCCATAGAGGTTTTCAATGTGGAGTTTGGAGACATGATTTTTCTGCATTCTAGGTAAACTTTGATTGGGTATTGGTTCATGTTAAAGGGCATTTGTTTTCCTTCAAGTATGGACTATAGGATCTTTCCTACATTCAAGTATGCTTTGGTTGGAAGGCTCAACGTCATGTAGAAAGAGAGTATTTTCTTCACTGAGGGTTGTGTTTGGGGTTCCTTCGTTTTCAATAATTAAGGAAGGTTTGATGGTTCTTGCTTTTGAAAGTAGGGTTGAGTTTCAAAGAAAGGATACATTTATGCAGGTATAAATTTTTGTTGTGGTTGGTGAATAGCATTTGTATCCTTTTTGGCTAGGAGCATAACCAAGAAAGATACATCTGATTGCCTTAGGATCTAGTTTACTCCTATTGGATCGGTGATCTTGAACAAAGATCGTACAACCAAATATTTTCAAGGGTACTTGAGAGAACAACCTAATATGTGAAAATACTAAATTATGTTTTTGTAAGGTAGTTTCGAAGCCTAATATTCGGGAGGGCATTCTATTAATAAGGTATGTAGCTGTTAGGACAACTTCTCCGCAAAACTGGTGTGGGGTGTTAGCAGAAAGCATTAGACCTCTAGAAACTTCTAAGAGTTGTCTATTTTTCCTCTCTGCAATTCCATTTTGTTGGGGACTATTAGGTCATGTACTTAGGTGGGCAATACCTTTTTCTTTTAGGAAATTTCCTAAGGTTGTGTTAAAATAATCTTTAGCATTATCAACATGAAGGATTTGGATTTTAGTGCTAAAGAGATTGAGGATCATGACATACATGTTTTGAAATATAATAGTAACCTGAGATTTTTCTTTCATTAAAAATACCAAAGTAATTCTAGTGTGATCATCAATAAAAGAAACAAACCATTTAGCTCCTGTTATATTCTGAACTCTACTAGGCTCCCAAACATCACTATGCATCGTAGAAAAAGGATGAGAAGGTTTATACGCACTTGCTGGATATTAAGATCGAGCCAATTTTGCCATTTCACGAGACTCACATTGAAAAACCTGAGAACTTTTATTACAAATATCTGGAAAAAAACCGTTTTAAATATAGAAAATTGGGGTGTCCTAAATGATTATGCCATAACATAATTATACTATCATGATTGTCTTTAGAAGCAGCAAAGGTAGATTTGCTAAGACCTAACTCCTTGACTTGAGACTTGAGAACATTCAGTGTGTAGAGACCCGAAGATTCCTTAACATTGTCAATCGTCCTCTCCGAATTCAAATCCTGAAAGATGCAGTTATGTGAGTGAAAGGTAGCAACACAATTTTTCATAAGAGTTAGTTTGCTTATGGAAAAAATATTGCATTTAAGGTTTGGGACATGCAACACATTTTCTAAAATAAGGTCATTAGAGATAAAAAATTGCTAGTTCCCACCACTTTAGAATAGGTACCATCAGCGATTTTTATAGTAGTTTGACTACTGTAGTGGGCATAATTAGTTAAGAGTGAGATATTACCTGTCATGTGATCTGATGCTTCAAAATCAATAATCCAAGTACTACAAATTTCTTTAGTTGCTTTAAGGGCACTAAGGAAATTACCTGATTGTGTTACCATTGCCACACATGTTTTTTATGGTTTTTTAGTAGATTTGAGCTGACCAAAGAGTTTTTGGAGAAGATCCAACTGCTGCTTAGTAAACACATTATTTTCAGGGGTAATGTTACCATCAGTTGTTGACTTGCTTGAAAGGCTTTTCCATGTTTTTCCCCCATTCCTTTGTTTGGCTTCCAATCTGGAGGTTTTCCATGAATATCTCAACACACTTCTTTAGTGTGTCCTAGTTTTCTATAGTGCTCACAACATGGTCTTGGTTTTCATTGTCGGTAATCAATTCATGTGTAGTTCTGATTGCAATTGTAATGATTATCATGAGTATTTATACGTACCTCATTACCAAGATTTTGAGCAATTAACACCGATTCTTCATGTTCGGAGTTTGTAGTTCCTCCTAGCATTAGCTTTTTTCTTCTTTCTTCTCTTCTTACTTCTGCAAAAGCCTCTATGATATTAGGTAAGGGTTTAATAGTTAAGGTTCTACCATGTACCTCATCTAATTCTTTATTAAGGCCAAGAAGGAATTTAAACACTCATTTCTTCTCAACGATCTTTTTGTATGTAACTCTGTCTGTAGTGTGTCACAATCTCAACTTCGCGTCTTGCTAAACGATTGTGCGGTACTTGTTCTAGCTCACGAACAAGTCAGCCTGATTAAATTTCAATCGCCTACGGCACACCAAGTGCCTCTCATAACCTCTACCCCATTTCGAGAGAAAATGGTTTTAGAAAACGGGTTAGAGGAAAAGGTTTTCGCAAATGTTTGGAAGCATGTTTGAGAAATTAGAACATGTTGTAAGACTAGAAAGCAAAAAGGGACAACAACGGCTTTATAGCTCACAACTCTGGATATGAGGATTTGATGGTTAGTCTCACCCTCATATAGTACATTCTGAACAATTATGGAATTCTCACCCTTGAACATGCAAAGTGGTGAGCGGTCACTTACAAAGAAAAGTACTAGGAAAGAAAACTAACTAGTAAAATAAAGTACATAACATGAAAGCATGATAAAAAGGGGTCGAGGCGGGCATGTGGCCATAGGCAACATGCCCTGGATAAGCATGATCGTGACATCCTCCCCCACTCAAATGGTTAACGTCTCTGTCAACCAACGCTGCTCGAACTCAGCTATGCGTAAGGCAACAGACTTCAAGTCTTCAGCACGCTCCCAACTGGTTTCTTTGTCCGGGAGCCCTTTCCACCTCATCAAGAACTCCTTCACGTCTCGTCTTGGTCTTCCAATGCGGCGAGTTCTTTCTGCAAGTACCTTTTCGACTTCCTTCTTCGTGGTGTCCTTCATCATGACCGAAGGGCGAGTCACCGTATTGCATTGTTCATCGTTCGGGTCCAGGTGGTAAGGCTTCAGGTTGCTTACATGGATGACTAGATGGATCTTCATCCATGCGGGTAGCTAAACTCGATACGAGCTCTTCCCGACCTTCTCGACCACTTCGATGGGTGCTTTATATTTCCTTACCAGGCGTTGGTCTCTCTTTCCGCAAAATCGAAATTGTTCAGGGCGCAGTTTGATTAGGACTTTATCCCCTGATTGAAACTCTAAGGGTTTGCGCCTCGTATCCGCCCACTTTTTCATACGCTTCGATGCCCTCTCTAGGCATGCGCGAGCAACTTCTGAAGATTCTTCCCACTCTCGGGCAAAATTGTGTGCCTAAGGGCTCTTCCCTGCGTAAAGATGGTCAACAACGTGTGGCATGAGTAGCTGTCTACCACACACGATTTCAAATGGTGTCTTTCCCGTGGCGGAGCTCTTCTGGCTGTTAAAACTCAGCCGTTCCATGTCAAACATTTGCACCCAATTCTTTTACCTCGCATCAATAAAGTGCCGGAGATACTCCTCGAGCATACTATTGAGGCGCTTTGTCTGTCCGTCCGTCTGTGGATGGTAATTGCAGGAGATGTTTAGTGTGGAACCCAACGTTCGAAATAACTCTGTCTAGAACGTCCCAGTAAATCTTGCATCCTGATCACTAACGATGCTGGCAGGGACACCCCACAACTTCACTATGTGTCTGAAGAATAATTGAGTCGTCTTCTCTGCCGAACACAGCTTTGGTGCTGCGATGAAGGTTGCGTATTTTGAAAATCTGTCGATGATCACCAGTATCGATTCAAACTCCCCAACTTTGGGTAGATGCGTGATGAAGTCCATTGATACACTCTCCTATGGTCTTGAGGGTACAGGTAGAGGTTCCAGCAGACCAGCTAACTTTGCCCTTTCCGGTTTGTCTTGTTGGCAAATAAGGCAAGTCTTGGTGAACTGCATGACATCGTCTTGAAGACTCGGCCAATAGTAGCCTTTCTTCAACAGCACGTAGGTTCTTTACCACCCATTGTGTCCCGCCCATGGTGTGTCGTGACACTCTTTCATTAACAATCTCCGAAGCTCCCCCTGACTGAGGGACATATAGGCGATTACCTTTGGTCAGAAGGAGGCCGTTTTTCACCCAGAATTGTCGAGTCTTCCCTTCTTTGGCCAGTTGAATCAAGGCTTGGGCTACTGTGTCGTTGGCCAAGTGGGTTCTTATGGCTTCTCGGACTGTCCCACTAAGACTACTGGCTTTTAACTGGGCGAATAAACATAGAGTTGCATGTTCGCTTTTCCAGCTGAGGGCATCGACCGCCTGGTTGGCCTTTCCTAGTCTATGCTCGAACTGAAAATCAAATTCAGCTAGGCATTCTTGCCATCGGGCTTGTTTGGATGACAACTTTGGTTGGGTGAAAAAGTGACAAATCGATCTGTTGTCGGTCTTGACTACGAACTTGGAGCCTAACAGATATTGTCTCCAGGCTCGTAAAAAGTGGACTACGACCAGCATCTCTTTCTCGAATGCTGCATATCTCCTTTCTGCATCGTTTAGTTCTCAGCCCTCATAAGCAATGGGGTGGCCATCTTGAAGGAGAACGCCGCCCAAGGCGAAATCGGATGCATTCGTCTCAACTTTGAAATGCTTTGTTACGTCTGCAATTCCGAGAACTGGTCCCTCCATCATGGCCTTCTCCAAGTTTTCGAAGGCAGCTTGACATTCTGGGGTCCAGTCCCACTGGTGATCTTTCTTCAACAACTCCGTCAATGGTCCTGCTTTCCTTGAGAATCCCTCCACAAACCGCCAATAGTAGTTGGCCAGTCCGAGGAAGGAGTGCAGTTCTGTCACGGACGTCGGTACCTTCCAGTCTCGTATGGCATGGATTTTAGTCTCTTCCATGCCGATTTGGCCACACTTAATCACATGACCAAGGAAGTTAATGCGCTCCTGAGAAAAGGAGCACTTCTCTCTTTTCACATACAATTGGTTCTGTTTCAACTTTTCAAAGACTAACTGAAGGTAGTGTCGATATTCTTCCATCGTTGGGCTGTAGGCCACGATGTCGTCCAGATATACCACAACGAATTTGTCGAGATACTCGTGGAAAACCTGATTCATCAACGTACAGAAGGTGGCCGGCGCATTCGTGAGGTCGAAGGGCATTACAAGAAATTCAAAGGCCCCCCTACCTTGTGACACAGGTCATCTTCGGTTCGTCTCCCTTGGCAATTCGCACTTAATAGTACCCTGACCGTAGGTCAAGTTTTGAAAAGTATTTGGCACCATGGAGGTGGTCGAACAAGTCTGTGATAATGGTTAACGGATATCTGTTGCGAACCGTGAGTTTGTTTATGGCTCGATAGTCAATGCACAGACGAAGACTTCCATCTTTCTTCTTCTAAAATAGCACTGGGGCCCCATACGGTGCTTTCGCGGGGCGAATGAACCCTGCATTCAACAACTCGGCTAACTGCTTCCAGAGTCCTGCTAACTGGGGAGGCGCCATCTGATAGGCGTTTTTCGCAGGTGGTTTGGCTCCTGGCACCAACTCTATTTCGTGGTCAATCCCCCTATTAGGAGGTAGGGATTTTGGTAGACTGTTCGGCATGACATCTCGATATTCTTCTAAGACAGCCTGAATAGTTTTCGAAATGGTCTCTCCTTCTTTTTCTCCTACCTCGACTGGGATGGCTATGAATGTGGGTTCGTCGTGAGCGACGCCCTTCTTGAGCTGGAGGGCTGAGATCATATTTATCCCATTTGGTTGTCTGATGTCGGTCTGGACAACCGTGGGTGAAGATCCCGTGATTACCAAACACTTTGCTAGCGGCATCAGTATGACTTTGTGTTTGAGTAGGAATTCCATCCCAAGACCACATCAAAATCGTCCATCTTGACGATCACAAAGTCTGCATGTTCGCTCCACTCCCCCATCTTGACCATGGCCCTTTTCACTACCCCAGTAATGGGTAGGGCTGCTGAATTGACAGCTTTCATCTTCCCGGCGTCTCTCTCCCATCTTAGGTTTAACCGGCGGGCTTCTGTTTCAGTCATGAAGTTACGAGTGGCCCTAGAGTCGACCATGGTACTCTTGGTCGATCTTTGGTTGACCCAGGTGTCTACATACATGAGCCCCCGTTCGATGGGCTCTTTGGTCTCTTCTATCTTTCTTTGGAGAGATGACAGGAATTTCAACACCCCCATGTGCGGGGTGTCCCCCTCCTCTGTTGGTGGGGTATCGATGTCTGTTTGTTCGGTTTGGTCATTCGATTCAGTAGCCAGGGCGGCTTGGAAGGGGTTGAATGAAGTCCGCTTCGGACATTCGCCCGCTCTGTGTGGTCCTTTGCATATGAAGCACTGCAGAGGTCGGAACTGACTGTTCTGTTGATTGGGCCCCCGCCAACTTCCCATTCCTTTGTTAAGGGGGCTGATAGGGTTTTCGGTCTCCACCCCAGCCTTTGTCTCCTCCAACATTGGGAGTGTCACACCCCCTTCCAAGTTTACCTGCATAACCTGAAAGGAGACGTGAAGACAGTATACATCACCCCTCTTGTGACACATACCACTCATTCCTTCACACACATTCTACACTGTTCACAATGTAATCTCCGCATTCTAAGACATTTTAAACATCACATATAGAAAAGTATATACAAGCCAAAAACGAAATTTCTCAAATCTTTTTCATGTCTTTACACAACCCATAGTTCAACCCCTGGTAATTATACATACATATCTACATGCCACCTAATTAAGGTTTAACATACAAATAACACTTCAACAAGTCAGATTTTCCGGAGACTCGAAGCTTAAGTAGGGCGAGTGGGAGTAGGCAAAGCACCAGAAACGTCCTTGCTACCTGGAGGGGAAAGAAAACATTGAAAACATGAGCTAAAGGCCCAGTGAGTGACAATGTTAACAAACCATTTTAGTTCGGAAATCATCAGTAGTAAAACTGAGTTCAACATCAACATAAAACATGCAATCACTTTAAATACATTAGTTAAAACAAACTTAATTGCGCTTATCAATTCATACATGATTTTAAACAAATCATAAGGAAACAGTTTGGATACAATATTTTTCCCTTAGTTGAAGTGGGGTAAAACTCAACACCCCAACGTCGAAAACACATAAGGCCCAATGCGGAGCAAGACTCAACACACCAGCATATAACCTCCATGTGCACATAGGACTATGGCGGGTTGCCCAAGTACCTTCTCCATATCCTTTAGTACTGGGTCCCGGGGAAACTCACATGCCTTCTCATGTTCTTCAGCATTGAGTCTCCTCTAAAACATTTTATAGGTGGGTTGCCCAAGTACTGGGTCCCGGGAAAACTCACATGTCTTACTAGCATTGAGTCTCCTCTAAAACATTTTCCTTTTTAGAAGCAACATTTTATACAACCCGTTCGTATACAAATCGTTCATAAGAATACAGGGTAATTATTATATCAATAACATTTCATAAACATGCTTTTCAATAGCTTTAAGAACATAAATATGCTTCATAAATCATTTAATCACAAATTCACATTTCATTGGAAAACCGAACTATCATGTTCAAAAAAATCATTTTAAAGTAAAAGAAGTGTCACTCACAATTCTTCCTAGACCTTGAGTGGATTATACGCCTTTCCTATTTCCTCTTGGCCTAAAATAGATATTTTTCGTTGTTATACTTCTTTTCCATTCATCAAAACATAAACAGTAACTCATTACACGCACAATGTTTGTAATTCGTCACACGATTAGGCTCTCATAGGTTTATTCTCAAACTTTAACACTAAAGCTATAACTACTAATTGTTCCTTACCCTTCTGTTATACCCTGATTCTAGGGACACTTTGTGTGCAGTTTACTCCTACAGTTATACCCACGTTGAACTTTAACTACTCCTTAACAAAGCTGACTGCTACAGCCTTGATCTCTCTGCTTAATCCCTGCTAAAAACGCATTGCCAGCCCATATTAAGACTTCTTCCCTTCTACAAACTTGTAAAGAATTAAGTCCCATAGCTTACCTCAAAATTTCAAGGCTTAACTCCTTTTCGTTCTCTAGTTATGCCAAAATCACTCCGCGTTGCTCTGGATTGCATAACAGTTCTGTAGTTGCTGCTTTTACCTAAAGATTCGTGTGATTAACTTCAATTTCAGCTTAATCATCCTTCATAAGACTTGTTAGGAATTATGTTAACTTACTAACCTCAAAATTTCAGCCCCAAACTCGGCTTCCTTGAGTCGTTATACTCCAAACATCGACCACTATTTAGTCTGTACGTCTATGATCAATCCTCTGTTCCAGCTTGGATTTCAGCACCAAAACGGGTAGAATTTCGCCCAAAAACTATAAGAACACCTTCCTCTTCCTTCTTTGGTGGTTTCTCTGAAAGATGGAGCCGACTTAAGTTCTTGAAATGTCTGAAAGTAATTAAACTCACTTATATATATACTGTCGACTTATCCCTCACAAGTACCGAGATGATAATGCCGACTTACCCCTCACTCGTAGACTGGCGCTGGTTTTTTTTGTCCTTCGACGCAAGGCACTCATGTCTATGTTCTCCTCCAGCGTCTTCAGCAACTAACCATTCTCAGCGCATAGTGTTCTCGGCGCCTCCTACCTCCAACGCATACCACATAGTCATTCACACCACTAGCTTCATCGCGTCAAGATCGTTCTGTCTTCAACGCATGGTGACTTCAACGCATGGTTCAAGCATATTCTTTTCCCGCCAATGATCACTTATCCTTCGATGCGACGACTACTTCATCTTACAACCCTTCGTGATTTAATCAACAACGCATGGTTCCTCAAATAATTCAACTTCCCGCTACTTTCACCAACGCATGGTCTTGGCCACCACTTAACTGAAATTTTGCTCTACTTCTTGGCTACTTCTCCTCTAGCAACGCATAACCTCAATCGCATTGCTTTCCCCAACACTTGGTTTTACAAGTCAGTGCTTACCGAGAGGACTTGCACGACTGTTCTTATTTCCCCCGTTAGAGGATGTCGACTGTCGTCTAGAGTCTTGAGAGTCGTTGCTGAGGTCAAACAGTCATTTGGCGGCTGCGTATGCAGACGTGAGGTCCTGTACTCTTTGTTCATACAACTTCGCCTTGGCCCATGGTTTCAAGCCCTCGACAAAGTAGAACACTTTGTCTTTCTTGGACATGTCGCGTATGTCTAACATTAGGCCTGCAAACTATTTCACGTAGTCTCAGACAAGGCCTGTGTGCTTCAACTCTCGGATTTTTCGTCGGGCTATGATCTCAACATTTTCGGGGAAGAACTGAGAACGCAAGTTTTGTTTCAGTCTCTCCCAAGTATCGATAGTGTAACGACCTTCTTATATGTCCATATAATGGGACCCCACCACAGTTTGGCATTGTTTGCCAGGTGCATTGTCACCAAGGTAATTTTTGACTCTTCAGTAGTCGTATTTGCGGCTCTGAAATATTGCTCCATGTCGAAAATGAAGTTTTCTAGAGCTTTTGCATCTTGAGCCCCATAGAAAGGCTTAGGTTCGGGTATTTTCACCTGGTTGAATTGGACCGCACCCCCAGCTTGGGTTTGGTTTTCCACCGCTCTCATGGTGAGATTCACTCTCGCACTAACGTCTATAATCTCTGTCCTGACGACGTTTAGTGTAGTCCGAAAGTCTTCTGACAACTCGATAACCATCTGAATTATCGCCTTTTGAGCATTGACGAGCTCTTCGACCCGTTCCTCCATATGGGCCACTGAGCCGGACGAGCTATCTCCACGCTTGTAGCTACTTGGTCTCGTAGCTTGTGTCTCCAGGGTCTCAACCCTTAACATCAACTTTTTGACGAACATCCCGTCTAAGCGGCCAGCGACTGCATCAATCCCCTCAGCCTTCTCAGAGATCTCTTGTACTCTCGTTTCCAGGAAACGGATGGCATCGGGGACTTCTTTCAGGTAGAGCATCTGCTCTTCTATCTTTACCAGTCGGTCCACCGGGGACTTATTTAGCTGTTTTGCGGTCGACATGATTCTGGCCTTCTCTCTTATGAGCCAACTGGGCTCTGATACCAACTGTCACAATCGCAACTTCACGTCTCGCTAAACGATTGTGCGACACTTGTTCTAGCTCACGAACAAGTTATCCTGATTAAATTTCGATCACCTATGGCACACCGAGTGCCTCTCATAACCTCCACTCCATTTTGAGAGAAAATGGTTTTAGAAAATGGGTTAGAGGAAAAGGTTTTCGCAAACGTTTGGAAGCATGTTTGAGAAATTATAATATGTTGTAAGACTAGAAAGCAAAAAGAGACAACAACGGCTTTAGAGCTCATAACTCCGGATATGAGGATTTGATGGTTAGTCTCACCCTTATATAGTACATTCTGAACAATTGTGGAATTGTCACCCTTGCACATGCAAAGTGGTGAGTGGTCACTTACAAAGAAAAGTACTAGGAAAGTAAACTAACTAGTAAAATAAAGTACATAACATGAAAGCATGATAAAAAGGGGTCGAGAGGGGCATGCGGCCACGAGCAGCATGCCCTGGACAAGCATGAACATAACACAGTGCATTCCCATTTGTGGCTTTCAAATACATCAAGTTGCTACCAAAGATGAGACAATTGAGTGAAGTAGTGAGTAACTTTCAATCCCCATGCTGTAGTTCATGAATTTTC
The DNA here is from genome assembly GCA_031780015.1 of Citrullus colocynthis. NCBI lineage: Eukaryota > Viridiplantae > Streptophyta > Magnoliopsida > Cucurbitales > Cucurbitaceae > Citrullus > Citrullus colocynthis. Next base: position 76,629 of record QLSR01000324.1, read on the forward strand.
CCTTCAATTGCAAACAATTCCATAGTGTTTTCTTGGTCGGAATAAGTTTCACGAGCGGCCTCCCAGATTTCATAGTGGAGAAGAGTAAAAATCCTTCACCGATATCTGTTGCTATGGAGTTGATTAGCCATGACATGACCATATTATTTTCGGCTTTCCATGTCTTGTATTTCTTATAAGCTTGGTCGGGGATGCAATTTTTGCTTCATAGATAATTTTCCTTTCATTTTCCACATATGAATATCATGAAAGATTGTGACCACAGGAGATAATTCATTCCATTTAGTTTGTGATTAGTAATTGGAAGTATGGTCCGTTCAATACTGTTGGAATTTATGGATGCCATAGAATATTATAATTTTAAATTTGGTAAAGGAAGGTATTTAGCACTAACCCAAATATTATCTGTCACAAAGGAGAATTAGTTCACTACCAGGGAAAAAAAACACAGACCCGATTGGAAGGAGGCAAAAATAAATCCAGACCCAATTAAGTATGCCTAACCTGAGTAATGGATGCCTAACCTGGTTACCTTGACCCAACTGAAGAAAAAAAATAACTTCTAGCCGCGTGGATCTGCCTGACCCAGTTACCTCAACCACGACCTGATTGGAAAAGAAAACTTGTCGGTTTGTTTCAACAGAAGCGATTATCCTCTGCCTCAACTCGGTTATCTTCTGGCTGCAGCAAACGCCATTCACGTGGGTTTTCATGAAGACTGTTTCAAACCTTCATGAACACCTTTGGTTGATTTGTTTCAGACGTGCAAAGTGCACGATTGTGGCTGACGTTGAGTTGCAATTTGCCTTGTTTGTCTTCTGATGTGAAGCTTGGCCCAACGAATTATACACGGATCCGCACAAATTTGCTTTGGATGTGAAGCTCCAAGTTATGGAAGGTGGTTTTTCGATGTGAATGAAAATCTGTAAACAAAGAGGTACGTTAATTGAAGTTTCAATGCTATATTTTTTTCCTTTTTGCTAGGGTTTCAGACATGAAACTTATGAAAGATAATTTAGAGAGAATTGTCACGTATGGAAATAACGCCATTTCAAATCGCGACAGAAACGCCCTTGATTCACCCTGCATCATCAAGAGAAGGACGAAAGTGAAGGGCCAAGGTGTTGACAGAACCGCTGCACGAGGATGTCATCGCATGCAGACGGAATGCAAGTACCGTTGGGCCACATCCATGCGTCAGGCGTGTGCCTTCGACATCGCCGCAACCCCAGCTGAGTGCCTTAGCGAACGCCCATGTGCATTGACACATGGTAGAGTGGCTGCACAACCAGCCATAAGTATGCGTCGTGCACGCATAATTGCAAGGGTAAGTAGCGTGACGTGCCTGCATAAGCAAAGTTGCCAGGCGTGCAAGTTCGACGCATACCCACGATGCGTTCAGAGTGTGATCAACGCATGCGTGCCTCATAAGTGCCAGCAGTGGACGCATATTGTCGATGCCTCATGCGTACACCGCCTAAAGACCATGCGTCCAACGGCATCCTTCGACGCATGGAAAGTCCCAGACGCCTCAAGTAAGTCTCGAAAGATTCTAGACACACCGAGACAAGGCCAGAGACCTCGAGAAGTCTCTGTACGCGTCTGGAAAGGCGAGCAGGCCGCTAGGCAATGCCAGCTCCCATGCCCAGATGCCCGACGCCCCGGGAAGACTCTGGAAGACACGAGAATGGCCGTGACTATGCACGCAATGCGCCGGTAGCACCAAAAGCCTCCAGAAGAACCTCGAATGGGCGGGGATATGTTGGACGCATCCTGACTAGCCTGGGGAGTGCGTTAAGCCCAAGAGCTTGCTAGGCAATTCCAGAACCTTCTAAGACAGTTGGACATCCATGTAAATAGCTAGGAGGCTCTCGATAGGTCTAGATAATTCTAGTATGGGCCTAACTCAGTGGAGTCTAGACTTGTACATAGGATTGTCGCCCTTGTACATAGAAAAAGAGTCTAGATCCCTCTTGACCGACATAGTGCGTCGGTCATCATAGTTAAGTCGGCAAGCCCCCTCTATAAATATGAGGAGGAGCCCCATTTGTAACGCGTAGATTAACGCATAGAGAGATAGACACATAGACGCATAGCAATAAAAACCAATTTTTAAAGTTTGTGCGTTCTCTCACCGGTTGGTGAAGCTCCCTTCTAAAGCTCTCATTCACTCAAACTCTTAAGTCCTCCTTGCTAGTCCATTTCCTTCGCCAATCTCACCCGATTGTGCTAAGGAGGAAATGATCCTTGAATTTCAATAGGCTTACTTGTAGTGACCTTTGACAGCAGGATCACACAAGTGCCGCACGGTTGGTTAGATTGAAACGCTAACCACGTGACAGAATGCTCTGATACCATGTTGCAATTTTGAATTCACTTCTCTGATGATTTCTTTACAAGAGGGTTACAATGATAATTTGTCAAATATGGCAAAAACAACCAACAGTAAAAAAATGTAATAAGGAAAGAATATTGCCGGGAATTAATTACAAAAAATAATATTATATAGAAAAGGGAAGAATAAGACTTTCTATATTCAACAAAATAATAATAATGATAATAATAAACAAACAAATAAATAAATAAGAAGGAAAAAAGGCAGAAGGTAGATTACAACAAACATTTCCAATAATTGGAGACTAAATAAGACAAGCTATAATGAGTGCATGGGTGTTATTTTTGCACCCAATAAAAAGCAATGGATAGGACCAACTCCATAAACCTATGGAAAGAGGAAAAAGAGTCTAGAAACAGACAACCATTACGTTCACACCAAATGGTCGAAATGAAAGCATGTGTGAATGCCAGCGAAATCATCCTTTTAGTACAACCAAAAGGATGACTCACTAGAAAAAACACCATGACATCATAAAGTTATGAGAACAAGTTAGGGACCAACTTAAAACTTCCAATATTGTGTTCTCGAAACAAGAAGCAAATGAGTAATGCGCAAATAAATGAGCTAGAGATTCAAACTGGACCCATAATACACCAAGAAGGAGAGAGACATATATGGCATGCTACTTTGTAATGGATCGGCAGTATTAACAACGCCAAGACTAAGCTCCCAAAGAAAAACCTTAATTCTTAGGGTAACACGATCCTTCCAAATAGCCAGATAAATATCTTTGACAAAAGGTTAGACCATACTTACCAAATCTGTATAAGAGATTTCACAAAAAGAGATGAGGATGGTTGGAAAGACCAAGACCAAGTATCGGGTAAAGGACATAATCAATCAGAAGATAGAAGATGACAGAAAGTAGCCCATTCAAGAGTTTTCAGATCACTAAGATTGTGATGAAACACCATGGAAAGCTAGAAAAAGATACTCTCAATTCCCATCATAGTCAGATTCTTACTTGTTGCCATCCTTGCAAGCACTTCCTTTTCTCACTAAAATACCAAAATTTTGCAGTGCAACGTCTACACTCAAGAACAACCAAAGAACTAAGGATACAGTTGTAAAACCTATAGAACAAATCCTATTCAAGTAAGGTCGTCTTAGGAATAACCAAAGAAAACTCTATTCCATATAAGAAGCCTTGAAAATACAACGCACCTTCCTTTATTTAATAAAGGTTGCCCATGACACTAATTAACAAGGATTCAACAAATTATACCTAATTAACAGACAATAGTTAAAATTCAAAATTATTACAATACAGTCAACTAATTCATTGCATTATATTTTTAATTGAGTTTTTCTTGATAATCCTTCAAATGCACTCAAATACCACTGCTATATATAATTCAAAACACCTAATATAATGGGAATCACAATTGTACACGTGCTAGGGACAGTGTAAGGGGTGGTTGAGAGGGAATGCCTTTTTCGTGTAAGACAGCAACTTATATGCTATGTGCCTTCCTTTGTTTTGGGATATGCCATGTATAAGGATTCTGGAAACAAGATATTTCTTGTAAGGAGAGTTCCAGCTCTCTCGAATAGTTGGGAAACTAGTGAATGATATTATGCCCCTTTGAATTTCTCATTGCTTTTTTCTTTACTTTCATTGTGTCTTGGTTATTTCATGAGTTCATTTCAGGAGGAGGTTCAATACCTTAGAAAGTGGTATTAGAGCTCATTCATTTTGGGGAGAACACGAGCAATGGCGTAAAAGCAAATGGAGGAGGGAATAGAAACCACGGAGAAGAATGTGAGCGCAGTACATGAATCGATTGTAAGCCTGGAGCGAGTGGTTCTAGAGATGAGAGAGAAGCACAAGAAAGTTATGTACAAGATAGAAGTCGTAGAACAAAACAGAGATACAACTCTATTACTAGCGAGTTCATCAAAGAAGGGAAACACAAAAACGACGGTGAAAGAACGAAAAGACAAAGTCGCAGAAGAAGACATGGCTACCATAGAGGGGGGAAAGAAAGCAACTAACCCAAATAAGTTCAAAAGGTTAGACATGCCTATTTCTTTGGGAGAAAACCCGGATGCGTGGTTGTCCAAGGTGAAAGGTATTTTAAGATTTATGAACTTTTAGATGCGGAGAAAATCAAGGTAGCGATTATCAGCTTTGATCATGAAGTTATCGATTAGTATAGCTGAGCACACAACCGCCGAAAGTTCAAAACATGGGCAGATTTGAAGGCACGATTATTCGAGAGATTCCGCTCTATGCAAGAAGGCAATCTTTGCTCCAGATTTTTGGGAATAAAATAATCAACGATGGCGGCTGAATTATATCATCGTTTCAAAACTTACTTGGCACCGTTGTCGGATTTAACGAATGACGTACAAGAACATTTTTTGAATGGGTTACTGTCGTCGACCAAAGCTCAAGTAGTTAGGCGAGAATCGATAGGGTTGGAAGATATCATGAAACAAACCCAAGTAGTGGAAGATATGGAGGCAGCCCTTCGTATGGCCACAATGGGAAGTGGCCCAATGGGCCAAAGAAAGTGGGGTACGACAGGCCCACTTCAGGAGTCCAACGATGCGACTGGAAAAAAGCTAAAGAAGGCCCAAAAATATCCTACTATAACGATATCCATTCTAGAGAGGGCCCAAGCCAATGAAAGGAGCCCATGATCAAACGTATGACAGACGAGGAATACCGATAAAAACAAGAGAAAGGGTTATGTTACAAATTTGATGAGAAGTATTCGGCTGGCCATCGTTGCAAAGGCAGAGATCTTCACGAGCTGAGGGTTCTGTTGGTTCACGATTTCGACAAAAGTTTTTTGGAATACAAGGATTACGACAATGAAGCGGCAGAGTATAACCGTATTGAACACAAGGAACGACCACTAGCGACCGAAGATTAGGACAAATGACCCCAACTATCCCTCAAGTTAGTCCTAGGGTTTTCTTCCCAGGCATAATGAAGGTGAATGGGAAAATTGAGAATCGCCAAGTGATAGTCTTCATTCACTAGGAGTCAACCCATAATTTCATTGCGCAATGACTGGTGGACGAACTTCAATTACCACTAACAACTAATCGCATTATTGCATAGTAATGGGGAATGGAGCCGCCATCAATGGTAAATGAGTGTGCAAGGTAGTTGTAAACCCTACTTTCATTTTCCTAATACTAAGCTAAGTAAGCTGTTAGAAGTTGTGGACTAGAAAATTTTTCAATGTTCATGCTTGAAAAGGCATGGAAAGTGAGTGGTTCAAGAAAGGCTTTGTTGTGGACTTAGGAAAAATTTCATTGTTTAGGCTTGATGATGCTTGGAAAAAGGTGCTTAATGAAAAGCCTAAGAGATGGGCTTAGTCATGGGGATAAGGTGTTTAAAGGGACAAGGTGTTAGCTTGATGGGAGAGTAGTCGAGTGCCATTGAGTAGAGCTGGTGGCATGTGTGTGTGCTCATGAGGTGAGTGGCCGACAATGAAAGAAGAAAATTTGGGAAATTTGACTAAGTGTTTGTTTGGGACGTGGAGAACCTATAGGTAGCCGAGCCTAAGTATTGTAGAGGATGCTTGCATAAGAGTGCTAAATGGGTGATGAAAGAGGCATCTTGGAAGGCAAGTGTGTGACTTGAATTGTGGCAAGTTTGGTCGGATGCATGTTAGAGTGCTTGGCATAAGGTCGTTGGCGAGGAAAGGATGTGTCCTAATGTGTGTTGTGTAAGTGATGTATGATGCATCCTTGGTGTTGATTGGTAAGAGACATGATGCGTCTTTGTGTGTGTGCTAAAAGTTGTTGACAAAGAGAAGATGATGCATCTTGGTAAGCATGAAGGGGTGGACAAGGAATAGGTGTGTGTCCTAGTGGGGTGCCATCAGCAAAGTGTGGGATGCGTGCAAGGCTAGTAGCCGATGAAGGGAAGAAGAACCTCAAAAGAGTTGTCGACCATGTGTAGAATAGAAAGTTTTGGGGGATGCATTCATGACTCTTCCCTAATTAGATAATTATGACAATTTAATATTTATTAAGTTTGATTAGGTGTCAAATTGAGGTTAAGTGTGGCATTGGTAAGCAGGGGGTGTCAAGTTGAGAATTTGCATGAACTTTCTGTGAAGGCTATAACTAGAAGGTGAAGGTCAATTTGCGGCTATTTGAGAAATGCTTCGACCAACATTCTCCAAAATGAGTCTAGTTGTAGAAAGAGGGCTGCTAGAAGGAAAGTCGTGGATGAAGAAGTCGAAATTAGCCGGAGATTCAAGGTTGTTCATGTTGTCGACCAAAATTGGAGCAGAGTGGGAAGATTTAGTGATATCTAGCAAAGGAAAAACAATTTGAGGCTGAAATTTGTGGTAAGCTAGTTAATACGTTTATCTACAAGTTTGTAAGAGGAAAACAAAGTTTAATTTTGACTAGAAATATTACTTTTGATAGCTTGAAGTGAAGATAGTGTTTTGGAGGTTGTCCGCTGTGTTTGGGCTAAGGTTGAAGAAGGAAGGCATGCAGGAGATCCCTTCGGTGGCAGATGATGAGCTTTCATTAGAGGTTATTTTAAGTGTTTTGGATGCCTAGTGGATGGGCTGACATGCCACCAATATTTTGACCATGCAGGCAGCTAGGCGAGGTGTGCTGATGTGTAAAATGGGCGTACGACGGAGGCAGGCAAGGTGGGAATAGCACGCGGGCATCGACTGACGGGTGGTCGATGCATTATCAGCATGCGCAGCCAAAGAATATGTGCTTGCCCTCTGCCTCTTTAGAGGTTATTTCGACAGCAGGTTTGCGGGAGTTGCCGCCCAAGGGCACCTGTGCGTGCTGGGTAGCGTGCCTGTGGATGGTCTATCGCACATGGTGGGCTGGGCAGATTGCCTGTGAGTTGTGTGTGGCTGTTGGACACGCTTAGGGGCAGTATGGCATATTTGGTATTTTCATCAAGTTTCTGGAATATGGTGAGTCCTTTTGAGTTAAAATTCAATATCTAGGACTCAATTGACTTAAGTCATGAATTAAGGGGGTATTAAGAAAACATAACAAAGGAAGTTAATTTATTTTAGGGCGAGAAGAGTTAAAGGGTGTAAAATTCACTAGAAGTCTAGGACAAATTGTGAGTAACAATTTTATTTTTAAAAAAAAAAGCTTTATTTACACATTGTTCTCAGTTTGCCTAAAAATGTTTATGAAGCATGATTTAAATTTACTTTCTCACAAATTTCCTTGAGTAAGCATATGTCTTCTAAGTATGTATTTATGCCATGATTTGCACTTGAGATTGAGTTTGGAAGCATGATGTTTTGGCTAAGGAACATATGTTTTATTTGACGCTTTCAGAGTTTACAAAGCATGACTGGAACTTATTTTCCATAATCTTTTTTTTTTAGTAAGCATGAGTTTTCTAGCAAGAGATTACTATATGATTTATACTAGAAATTCTTTTAAGGGCATGCTAGTTGTTATTTAAATTTTATGAGGAGCATGTTGTTTTACTATCTTTAGCATTATGGAAGCATGATACTTGGTAGTTGATTTTAGAAGTTTTGAGATATCATAAACTCGTGTTTATTATCATGTTATTTTTCCAAAAGCATGATAGTTTCGAAAATGTATTTTAGAATGATTCCCAATGTTGAAGGACATTGAGAAAGCATATGGGCAACGTTCCCAATGCCAAAGGCATTGAGAAGGCATATGGGTAGCTTGAATATTATTATGGGACCCCAATACTGAAGGATATGAGAAGATACATGGGTAGCCCGAGATTAGATATTCCTATGTGCACTTAGAGAGAGATTTAAAGTTGGGTGTGTTGAGATTACTCCACCTCAACTAAGGTTATCTTAAAAACTAGAGAAGATGTTTTATGAGATTTTATGATGAGTTTCTCAGATGTTTTATATTTATTTTATACAAGCATGAATTATGTTTTATGCATAGTTTGAGTATTTCTTAGCATTAAGCTTGATTTTATGTTAAAGACTATGTTTTAGTAACTATGTCACTCATTGGGTGACCTAGCTCATGTATTCCCTAAATTTTCAATTTTTCAGGTAGCAAGCAATTCACGGTGGTTAGCCTATACAAGCTTCGCCTGATCTTGCTGTGTATAAGTCGTAGACCTTATTTAGATTTGTATTAAGACTTGAACAATTTACAGGAGTGAGATTTTGAGAGCAGGAACTAGTAGCAATGTGGGCGTATAGTGTTGTTATGTGATTTGTAATATGTAAATTATATATGGCTTGTACGAGGGATTGAGAATGTTGTTGAATGTTAGTTATAAATTGTTAATCAAGTGTTTAAGTTTATGAACAAAGCAAAACATATATTGATAGTAGATGTCGTAAAAAGGTCAATGTTTGCTATCCTCACATCATTTCCTAGGTTAAGAGGGTAATTGGGAGGGAGTGTGATAGCAGTAGTGATTAAGCTGCCAAAGCTAACAGTTATGGATGATTTTCTTCTGATGGAACTAGGGAGTGTCAAGGTCATCCTTGGAATGCAGTGGTTGAGAAGGCAAGGACACATAATGGTGGACTGGGTCACGTTGACGATGACTTTTGGGGAAGGAGGAAGTAAGGTGACGATCAGGGGAGACCCCCATCTAACTAAGTCGAGTCCATGGGCAGAAGAAGATGAAGGGTGCGTAGTAGACCTCCGTGAACTGACTTTAGGTGAATGTATCAGCAATGAGGAGGAAGGTGAAGGGGAAGGAAACGAGGAAATCCACAGAGATCTGGCAAAGATCTTGGAAAAGTTCGACGAAGTGTTTAATTTACAGGATAGGCTACCACCAAAATGAAAGGTCAATCACTGTATTCAATTGCGAGAAGGGGAGAATCTGATCAACGTGCAACCTTATAGATATGGTCACATCCAAAAGAATGAAATTGAACGTTTGGTCAACGAAATGCTTGCCTCTGGTATAATATGCCCTAATGGGAGCCCTTTCTCTAGCTCGATACTGCTAGTCAAGAAAAAAGATGGGACGTGGTGTTTTTATGTGTACTACCATCAATTGAACAAGGTAACCATTCTCAATAAATTTATGATACCAATTATTGAGGAGTTGTTGGATGAATTGCAAGGGGCATCCATCTTCTCAAAATTAGACCTCAAATCCGAGTATCACTAGATTCGGATGAACGAAGGTGATGTGATGAAGACCGCATTAAAGACCCATAGAAAAGCGCTTGAAAAGTGCTTTTTATTTTCTTAAATTAAGAGAGTTAATATTAGATTTCACTTGTTTTCTAGTGGGTTTCAGGTCAAAACAGAGAAAACTAGAATCGAAAGCCAAAAGAACCAAACTGAGCCAAAATCAAGTCAAAAAGAGAAAAAATTCACCAAACTGCCAAAAACAAGGCAGCGCCGCGGCACTTTTTCCCGAGAGATCAGACGACCGTAGCGCAGCAGCACCGACGCGGCGTTGTGGCACGGTGCTGAGGGTAGAATTTTATGACAATAGCGCAGCGCCGCCATCCTACAGCAAACGGCGCAACCATGTTATGTTGGACAGCGCAGCGACGCTATTGACCAACGTCGCGGTGCCATCTTTCCTAATTTGAAAAAATCTACATTTTTTAAAAGAATTTTGAAAGAAAATAACTTGGATTTATGTTTCTAAACTTAAGCATATGAATTGCAATGAAATTCATGAACCCTAGAATATTGCATAATGAAGTAAACAAGGATTCATTATCCTAGAACTCTCTTTGACTCTTGTATTTCTTATTTATTTGCTTTCCTTCTTGGTTTTCAAAATCACAACTTAAGAACAAATCCTCAAATAAAATTGATTCAATGCTAGAGTAGCTAAGTAACTTAAACCTTAACAACTGGATCCTCAGTGGAACGATATTCGAAACTTAACCGTCTTATATTATAACTTGACCCGTACACTTGCGGTAACACAGAAAGTGCGCATCACCCACGAGGGCCATTACGAGTTCTTAGTTTTGCCTTTCGGACTCACCAATGCATCAACCAGCTTCCAATCTTTGATGAATCAAGTTTCAAACCTTTCCTTCGCCATTCTTGTGTATAGCCCCAATCGATATACTCACCAGAAACACCTCGAGATTGTGTTGAATACATTGCACGAGAATTCACTGTACGCAAATCGCAAAAAATGTGTTTTTAGCGGGATCGAGTTTCGTATTTGGAGCATTCTGTGTCCGAATAGGGGGTCGAGGCTGACGAGGAAAAGATTTGTACCATGGTGAACTGGCCTCTTCCCTGAATGATGAAGTAGGTACGGGGTTTCATTCTTTTGACGAGATATTATCAACGATTCGTGAAAAATTATGGGTCATTGACAACCCCGTTGACCAAGTTGTTGCAAAAAGAGGCTTTCAATTGGACAGCAGAGGCTACCCAAGCTTTTGAAAGTTTAAAGCACACAATGGTAACCTTGTCGGTGCTTGCTTTTTCAGATTTTAGCATCTCGTTTGTCATTGAAACACAAGGGCAATAACCCATAACCTATTTTAGCCAGAGTCTAACTCCACGCACCCAATTGAAATCAGCCTATGAAAGAGAACTCATGGCCATTGTGCTTTCAATTCAAAGGTGACACCATTATCTCCTTGGCCAACAATTTATTGTGTGGGCCAACCACTAAAACATCTTAGTGATCAACGAGACATTCCACCAAAATTTCAAACATGGGTCACCAAGCTCTTAGGATATGATTTTGAGATTTAGTACAATTCGGGGTTGACTAATAAGGTTGTTAATGCTCTCTCCCGACTGTCAGAACTAATCGAAGTCAACGTTATGTCAACACCTTCTATAATTGATGTGGACGGTATACAACAAAGAGCACTAAACGACCCAAATTTGGCAAAAAATTATCCAAAATTAGCATCCGACTTGATAGTGTTTTCAAAAATTTCACTTAGAACAAGGCAAGTTTTTCTACAAGAATCGATTAGTTCTCTCTCGGGCCTCTACCATAATTCCAACTACCCTTCACACCTTTCATGCGTCTGTGATCAGGGGTCACTCGGGGTTCCTTAGAACCTATAAGCAGATTACTGGAGAACTATTCTAGAAGGGTGTTGCTCTTAAAATGTATGATGCATCATGCGTCTATTGGCAAAATGCTGCGTTGAAATTACTAAAGATTTATTCATTAATACGCAAGTTTTCCTATAAAAACCCAAGTGTAAATTTAAATAGGCTTCGTGGGGAGTCTAGGGTCAAACACAGAGATTTGCAATAATTCAGCGTTAAGAAAGTTCCTTGGTGTAATGCGTTGAACTATACAATAATTAAAACTATTTGTAGTGTTGATTTCTCTTTACAATAACTACAAAGAATAACTTTATACATAATAAATTGATGGATGAACATATGGAATGATGATACGGGATGAATATGGATGAATTTTTTAAGTACAAATATGTTCAAGGAGAAAGAAAATACCTTTGAAGAAAACTCTTCAACCTTCTCCAATTATTCATTGCAACCACAATCTATTCAATCTTCTTGGATCTTGAACAAGATACCACCACCATGTCACACCCCCTTCCAAGTTACCCTCTTAACCTAGGAAAAGGTGTGAGTACAGCAGACATTGACTGTTAACTTGTACAATCCCCTTAAAAGCAACATATGATTACAAGCTCCCACTCCTTAAACCTCTATATGTACAATGCATGTCTTATGTACAAATATTTACAATGTATACAAACTAGTAGCAGGTTTAGATGAGTTGTTGTGTTGGTTATGCACCCCGGTTTCACTCGCTACGTAAAAAACAGAAAAACAATGGCAAACATGAGCTAGGTTGCCCAATGAGTGACAAGTTCAGAAAACTATGCTTAGCTTTAAACCCAGCAAAAACATGCTCGATAAACAGTAATAAGATAGTAAACATTTCATCATCAAAATTTATACAGTTTTGCATATGCCTGAAAAATTTTCCTTAGTTGAGATAGAGCAAAACTCAATGCTACTCAACGTCGAAAACAACCTTAGTTGGGATGGAGTATTCTCGACACACCCAACGTCAAATAACCTTAGTTGTGTGGAGCAATCTCAACACAACAACGTTGAATATACCTCTATGTGCACAAAAGAATCATAACCTGCGCTGCTCGGGTACCTTCTTGAGTCCTTCAGTACGGGGTCCCATACCACATTAGTAAGACTGCCCATATGCCTTCCCCATGTCCTTCGGCATTAGAGACCATAAATTATCTTTTTTAAAAGTGAAGCATGCTATGATAATTAATAACTCATTCATAACACAAGTTTAGCAAATCCTCAGAAACTCAAACTAATCATGCTTAAACTCATATTAAATAACTCATACCGGAAAACTCATACATTTAGAATAAATCGAGCATACAAGAAATATTGAGAGAAGAAATCATCATAAATAGAATTTTGTCACTCACTACATGCCAGGCTCTTAATGGATTATAAGCTTCTCCTAGCTCTTCTCGGCCTGAAATAATTTAATTCGTTTTGTTAGATTCCTTAAGATTCCCATCAATGTATGTTAAATAGATCTTTAGCATTGAAATTTAGCTTAGTAGTGAGACCAATCAAAACCAGCGAGACCAAGCAAAACTAGCGAGGCTTGTGTGACCAGCGAGATTTGTGAGGCTAAAGTGATGAGCGAGACCAGCGAGTTTGGTGAGACGAGCAAGACTAGCGAGACTAGCGAGATCTGTGAGATAAATGTAGCTAGCTTGACTTAGCGAGACTAGTTAGACTTGACTCGTTACACAATTGCAATGTTGCTCTATGCTTACCAGCGAGACTTGTCTCTTCCAAGCTTCACCCGTTAGCCTCAAGGATATTGTCTTCACTTCTAGCAGCCAAAAATAGTATTTCCAGCCGGAATTAGACACTTCCATTTGCAAACTTGTAGATAATTGAGTTAACTAGCTTACCTCCAAATTTCAGGGTCTAATTCCTCTTTGTTCGACAGATAACTCAAAATTCCTCCACCCTGCTCCGGACTACTGGAAACACCAAACCAGTTGCTTCTTCCTACAATTTCACCTGTTTAAAACTTAGTATCAAAGCATAAGATTTTGGGAAATGAGGTTATGCATAGTAGCTAGGAGCATGTTGAGTCTATAATATATTAATGTTATGATGTATTACAGGAAACATGCCCCAATGGATCAGACGAGGTAGGCAAGCAGACGCCAGAACGTCGCACGCTACCGATGATTTGAGAAAGGCTTCTGAGGGAGAGCCTAGCAACCCTCAGGTGAATGTGAATATGGAGGATCAAATTTTCAATAGAATAGCGCAAAGATTGACAGGTGATGTTGAGTCAACTTTGGGAGATCCAGAGAAAAAGTACGGGATTGAGAGGTTCAAAGTCTTAGGTGTTCAGGTATTCGAGGGTACCACCGATCTTGCAGATGCCGAAGTATGGTTGAATTAGGTAGAAAAGTGCTTCAGGGTTATGGATTGTCCTGAAGACAGGAAACTTGATCTAGTTACTTATATGCTCTAGAAAGGGGCTGAGGATTGGTGGAGGCTGATAGAAAACAGGAGAGCTGATGCAGATCCTTTGATGTGAGCAAATTTTAAGAACACTTTTCAGGATAAATATTATCCTAAGTCTTACTGTGATGAGAAGAAGAACTAGTTCTTGAGACTGGCACAAGGGAGGATGATCGTAGTTGAATATGAGAAAAGATTTACAGAATTATCAAAGTATGTTTTGGTGTTGATTAGAAGAAGCTGATAAATGCAAGCATTTCGAGGAAGGCTTGCAGAGTAAGATTTGTACTCTAGTAACAGCGAGTACGGAGTGGACAGATTTTGCAAAGTTAGTTGAAGCTGCCTTGAGGAAAAGCCTAGTAGAAGGAAAGACATATAGAGGAGGAAACAGAGTAGGGCAAGCATCCGATATATCTTGGGAGCAATCTCATCAAGGTGAAGGTCGACGTTTTGTAGCAAGAGTTTCTGGTAGGGGAAATTCAAAGCTAGGTCAAGTGAATCATATTCCGCAGGAGGTTATAGAGGTGGTGGTTCGAGGAAAATTTAGAGGAGGTTTCCTCAGACTTCAAATCCTACGGGTAGTTCGCAGTTTAGGCAACCCAGTGAGTTGATCGCTAGTGTAACAAGGAAACCATTGTGTGGTTGTGTGGTAAGTACCACTGGGCTCAGTATGCAAAAGGGGCTAGTGTTTGTTATAACTATGGCCAGCCAGGTCATTTCAAGAGAGATTGCCCTCAGCTGAGATTACGAAATGAGGTAAAGTAGAGAATAGTATCATAGATGGTAAATTAACTGAAGTAGGAAATAGGTGCTGTGAGGGCAATAGTGGTGGCAGATAGAGAGGCCAGGTAGGCAGGCCTACGCAGCAAGGGAAAGTGGACGCTAGGACTTAGCAGGAGGCTGAGAAGACTCCATATGTGGTAACGGTATGCTAACTATTTGTTTTAAGCATGCTCATGTGTTAAATGATTCTAGAGCTACCCATTCGTTTGTTTCTCGTGTGTTTTTTGTGCATGTGAATAGAAGTTTAGAGCCTTTGCATGATACCTTATTAGTGCATACTTTCGTTCGTGATTCTGTAATCACATAACATATTTATTATGATCGTGAGTTGGTGATTGATAATGTAGTTTTGTTGGCTAATCTATTACCCTTAGAATTGGTAGAATTTGATATTATTTTGGGCATGGACTTAGTAGACAAGGGTTATATTAGTTGATGGTAATCAATACATAACCTCATCGTACTATCCTTCTTCTTAACAATAAAACAGGTGCACCCCATAGAGATATACTTAGTAGACAAGGGTTATATCAGACTAAGTATATCTCTATGGGGTGCACCTGTTTTATTGTTAAGAAGAAGGATAGTACGATGAGGTTATGTATTGATTACCATCAACTAAATTAGCTAACAATACGTAACAAATATCTTTTACCTCGTATAGATGATATGTTTGCTCAACTCAAAGGAGCTTTAGTGTTTTCCAAGATAGATTTAAGGTCAGGGTATCATCAGTTAAAGGTTAGAGAATCAGACATTCCTAAGACTGCTTTTAGAACAAGGTATGGACATTAAGAATTTCTGGCAATGGCATTTGGTTTGACAAATGCACTAGCAGCATTCATGGATCTTATGAACAGGATATTTCATCCTTATTTGGACCAGTTTGTTATTGTATTTATTGATGACACACTAATGTATTCTAGAGATAGAGAAAAGTCTGCTAAACATCTTAGGATTGTTTTACAGACCTTGAGAGAAAAGAAGTTGTATGCTAAGTTCAACAAGTGCAAGTTTTGGCTGGAACAGATGTTGTTCCTGGGTCATGTAGTGTCAATTGTAGAAGTTAATGTGGATCCTCAAAAGACCCAGGCCATAGTGAAGTGGGAGCATCATAAGACTGTGATAGAGGTTGTAGCTTCCTTGGTTTAGTAGGATACTACAGAAGATTTGTTGAATGATTTTTTTGGATAGCTTTGCCGCTTACTAGTTTGATCAAGAAAAATTCTAAGTTTGAATGGAACAAGAAGTGTGAGCAAAGTTTTCAAGAACTAAAGAGAATATTGGTGACCGCACCTATCTTAGCACTTCTAGAGTCGGCTAAGGAGTTTGAAGTTTATTGTGATGCTTCTCGTCAAGGGTTAGGCTGTGTGTTGATGCAGAGTGGAAAGGTGATAGCCTATGTTTCTAGACAGTTGAGACCTCACGAGAGTAACTATCCTACCCATGATTTGGAATTAACTACAATTGTTTTAGCACTCAAAATATGGCAGTATTACCTGTTTGGAGAAAAGTGTCATATCTATACATATCACAAGAGTTTGAAGTATATCTTTGATCAGAAGGAGCTTAAAATGAGACAAATGAGGTGGTTGGAGTTGATCAAAGACTATGACTGTACTATTGAGTATCACCCAAGAAGGCGAACGTTGTAGCTGATGCTTTAATAGAAAGTCTAGGGGCAATATAAGTTCTCTAAATGTTGTAAGGGTTAATGGAGGAAGTAAATGTCCAGCAAAAAGTACATTTCGAACTAAGATTTGATGGTGCACTGTTGAAACACGATAGGATTTATGTGTCAAAGGATGTTGTAGTTAAACAGACAATTCTTGAAGAGGCACATAGCTTAGCTTATGCTATGCATCCTAGTAGTACCAAGATGTATAGGACGTTACAGAATTTTTATTGGTGGTCAAGTATGAAGAGGGAGATAGCTGAGTATGTAGCAAGATGTTTAATTTATCAGCAAGTAAAGCTTGAACGTCAGAATCCGGCAGGGTTGTTAAATCCACTTCCTATTCCTAAGTGGAAATGGGAGCACGTTACAATGAATTTTCTGTTTGGATTGCCAAGGACTCTAGCTGGCATTCACGGAGTTTGGGTAATTGTTGATAAACTAACGAAGACATCATGTTTCTTACCAGTTAAGGCAACCTAGACATTGGATAAACTAGCACAGATGTACATAGATAAGATTATAAGTTAGTACGAAATTCTAATGACTATTGTGTCGGACAGAGATCCCAGGTTTACTTCTAAGTTCTAGGTGATTTTACAGCAAGCTTTAAGAACTAAGTTGCAGTTCAGTGCAACTTTTCATCCTCAGACTGATGGATAGTCAGAGAGGATGATCCATTGCTTAGAAGATATGCTTCGAGCTTGTGCGTTGTAGTTCAAAGGTAGCTGGGATGTACATTTGTCCCTAATGGAGTTTGCTTATAATAACAGCTTTCAGTCGAGCATAGGTATGGCGCTGTACAAAGCATTATATGACAAGTCGTCCAAAACTCCAATATGTTAGGGAGAGGTTGGAGAAAGGAAGCTGGTTAGATCAAAGATTATGCAGATTACTACAAAGAAGGTGGAAATGATTAAGGCAAACCTTAAGATAGCTCGAGAACATAAGAGTTATGTTGATAACAGGAGAAGAGATCTTGAATTTGAAGTTGGTGACAGAGTTTCCCTAAAGTTGTCATCGCCAAAAGGAGTTTTGAGATTTGGTAGGAAATGGAAGTTGAGTCCAAGGTATATCGAACCTTACGAGATCTTGGAAAGAGTTGGATTAGCAGCTTACAGATTGGCTTTGCCAATGGACCTGTCCAAGATTCACAACGTGTTTCATATTTCGATTTTAAGGAATTATATTCTTGATACTACTCACGTACTTGAGATTCGACAAATTAAGTTAAAAGAAGATTTAAGTCATGAAGAAGAATCGGTCCAAGTGTTAGATGAGAAAGAACAAGTTTTAAGAACTAAGGTGATTCCTTTAGTGAAAGTACTTTGTAAGAATCACGACATTGAAGAAGCTACATGGGAAACGAAGGAGAAAATGATCGAGAAGTATCCACATTTATTTCTGGGGAGTTTGTAGCCTACTGAATTTCGAGGACAAAATTCTTGTAAGGAGGTGGTAAATTGTAAACCCTACTTTAATTTCTAAGCACTTAAGTGTGTATTATTGTTGTGGACTTATACAAATTTTCTTGTTTAGATTGAAAAGAGGAGTGGAGGAGAAGACGAGGAAGGTAGACTTGTGGATTAAGCCAAGAGTACTTTTGGTAAGCCTAACCTTAAATACTTATGAGATATACCAAGTTTGAGATTTCTTTTGACAAGCTCATTAAAATGTCAAAGACTTAAGAGGATTGTCACCATTTGAACCAAGGTGGAAGGATGCTATGAAGGACATTATTATTACTATTATTCGTAGTAGTAGTAGTAGTAGTAGTAGTAGTATGTTATTAAGAATTAAATGGAAAATTTGGAATTTAATTGAGTTAGTGGATATTAAAAGAAGAAGAAGAAGAAGAAGAAGAATTAGTCAGTGGTGGGGCTAAGTATAAAAAGGGGAAAAGCAATTTTGTTTCATTTCATTGCTGACTTTCATTCTCCTCCAAATAGAAACAAATTGGTGGTTCTGCAGCTAGGCATCAAAGGAGAGAAGAAGGAGAAGATTTAGGAATTTTGAAAAAAAAACTTAGTGAAATCGAAGAGGAATTGAAGCTGGTTTGGAGTTTGCACAAATCTGGACAGGGTCTGATGTTCGAAGGATAGAGAGCTGTAGAGATCGAATTTGGAGCTAACAATTTGAGGTTAGTAAGTTAACCATTTTCTTAATAACGTTTATGAAGGATATCTGAGCTAAAGGTGAAGGGAAACATGTGAAATTGTAAGACGAAGCGACTGGTTTGGCGTTTCAGGTAGTTTAGAGCAGGGTGGAGAAATTTTGAGTTATTTGTCGAACGAAGAGGAGTTAGACCCTAAAATTTGGGGGTAAACTAGTTCACTCAATTATCTATAAGTTTGTAAGAGGAAGTAAAATCTTATTCAGGCTAGAAATACTATTTTTGGCATCTGAAAGTGAAGACAGTAGCCTTGAGGCTGATGGGTGAATCTTGGACCAGACAAGTCTCGCTGGTAAGCATATAGCGACATTGCAGGTGTAGAATGACACAAGTTTCGCTAGTCTTGTTAAGTCTCGGTAGCTAAATTTGTCTTAAAGATCTTGTTGGTCTCGCTAGTCTCGCTCCTCTCACCATCGTCACTTAAGCCTCACAAATCTTGCTGGTCACACAAGTCTCTCTAGTTTTGCTTGGTCTCACTGGTTTTGCTGGTCTTGCTAGTTTCTTGGTCTTGCTAGTTGCTTGGTCTCGCTAGTAAGCTAAACTTCAATACTAAAGATCTATTTGACATACATTGATGGGAATCTTAAGGAATCTAACAAAAGGAATTAAATTATTTCAGGCCGAGAAGAGCTAGGAGAAGCTTATAATCCATTAAGAGCCCGGGACAAGTAGTGAGTGACAAAATTCTATTTATGATGATTTATTCTCTGAATATTTCTTGTATGCTCAATTTATTCTAAATGTACGAGTTTCCTAGCACACGTTGAGTATGATTAAGTATGAGTTTGAGCATGATCAGTTTGAGTTTTTGAGGGTTTGCTAAACTTGTGTTATGAATGAATTATTAATTATCATAGCACTTCACTTTTAAAAAAGATAATTGATGGTCCCTAATGTCGAAGGACATAGAGAATGCATATGGGCAGCCTTAATAATGTTGTATGGGACTTCGGTACTGAAGAACTCAAGAAGGTACTCGGGCAGCGCAGGTTATGATTCCTATGTATGTGCACATAGAGGTATATTCGATGTTGGGTGTGTCGATAATACTCCATCCCAACTAAGGTTGTTTTCGACGTTGAGTAGCGTTGAGCTCCGCTCCGCCTCAACTAAGGAAAATCTTTCAGGCATATGCAAAATTGTACAGATTTCGATGATGGAATCTTTACTATTTTATTACTATATAGTTTTATGAACTTGTCACTCACTGGGCAACCTAGCTCATGTTTGCCATTGTTTTTCTGTTTTCCAGGTAGCGAGTGAAACCGGGGTGCTTGGCCTACACAATACCTCGTCTAGGCCTGCTACTAGTTTGTATACATTGTAAATATTTGTACATAAGACATGCATTGTACATATAGAGGTTTAAGGAGTGGGAGCTTGTAATCATATGTTGCTTTTAAGTTGATAAATGAAAGTCTATACTTGTATTCTGGCTTATCTTGAGTTTTGAGATTGATGTTTAATTAAGAATTATAGACTATTTATTAGGTGCTTGGAGATGATTTGAGGATTGTACAGGTTGACAGTAGATGTCGTAAGAGGGTCGATGTCTGTTGTCCTCACACCTTTTCCTAGGTTAAGAGGGGAACTTGGGAGGGGTTGTGACATACCAAGTCTTCCCCGCTATTCTCTGGCAAGAAAAAGGTTTGTGGGAACCTCTTTTGGAAGATTCGGAAGATATTTTGTGAAGGAACCTTTTCTCTGTAACTTGGAAGTGCTGAGAGATTGAGAGGGAATTGTTGAGAGAGATTGTTAATTCATCAAAAGAACTTGTCATGAAAAATGATCAAAATGATGGAGCGGGGAAAGTTACTTATGGATTAACTTCCCTTTAACCATCCTTTAACTCCCCTTGGGAGTTAACATTTAACTAAAGTTAAATTAAATCAAATTTAATTTAATTTAATTTAATTTATTATTAATTAATCTAATTAATCAATATAATAATTAATTTAATTAATATTACATTTAAATCATATTCAAATGTACTTCACCTTCATAACCTATAGCTTAAATATGAATTTCATTCATATTATGTTTTAACCTATAGTTTTAATATGAATCTCATTCATATTTAATATTTGAATCTTATTCAAATATATTATTCTCTCATATTATAAAGTTTAATTTTGAATCTAATTCAAAATTAACTTTATAATATAATGTATCACATACATTATATTAATTGCATCATATACGATTAACATTTAATTCCCTTATTATATGAATCTCATTCATATTAATTTAATATTTAAATCTTATTCAAATATTAATACTCTTATAATATCTAGTTTAATTTTGAATTTAATTCAAAAATAACTTTATATTATAATGTATCTCTAGATATTATATTAATTATATCATGTACAATTAACTTAAAACCCTTATAATTTGAACGATTCAAATTCTTCCAAAACTAAATATTCTTTGTTTTACCCTTAGTGAGCTAGCAAGAGGACCTAATGGGCCTATAGATTAGAAGCTCCAATAATACGAGATTAATTAATTAAAGTCTTTAATTAAATTAATCAACATTCATTAACTGTAGGTCACTCCACTAAAGACCCACATTGCTGCAATCTTGGCACTGCAAACATATTTTTGTGTCCATGGATATAACCAATCAACAGTGAGTGGACCCTTCACTAATTGTTCGTAATTACAGCTGTGTCAAATTACTGTTTTGCCCCTGTAAGTACATAAAACTACTTAAGTCCTACTGATCCTCCAATAAACAACCTCTTTATGGTCCTACCATAAATAAAACCCTCTTGGGATAGTGAGAGAGAGGGGCCCCATTGTTCAGGACCTGGAGTCAGCACTTAAGGGAGCAATTCATCTACTTACCCTAAAGAAGGGAAGGAGTAAGCTCCATTTTGTGTAGCTATGTTTCCAGCTCCCTACTTGGACAAATCCTGAAAATGGTAGGCATATTGAGTCGACGAACCTGGCTACTCTCACCCATACAGATCAAAGGACTGCCCTTATAGACATGAGTTCATAACTCACTCAGGATTAAGGTCAAGTACCTACGGTCATCCTATAAAATGTTAATCTCTTCAGTCAATGGTGTTATAAAGAGAGATTAATCATTTCGCAGTCTGGTCGTATGCAAACTCTTTGTATAGGATACCCCCACTCACATGTCTCCATATGAACGATTTGGATCAAATCATCTGTAGAGACATGGATAAGGTTTAATGCCTTATCTTTGTGACACTATGGATACAACCCATTTTGTAAATAGTTACAAATTGTTTGATCCAAACCATTCATGTAAAGACATGTGAGTGGAGGTATCCTATATAAAAAATTTGTATAAGACCGGACCATGAAATATTTAATCTCTCTTTGTAAATCTGTTAATTGATGAGATTAATATTTCATAGGATGATCATGTGCGACTTGATCTTAATCCTGAATGACTTATGCACTCATGTCTATGAGGTCGATCCTTTGATTTGCATGGGTGAGAGTGGCCCGAGCTTCCGACTCAATAGGCCTACCACCTTGAGGATTTGACTAAATAGAAAGCTGGGAACATAACTTCACAAGATGGAATTCACTCCTTCCCATATAGGGCAAGTATATGAGTAGTTCCCTTAAGTGTTGATTTCGGGTCTTAAACAAGGGCCCCACCCTCTCACTGGCTTGAGAGGGACTTAGTTTATGGTTGGATTATAAACAAATTGTTCATTAGAGAAATCAGTGGTACTAAAGGATAAGAGATAATTATAGTGGTAGAACGGACATTTGACCTAACTGTAATTATGAACAACTCGTGAAGGATCGACTTGCTTATGCTGATTATATCCATGGACACAACTTGCCATAAGAGTTCAACTATGGGTCTATAGTGGTTTGCCCTGTAGTTAATGAATGAAGATTAATCTAATTAAAGAGTTTAATTAATTAATCTTGGATCATTGAAGCTTATAATCTGCAGGTTCATAAGGTCCCTTTGCTAGCTCACCATGAACCAACAAGGATCAACTATGTTGAAGTGACATTTGAAATGTTCAAATTTATAAGGAAAAATATTAATTATATTGGATATAGTTCATTACATGATTTATTATAAAGTTTATTTGAATAAGATTCAAATTATAACTTTATAATATGAAGAATTAATTTATTTGAATATGATTCAAATAATTAATTATTTATTTGGATGAAATCCATATAAATAAATAGATGGAGAATTTAATTTGGATGAGATCCAAATTAAAGATTCTACAGAAAATAAATATTTAAATAAGATTTAAATATTTTAAACCATTTAATATTATATATTATTTGGGTAGATATTTATTAATATATGATATTACTAAATATTTAATTTAAAATCTCTGCAAATGTGTTATCCTAATAGGATTTAGAATAACCCATAGAGTTCTATAAATACGGCCTTTGGGAGCCCTCATAGAACACACTTTCTCTACGAGAATAATCTCTACGATTACTCTAAAACTCTTCATCTCGAAATGCTCCCAATTTTCTTAGAACTTCTTAGAAAAGTTCTAAGAAAATTCTTCTCATTCTTTCAGGAAGTAGTTCCCACAAACCGGAACCTTGCCAAAGTCACAGCAAGGAAGATCTCTTGGAAAAGGAAGACTACAAGGAGAAGACTATCGGTTAGAGGAAAAGATTTTGCTAAAATTATAGATCGACAAAGGTATGTTGGTGAACCTTTTCATAACTTTTTGTATTTTTAATTCTTTCAAGAAATCAAAGAACGCGATCACACGCTTCTATTAGGATTCAATTCCCTTCACATAAGTCATTCAGGATTAAGACCGCATCGCACATGATCATCTTATGAAATATTAATCTCATCAATTAACGGATTTACAAAGAGAAATTAAATATTTTGCGGTCCATCTTATACAAACTCTTTGTATAGGATACCTCCACTCACATGTCTCCACATGAACGGTTTGTATCAAACCATTTGTAACTATTACATAGTGGGTTGTACCTATCGTGTTACCAGGATAAGGCACCCAAAAAGCAAACACAATGCATCGAAGTCCACAAGGTCAACTAGCAACCAAAACAAAACAGGAACTCTTGCCACCAAAAAGCAAACACAATGCGTCAACTTTTCTCCCCCTTCTAACTTAAAAACAAACTCAATCCCGCCTCTGAGAAGAAGAACTACAATAGGATTTTGCTAAAGTTGAGTGCATCACCTTCAAAACTTCATCCACCTCAGTTTTATGCACCTGAAGCCTCTACATCAACTGGTCAATAACCTCAGACTCATTAGAAAGCAGATGCAAAATGCGACTGCCAAACGAGGATGAAATCAAAGCCTGACTAGGATCATCAATATGCAGAGTAGTGGTGGTGACAACAATTTCAGAGACATGATGGCTTTGCAAAAGACGGGAATGAATTGTAAAGTGACTAGGAGGGGAACCAACATGTTCAGATGAAGTAAGTAGGTCAGGTTTCTGGGATAGTAAAATGCCATAGATTAAATGAGGGTAGCAGATAGGCAACCAAAGAGCTTTTGACCCTATGTGTCACTTTATTTGATACAAAACAAATACCCCATAGTTGAACTGAGACTTGGTGCCAATCTGATAAATGAGGGTGGCTATAGCAACAGAGAGACCAAACTTATGAGATGAGGGACACCAATTTGTGATGCCAATCCGGTGGAGAAGGGCATATTTTACACTAAGCATTGTAGTGGGCAGCTGATCCTCCTTTGGCCATGATGAGCGAGCACCTCAGGTCAAGTTAAAGACCAAGTCTTTCAAACATGGGTGTTGTTCTGTCACATTTTCTAGAGTAGTACGCTTCAGATACTGGTTGATAATGGCAGGAGACATGATAAATGGATCACAATGGATATGAACTCTCTAAAACTTAGGACTTGCAGGATCATCAAAATCTGCAATCAAATTCACAATGAACTCACTAATAAGTTGGAGATAAAAGGGCCCCAAATTCAATACAATCCTTTCTAAACCGGCTTCAAGCAATAAATTCATGAGGTCAAGACATTCTTGAGCACTTTTAGACAACTCCTTTTCATTAACGATATTTCCCTTTACAACATACTTCCATAAACCTGTACCCTTTTTTGTATGAAAAGATACCCCATCCAAGGGTGTGGAGGAAACATTCCCACTAGTCGTATTTTTCCTTTTGCTTTGACTGAAGCACGACTGACACGCACCTTTCCAGTGTCTTCATTATTTGAGTTGCTTCGAAAACCCTAGTTGGAGTTTTTCTCAGATGGAGACTATTTAGACTCATTTTCAGATGTCACCGGGGAAGTATTAACATTACCCTCTACATCTAATTTAGTTTCCTCATTTCTCTTAGATGGAGAATCAACATGAGGCTCAATCTCTTCTTAAACAATATTGGCAAGGGGAGGGATTTTCTCAGGGATCTGTTCATTAGTTTCCAGATTCATAGCAGGCAAGACACCGAAAAGCGCTTGAAAAGTGCTTTTTATTCTTTTAAATTAAGGGAGTATATATTAGATTTCACTTGTTTGCTAGTGGTTTTCAGGTCAAAATAAAGAAAACTAGAATTGAAAGCCAAAAGATCAAAACCGAGCCAAAATCTAGCAAAAAAGATAAGAAAAGTACAAAACTGCCAAAAAACATGGCAGCGTTGCGGCGCTAGTACGACGTTGCCTCAATGCTTTTTTCCGAGAGCAGCCTCTACCTCCAGCACAGCAGCACTGTCACGGCGCTGTGGCACAGCGTCGAGGGTAGGCTTTCATGATAGGCAGTGCGGCGACGCCATCCTTTGATGACAAACAGTGCAGCGACACTATTGTCCAACGTCACGGCGCTAGTTTTCCATATTTGAAAAATCTACATTTTTGGAAAGAATTTTGGGCGGCCAACTCTATAAATTGGAGGATTTTTAGCAGCTCTAAACATCAATCTACACAGCAAGAGACACAAGAAGAAGAGAATTGGGAGAGAAAGTTCATTACAGAGTCCAAAGAGTGAGTTAGCAGTAAGGAAGAGAGAAAAGAATTCGAGAGAGAGTCGTGGTATTGTTCAAGTTCCGACGTAAAGACCAAGGACATCTTTATGGTTCCTTCTCAATCAAGAGTCTCTTTTCAGTAGAGTTTTCCTTTCTTTACACTCTTTCTATGCTCATATAATTTGAGAAGATGTTGCTTAAAGCTATGAGTGGTTAAACTCTTTAGCTTTAGGGTTTTGATGAATTGTTTATGAAGTTATGTTGATATTGTAGACTCTTCATGGTTTTGTTGTAATGAGTATGCTTTTAATTGTTATTATGCTTAATTCTTGTTGATTGGCCATCCTTGAATATTAGATTAGATGTATGGTTGAGAAACTTGCATGCCTAATTGGATCTATAACAATGAATTGTTGTTAATCTATCATGAAAATAGTTAGGTTAACAATAAAAGTTGCTAAAGACTACTTTTAATGCCATGTAATTTGTATTAGTTTCAAGAAATTAGTAATCAATTGAGTGCATGAGAAAATGTTGTTTTTGAAAGAAAATAACTTGGATTTATGTTTCTAGACTTAAACATATGAATTGCAATAAAATCCATGAACCCTAGAATAATGCATGATGGAGTAAATAAGGATTTTTTATCCTAGAACTCTCTTTGACTCTTGTGTTTCTTATTTATTTGCTTTCCTTTTTAGTTTTATTTCTAAAATCAAAACTTGAATTTGAATCCTCAAATAAAATTGATTCAATTCTAGAATAGTAAGTAACTTAAACCTTCACAATTGGATCCTCAGTGGAACGATATTCGAACTTGACCCGTACATTTGCAGTTAACACGGAAAGTGTGCATCAAATGCCATTATTCAAATTCTCATCTATTCACAGTTTTCATACGATCACCAATAATATCGTCATTCACTAACCCTCATGATGGCATGGCAAGAGGATCAAGAGGAGCATTGACACTTTCCTTAATAGACACAGATTCAAGAAGAAAATTTCCTTCAACAGATTTAACAATTTTTTCGGAAGAACCAGACACATGAATAGTAGATACGAAGCAACAACACATTCAACCAATTCACGTAAAGCAGTTTCATCAACCACAAAAGCATTTTTAGTTTCCATTTCAGCAAAATCATTTACTTTTTCTATCCAAAGATACATGGGGTTCAAGCAAAACATACTCATCATTAACAAAAATCAAGGGCTGGATTATCATTTATACCTATTCCACTTTCAGGAATCCTAACTTCTTCTGACTCAACAATATCTTTAGGGTTTCTAGGTAGTGCAATTCGAAGTGTCACTAGAAGTGGATTTATCCTTAGATGGCCAACTAAGTTAGTCATTGTTAATGCAAATGTACTAACCTTTTCTTTCCCTTTTGTCTGAACATATGGTCCATCGCCTAAACGTTGTCATTTGGCTGATAGAGGAGGAACACCAATTTCCTTCTTTGGGGAAGGAACTTCGATTTCTTCATTCGAGACAGGGAGTCCCCGTAATCCAAGACCATTGTACTTCTAGGGAAGTTGCCCATTAATCCTCGGCATATTAATCATACGTTGAAAGATATCTATGTATATGTTTTCAACAAAAAGTTTTAGAAAATGTGACGATTTACGAATTGATCGTACATTTCCTTTTTTAATATCTTTAAAATATTTTTCTAAGATTCAAATATTTTATCATCATAACTTATTTTGTTAGGACTAATATTTACTTATGCATTTAGAAACTATTTTTTCATGTCTTTTCTAATTTTTTTCAATTTTTTTTAGCATGGTGTTTGTCTATCAGTCAAATCTTTCATTTTTTTTTCTCTCAATGAAAAATTTGTCTTCCCAGGCCTTGTACACATCGCCCATCACACTATGGGAGTTGGCCATGCTCAAAGTCTTACTTTAATCACAAGGAGGGGATGTTGAAGGCAGGGCTAGTGACTAGAGTGAATTCGTAACAAGGTAGCCATATTGGAAGGTGAGTGAGATCCACTTTTTGGGGAATATGGGTCGAAGCAATAACAAGAATATTTCTAGTGAAACATCCTAGAAATTCTTGCTCCCTTTGTACCATTTGTATCAGCTTTCTCTTTGCTTTCTCTTTGTATCTAATCATCTTTGTATTTGATGTATGAGTACCTTGTCTTGTACTCACCATTAGGGGAAAACAGTCAGAAAAATCAAATACGAAATATATTCGGAGCGGTTGAAAGAACAAGGAACGCACTATTCCTCAATGGTACCTGTCAAAGAACAACTGCCAACACTTCAGATTCAAAAGAAAATTTGAAATTAGAGGGTAATTAAAATCGGTTACGCCCTCAACAACCACAATTTAGGCAGTTAGTGAAGAGACTTTCCACTTGGTCCTGTGTTTCTGTTGGGTTGTCTTTCTCACCAACTAGGCCTAGAAGATTAATTGCTATGCTTTTAAGACACATAGGCCCAAAGCAGCTCTCAGGGCTTCAAGCGAGCAATATCCAATGCCTTTGTAAAAATGTTACCAAGTTGATTTGATATGTTTCGTATGAATGTATTGAACTGGATTTTTAGAAATATTGATGACACTCATATTGTCATAGTAGAGAGTCATGACATCTTGCGAGACATCATACTCTTGTAGCATCTGCTTTATCCATATCAACTGAGTACAACTACTCCCTACAACAATGTATTTAGTTTCGGCTGTTGACAACAAAATGAGTTCTGTTTCTTGCTTAGGCATGAAATCAAGTTGTTGCCTAGAAAGAAGCAACCTCCAGACGTACTTTTTCTATCCTCCGAGTTTCTGGCCCAATCAGCATCACAATAGCCAACAGAGAGCTACTTGTGTCATATGTGTATAATAACCCGTAATCACTTGTGACATTAATATATTTGATTATCCTTTTTGTACACAGCAAGTGACTGGTTTTGGGGCAAAACTAATACCTCGCATAAACACCTACAACAAAGACAATATCAGGTCTACTAGTTGTTAGATACAATAGACTCCCAATTATACTTCTGTATAAACTCTCATCAACTAGAGTGCCTCTAGTGTTTTTGGAGAGTTTTCCATGTGTGGGAGTTGGGGTTTGTTTAATACTTGCCTTTTCGAGATCAAACAATTTGACAACATTCTTCCAAAAGAAAAGGAGGAGGAGGAGGAGGCAAAAGAAGAAGAAAAAGACGCATGTAGAAGAAGGAGAAGAAGGAAAAGAAGGCGGAAGAAGAAGAAGAAGGCAAAATCAGAAGAGGAAGTAGGCAGAATCAGAAGAAGAAGTAGCAGAAGCATCAACAAAAGCAGTAGAAGCATAAGTAGCAACAACAGAAGCAAAAGCAAAAAAGCAAAAGAAGTAGAAGAAGAAGAAGCAGCAGAAGAAGCAAAAGAAGCAGAAGAAAAAATTGGCGATGATCATAGAAGAAATCGACTGATGTTAGAGCACGTAACTTCAAATAAAACGAGGGTTGTTTGGGAATTCTAAAAAATAAAACCCTCCTCCAATAATCCGATTGTTTTTTTGCAATAGTTTTATATTTTTTCTTCGTATAACAATTCCCCTTGGATTATGAAATTTAAAATAATTACTATTTATTTTTTAAAAATCCTAGATCTTTTTGTTTAGTTATTAAATTTTGTTAAATAAAAAATTTTAATTACTAAATAAAATAAAAAAATGAATGAGTATAAAAAAAATAATAATAAAATAAAAATAATAGGACATCATAAAATTAATTAAAAATAAAAAAAAATGACATTTTGGTAATCATTTGAATTCCATTCCCATTTACAGAGAAAAGTAAACACCACCCGTTAAGCATAAAAAAAAGAAGCAGAGAACTCTTGGCTTTTTTATTATAATTGAACTTATTCCTATTACACGTTAATGAACACCATCAAAGGTTATCTTACTTACCGTTGCAACTCATTCCTTTACAATTAGAGCCCATTCCTTTTACAATGCAATTCAATTATGATTGTAACTTAAATCTCAAATGGATAGGCAATCTAATAACAATTGCAGCCTAAATCTTGGTACGCGTCCCCTTAATCCAATTAGATTGGGAATGGGATTGAACATTTGAAGTCATCAAATTCCTTTGACACCCAATAAGTTTCAGGAATAGTCTATGTAAATTGAAGAAACACTAAGGTCCCGTTTGGTAATCATTTATTTTTTCTTTTTTATTTATGAAAATTAAGTCATTTCCTTCTATGTCTTAGATTGATTTGCATCTCTATTCATTATAATGGTTGAATTTTTTGTCAAATTCCAAAATAAAAGCTAATTTTTTTTTAGTTTTCAAATTTTGATTTGGTATTTTAAATATTGATAAAAGGTAAATAAAAAAGGAATAAATTTGAAAAGAGAAGTGGTGTCCAAAGGCTTGACTTTCAAAAACAAAAACAAAAAACGAAATTTGGTTGGAGAACCCCAATGACAAGAAACTCTCACAAATGCATAGAGATCACTACTGAGCCATATTTGGCATGTTTGAAATGCAGCTTTTTTCTGCCGTAAGAAATTCTAGAGAATGGAGAAACCCTGTCTTCATATCCTAACTCCAAAGAGGAAGAAGAACCTTACTTTTTTAGGTGGTTTATTTTTAACATACCAAAAATATTGGTGAAAATTCACCACTTTAGTAAATCAATATAAACAAGTAAATACAAATAAACCAAGCTAGACTTTGTGTATATCATTGAATGAGAAGAGTTTCTTTTAGATTAATAAACATCCATTACATAGACGAAATGATCATCACAAGAAAAGCCAGCAAAGAAAGGAGAAATACACCACCAGGTCTGACAATTCCACCGTTAGAAAACACCTTATCTTCTGCACAATCATAGAAGAAGCAGTAAATATCATGAGTCTCAAATCACATGTCAAAAAGTAAAAATTAACTTTGTAAGACTAGAGAATCAGAAACATACTGCACTCAAGAACATGACATATGCATCTCAAACCCACTCCACAATGCCCATCAGGCTTCTCACACTCATTACACAGATTAGGAACATGATCAGGAATGTCAAAGGAGATTGAAGTTCCCAATTTGTATCCATTTTTTAGGTCAAAATCTGAGGAGTTTCTGTAAACCCTTCTGAAATGGGAGCATTTCAAGTCATTTGGATGGAAGCTCTCCTTCAGCTTTCCAAGATCCTCAAAGATCAAACAAGATGTTTTTTGGGACATCTCTCTTTCATCTTGCTTTTGTAAAGCTTCAAATTTTGGGCAGTTTTGGGCAGATTCAGAGATGGGTTTTGTTGGATTTGAGCAGTGGAAGAGGAGGAGTGAGTTGATGAGGTCTGGTGGAGAAGGAAGGCCTGAGGATAGAAGGGAAGGGGAAACAAAATGGTTTGAGGAAGAAGAAGAAGGAAAATGGGAGATTATGAGAGTTTTTGTGGTATAATCAATTTTGGAGATGGGGAAAAGGCCAATTGAAGTTCTGAAATACAGTTTCTGAGATCTGCAGAGAATCATATGGTTTAATAGATTAGAAGAACTCAGGAAAGGGGGTTGAATTTGGATTTTACCACAAGAAGTTGGGTTAGTTTTCTGAGAAATGGAAGAACCCAAGCAGAAATTCAGAAACAGAAAAGACTGTAGAAGATGAAAACTCTTGATTTTCTGCATTTTTTGTTGTCTTTGTCCTCTCTGGTTTGATTTGTCAAATGGTGAAGTTTCAATGATATGTTCTATGGCTAAGAAAGGTAATGGTTGAATACAGAGTGATGATAATAGAGAATCAACTTTTGGCTTTCATTTCTGCTTTTTTGGTGGTCTCTTTGATCGAGGCTTCTTTGGAATCCAAAACAAAAGAACATTTTTCAGTTTTATAATTTAGGAGATCTTATTTTCTTCCTTTCATGTCTGTCACTTTCACAGTAAATTATTGACTCTCCCTTCTTTTATAGATTCCCTTTCAAATAAAGAAACAACAAAAGCAAAAATCAAAAGAAAGAGCATCCATAAGCTAAGTCTATAGTGCTGGATATGAATCATAGCCAGCATCCACAGATTTAGCTTCCAACTTGGTTGTGTTATTTCTCCCCCAGAAATTTGTATGGACATGCATAGTAAAGAGAAAAAAGACCACAAATTGTAGTCCATGGTTTTGGACAAAATAAAGCCAGACAAGCGTATAACCACATTTTAAATCAAAATTACAATCCAGTCGTATCTCATCAACTAGAGCACCTGTTCATGTCACTTGTTGTCATATCGTGTCAAACCATCATTTGATAGTTTCGTTCACATACTATATTAACATTTCAAAAGCAATATTTAGTTCCATGATTTTGTTCGAATAAAAATCTACAATTCAGGAGTATTGTAGTAACTCTAACTTAATCATATTTAAATATTTTATTACTTTTTCTCTCGTCCTATCATCCATTCATCTAGCCAAGTAATAACAGATCTTCAAACAAAAGAGTCTTTTAAGACAAAAATAGTGGCAGACAAACTTTGTAAACTGGGGCCTCCTACGTTTGAACAAGAATGGATATTTTCATCATCCAATTATCAACCAGGGAAACAGAATAAACATGGGAAATACGTATTAGACTATCTTAGCAAGCAAATCATGGATCATCAACCACTTTCTTCCCATTAAGATAAGACTTCACTTTCCATGATTCTCAAAGCAAACAGAAGGTTACATACTGCAAATAAAGATGAGAGACTACTATTTTTTAACGTTGGACAATGCCACATAGTCTTTGAAGTCTCCTAGATCATACTGAAGCAGATGCCGGTGTAGGGGCAGGGGCAGGTGTTGGTACTGGTGGTGATAGAGGTGTGGATGTCAGCACTGGTGGTAAAGCAACTTCCGGTGTCATTTCCACTAGTGGCGGTGGCGGTGGCGGTGATGGAGGTGGTGCAGGTGTCTTGACAAGAAGTGATGGGAAATCAAGGACTACAATCTTGTCAATGGCTGCACTGAAAGTGGGACAGAATTCAAGATGCTTAGGATGGGTAAGAAATGAAGTGATGGCTTCTTTGTCATCAAACGTCATTGAGAAGACGTGCGTGAAGCCTTGTGTCAGCATGTCTTGGCCTTCCATATCATGTCCCCTGTCCAAGCCAAGCAGTAGTATATTTGCATTACCCATTTCAAGTTCCAACAACACTTGCTAAGAATAACACTCTTATGTTTTGTTTCAAAAGGAAGTGTTGTTTTCAAGAAGATTTCAACTCTCAAAATACTCACCAATTATGGGCTAATAATTTTAAAAGTAGCAAGAACTTTAATCTTCTAAATTATCAACTGTTAGTAGAGTACTGTCGCTATCTAAATTGAAGTATCCATATGATAAAATGATTATAATTATGACTTGGAATCAAATATAACATGGATTAACAGGGATAGTATGCATGAGTAGGGGTGAGAAAGGGGACTTAAAACGGGAGAAATACCACTCAAAGGACTTGACAGAGTCAATATCAGAAACCATCTTCTCCACTTGCTCCACAATTTCATCCACATTCACACCCTCCTTAAACTTGACAACAACAAGGTGCTTGAACTCGGCCATGGCTGCCTACAAACACTCCAAAGGTGAAAAGAAGGGCATTGAAGAGCAGAATATATACAGACGCATTTCATAGAACAGTTTAGCGTCAAGTTAGAGAGTAACTGGTTTTTCCCCCTCTGTCCGCTGACACACCCCACGTTCCATTTTCCGGGTTGGCTTTTCTTATTGTAGCAATCAATCGCCTAAAATTGGCTATGGCTGATGCAGTAATGCTTGGCTTTGTTTCCATGTTGACTGCATCTGCTGTGTAAAAGGATTAAAGGAGAAAGGACCCACAAGTCAGCCGCTTCGGCACTGAGCCGCACGGTTGGACCTGTCCTTCCCTGCTTTTGCTTAACCTCCATGGGACCCTCTCTCTTCCTTTCTTCCTCAGTCTCAAACCCAACATTGAAATTCATTCATATAAATTGGAGTATCAACATTAAGAATTAATCATCTATCAGTCTCAACATTGAAATACACCCATGTTTTGTCACTAAGAGATAGGTTAATTTAAGGAGTGAGTTCGTTCCTAGATTGTGATTCTCGCCCGTAGCTAAATACTTTCACCACAAGTATTGATAAGCTAAGCCGAAGGTGAGGGTGACATCTTGCATTCTATTTAGACCTTAGTTTTGGAAATCGAAAGCAGGTTAAGTGATGATGTGATAGCTTTGCATACACACTAGTGTTAGTTTGCTTTTTGTTGTTTGTGTGTGGTTTTGTGTTTGGTTGGTGATTTGCTCCTAGGTCGTGGGTCATCTTATCTTGTTGCTTTAATATATTACCCTTTCAAAAAAATGAAAAACCAATTTTTATAATTCATTATTTTTAAAAAAAAAAAAATTCATCAAGGGCACTTGCAAAAAGAGCAAAATAAAATACACTAATTAGGTTTATAACTCTGACTTATTACTTTTGTAAAACTAACAAAAAAAAAAAAAAAAAAAACCCAGCCTCCGTGACACACCTGATACACGTGCGTGATACACTTGATACACACCTGATACACTAAGATACACACTTGATGCCTTTGATACACTTGATACACACTTTATACGCCTGATACACATGTGTGGTACACGTAATCCACTTGATACACACTTGATACCCCTGATACATTTGATACACACTTGATAGCCCTTGATACACTTGATATACTATTGTATTAGGTCTGATATATCGTCGATACACTCATGTCTTTGGTCTTATACACTCATGTGTTACTTCAAGTATCCATTAATTGATGTTTGATACACTCATGTCTTTTCATGCTCGATTCCTTAAAATTTTGTATTTCATTCTCGTTTTGTTACTTTTCCTCTCCCCAATTAATTTGAAAATAAAAAAATTCCAACTAATTTGTTTGAAGTAATTACAATATTTTTCAACCAATTAATTTTTAAAAAAATGTACTTTAGTTGATGATATACTGATGTTAAAATATAATACTGATATATTGTTAATATACTGTTAATAAACTTTATTGAAATTATGTTCATATGGTTTATAATTATACGTTCATTTATACTGTTGATACACTTGACTAACATATTGTTGATATTTTTTATAATGATACTGCTAATAAACTTTATTGATATACCATTAATATACTTTATA
This sequence comes from Citrullus colocynthis, assembly GCA_031780015.1. Taxonomy (NCBI): domain Eukaryota; kingdom Viridiplantae; phylum Streptophyta; class Magnoliopsida; order Cucurbitales; family Cucurbitaceae; genus Citrullus; species Citrullus colocynthis. The sequence continues at coordinate 111,192 of QLSR01000324.1, forward strand.
ATGATACACTCATTTGTACTGTTAATACACTTGACTGACATACTGTAGATATATTTTATAATGATACATATGTTTATATTGCCGATACACTTGTTTGATATATTGTTAATATAGTTTATAATGATATACACATGTTTATATTGTTGATGCACTTGAGCAATATATTGTTGATATACTTTATAATGTTACACTTGTTTACACTACTAATACATTTGACCGACATATTTTGATATATTTTATAATGACATACATGTTTATACTATTTTATACACTTAACTGATATCTTGTTGATATATTTTATAACGAAACGTACATTGATTGATACTAAGTACTTGGTGCTTGCTATTTGATTTACTATTTATCTTATGGGCACTTGTTGAGCTTAAACCCAAAACTTTCAGGCTACTTAAAAAGATGATGTCCATAGTAGGAGTCAAATTACTGTTGACAGAAATGGTGACCACTAATAATCATTTGAAAAAGATGATGTCTCTAACAAGAGTCAATTTACTATTGCAAATTACAGTTGATAATAAAGTCAGATCACAAGTTACTCGTAGTTCAACTGTTGTAAAAAAAATGGAAGCAAGTTATTAAAAAAAAGTATGAAAAAAAAGTGATGCAACAAAGAAGGAAAGAAATAAGGAGAGAGAAGTTCCTTATAAAAAGAAAAACAATAAACTTTAAAAATTTGCCGAAAAAAAGAAAATTAAAGGATAATAAGAAATATAGTGAATTAAAATAAAATAAGTTCAAATTCAAGTTTTATTCTGGGTATAATTTTAAAAAAAATCAAAAAAAATAACTAAAAGAAAATAGAGTATGAAAAGGAAAAAATAGGGACAATCCAAATTTTTAAGGAAGAAAGTACATAAAATTTCTTAAATTGTAATTCTAAAAAAAAATCTTAAACTATAAAATTACAGAAGAAATAAAAAAGTTAAAATAGACTTATTTTGAAAAAACAAATAAATAAAATATCAAAACTAAAAATACTGTCATATATACAAAAGGTGAAAAAGTTGAAAACATGTTTGGAAATCATATTCTTGAATTGGTCCATGTTGCAAATTTCCTTTCATATACTGATTTTAAAAAATAATTATACAAAATCTCTTACAACTTCAAAGATACCCAAAATAATTTAACCAAAATAATTTTTTATTCATTAAAATTTGTAAAATTAGTTGAAAAATCTTGAGATGGAAGCTAGAGTTGGACCCAAATATTTACATCGGCATTTCAAAATGGTTTCAAAATGGTTTGATGAATATTTTGGGTATCTTGCCTTTAGCAAACACGTGTGTACTTGACCTACTTTGGAGCTTTTTCTTTTTAGTGAAATATTTATTATATAAGTACTTTTGATATGTTTTTAGAATTTCCTTAAACTATTTTTATTACCAAAAATCTAAATTAGCAATTTTTAAGAAAATCAAGTAAAAAATCGCTACGGAAAAAAAGATTGATTCCACTTTAAAAATTTACGGAGTATAAATTAACTTTTTCCTAAATATAATTCAAAACTAGTGACAATTCAATGACTAAACAAGCACAATGTTACGTTGATAAAATGTAATTTGTAATTTATAATTTATTTTAGTATTGATAAATAAATAAAATAAAAGCCTTGTGTCTCCAAGGTTTAAATTTTTTTCATGTCGATGGAAATATCGAAGTCTTAATTTTACGAAAATTTCTATGAAAATGTCGATTTCAATAGATATTCCTAAAATAATTACAAAAACAAGAAATTTAAAAAATAAATTTAAATGAGTAAATAAATATTTAATGTTTTTTAAACAGGTTAACATGCTTGTTATTTATATTATATTTACATGAGTGATATTTTGTTGCCTATTTTTAATATTTCGTAGATTTCTAAAAAAATATAATGGAAATATCAAGTCATCCTTCATATCAATGCCAAATTCATGAAAATGTAGAAATTTTGATGAAAATATCAACTTCCCCATACAAATTTAATACCATGTGTGTCCCATTTGCGGTAAATTATTGAGTGTGAATATTGGAAAGTTTGTAGTGACTTGACTTGAAGGGCAGAGTGTACTATTTTGGGGGTTTGTTGAGTTTGAAAAGAAAAACCATTTCAACAAGTAAAACATAACCCACACTCAATTATTGACTCTTTCCACTTTTACAACTTCCTTCAAAATCTCAGCTTCTTTCTCTTATCCAAAAAAATAATAATAATAATAAAAATAAAAAATAAAAAATAAAAAAATAAAAAAATAAATCTCAGCTTCTTCATTTTCTAAATAAATATACATTCTTTTAAAAAAATTAAAAAATTAAAAAAATTAAAAAAGAAAAAGAGGGAAAAAGAAAAAGAGGAAGAAGAAACTTCATTAAAGCCAACAAAGTTAGGTATGACAATTCCAAATTGGAGAAAGAAGGTTGAATAAAGAGAAAATCACCTAGCAAAGAACGGGCCAAGAATGGGCTCACTTTATAACTAGTACAAACGAAGTGATTCTAATTCGTTTATGTGAAGACACGCGAGTGGGAGCATCCTATGTAAAGAGTTTGCATAAGACTAGACCATGAAATATAACACCTTTTACTGTCTAAAACTGACTATCTCGACTTTGATGGCCTAGGCAACTTGATCTTAATCTTGAGCTAACTATGAACTTCTATTTACTTGGGATTATCCTTAGATCTGCATTGGTGAGAGCAGCTCAACAGTGCTGGCTCAATATGTCTTCCATTTCAGGGGTAAGACTAGGTAGATAGCTAGGGACATAGGGTGCAAGTAGAAACTCACTCCTACCCTCTTTTGGGTTAGTAGAGAGGTTGTTCTCTTAAGTGCTGAATCCAGGTCTTGAACAATAGTGTAACACCCTACTTCTTGAACCTAAGTACTTAAAGGGCTTGTAAGAAAAAGAAGTGAGACAAGAGAAGTGGAGTTTGATCACAAGTTTGTAGAGTTGGCTGAGAAATGTTGCCAAAATAAGAATAAGTATGCGTTGAACTTAAAGGAAAGAGAGGTTTGTGTTTAAGTATTGGGTTAAGTATAAGCCGTAGATAGGTTTGGAAGATTTCATTTTCTTGGAATTGAAGTAATTCTTAGAGTTAAGAATTCTTCTAAGTAGAATAACCAGACTAGGAGAATGCAACCAATACATTTAAGCTTGAAAGTATGATCTAAGGAAAAGAAAGGAAATCTCACCAAGTGATGGAAAGAGTTAAAAGCATAGCCGGGAGTTAGTTGAGTTGGACGCATATTTGGTAAGTAAGAGACCATGTTGGATGCATGGTCAAGACTAAGAAAATGCATGATAAAGGTAACCATTGTGGAAAAGAAAATGAGTAAGTGTTGAAGTATTGTAAGGAAACCCGAGAGCTCAGGAGAAAGGGGTGAACGCATAGGAGATAACCCGAGAGCTCGAGGGGAAGAAGTGAACGGCATAGGAGGTAATTAAAGAAGGAGATGTATGCTTGACTTAAGTAGGACGTATGAGCAAGAGGATTAAGGTTGAGTAGTAGTGCGTTGGAAGGAAATCGAAGTTTCAGGAAAAAAGATAAAACACATAAGGTGAAATCAAGGAAAGATGCTATCGTAATTTAAGGTAAACGCATGACTTAGTTTTTACGCCTCTTGAGTTGTCCAATGAATCCGTTGATTGCCAATCGTGGGATAGAGAGACAGATGACCAATTGATTTCTTACCTATGTCACAAGATTTTTGTTAGTATCATCTATAATCATAATAATAGATGAATCAAAAACTTTCAATTGAATATATTCTTTCAATTAGTATTTTTACTTATCCATCCGCGTATCTTTCAAAAATAGAAACTTAGGGAAGTGCTTTATAAACATATGGATAAAAATAACGTATTTCATTTAGCCTCGTCATGCCTACTATCACTAGTTATTTCGGTTTTCTACTAGCAGTTTTAACTATAACCTCAGCTCTATTTATCGGTCTGAACAAGATCCGACTTATTTGATTAAAATTAATTGAATGCACAATTCAAAAAAAGAAACATTTCGGTGGTATTCCATATATTCTATATATTGTAGAGTTCTTTACCTTGTCAATTCAATTTCCAATTCTTGGTCATTGAGATTCATGGGCAATACCGATTAATATTTTAAGGATAGATATTACCTCTCCTTTTCCTCGTTCAACTAAATTGAAATGATTGAAGTTTTTCTATTTGGAATCGTATTAGGTCTAATTCCTATTACTTTGGCTGGATTATTTGTGACCGCATATTTACAATACAGACGGGGGGATCAGTTGGACCTTTGATTAATNATCAAAGGAGATTTTGTTGAGTCTTGGATAACTTAGAAGGTTGAGAAGTAAACCTAAAGAAATGAAGCCGGAGATAGACGAATGCTAGATTTATCATTGAGAAAATGGCTAAGTATAAGGAAAAGGTTGGAAGCATAACCTTGGAATACAACTCAAGAATGCATAGAGGGACAATCAAGGGATCTTTAAGCATGGAAGGAAGGTCATGGACGCATAACTATGCATGGAGTACAAACGCATGAAGGAAGATCTTGAGATGATTATGGTTAACAGAATAACAAGCATAGTTGGATGTTTATCACTCAAGAGAATGACTTGTAGCTAAGATATGGACATAAGGAAAGAAGTGACAAACGCATGGTAGTATGCAGTTAAGGCACAGACGCATGGTAGAATGCGAGGGAGAAACCTGGTCAAAAGTAGGAAGGCCGGGAGGAAGAAAGAGAATAAAGAAGCTAAACCTTAAAAAAGAGAAGTAGATGAATGCATAGGGGCACTAAGTTGTATGCATAGTTCGTATCTTGGAATAAGTCAAACGCATAAGATAAGTTTATAAAGGTTACGTGGTTTCATTTAGACTTAACATTTTATAAGGAGAAGGTGTTGGGTTCCTGTTGGATGTGCCATGCAGCGTGACAGGTGGCAAACAAGTGGCAAAAGGAAAGGAGAAGATGGATAACAATTTAGCCCTCTACCCCAAAGCTATAAATAAGACCTTGAGGGAAAAGGAGCAGAAAATGATCATTAAGTCTGAGTTCTTGAGAGAAGGCTGAAAAGAGTAATCCTTGCGTCCGTAGTGGAAATCTGCGGCCAAGAGATGAGGTGTTCCTAACAACCTAGCTACTTGCATTCAACAAGTTGTTGGTACTTAGGAAAAACCGAAACGGCTTTGTGTCCAACAATGCTACCAGAGGGGAAACTATCTGCCTGCGTTCAAAATAGACTTTGCGTTCAAGGTGAACCTTGCGTTCAAGGTGAACCTTGCATTCAAGAGGGATTTATGCATCCAAGAGGTGAAGCCAGAAGAGTTTGTTGGAAGGTTGCACCTTGCGTTCAAGTTACCAACCTTGCGTTCAAGGTGCAAGGTTGCGTCCAACCAAGCTAAGAGAAGGGAAAATCAGTTGCATTGCGTTTTAGACTTGCAAACCCTGTGTCCAAGAAGCTTGGGAAACTGAATGAGAAGGAAGAAAAGGAAACTTCCCTTAAGTAATTATTAAGTGAGTGACCCTTTCCTTTTTCTAAATGATTTTAGTTAAAATGCTTAGTCAGACTTTCGTATAAAATATAGTTTTACGATGATTTGAAAAGCATCATGGTTGCTTATACTTGATTTAATGGCATGAAGGCATGTTTATCTGTTTTCCAAGAGTTGTTGAAAAACATGTTCATAAAATGCTATTTATTGAAAAACGCTCTATTTTCCATGAAAGGTATTTACAATGAACTGTTTATGTGAAACATATTCATTTCTAAAATGTTTTCTAAGGGATCCATTGATGAGGAACATTTGAGAAGGCATGTGGGCAACCCTGTGACTAGGGACCCAGTACTAATGGACTCGGAGAAGATACTTGGCATCCCGAGATATTCCTATGTGCGCATAGAGGTTTTCGACGTTGGTTGAATTGAGTTTTGCTCTGCCTCAGCTAAGTAAAATATTCGTTTTCGGTGTTGGGTGCGTTGAGTTTTGTTCCGCCTCGACTAAGGAAAATATTCATTTTCGACGTTGGGTACGTTGAGTTTTGCTTCGCTCGACTAAGGAAAATATCCGTTTTTGACGTTGGGTGCGTTGAGTCTTGCTCCGCCCTGACTAAGGAAAATTTTATAACAAAAGAATATTTGATGCGTTGTAGACTATTTTATTTAAAAGACCTGGTTTATGTTTTATCTCAAGGCTTAAGTGGAGTTGTATACAAATGCTATGTTTGAGCATAATTTGATTTCTTAAGTTATCTTTTCTGAAATGAAATATATGATTTGACAAGGGCATTTGAGCATATTTTTTCAATAGGTATGATTTGAATCCATATTTTATACGTATTGTGATAACGGTTTTACCATGCTGGTTTTGAGCCCAAGATAGTTTTACAAAACTAGTCACTCACTGGGCAATCCAGCTCATTTTTTCCTATCTTTTCTATTTTTTCAGGTAGCGAGCGAGTTCGAGATGCTTAGCCTACACAAGAATCTCTTCTGGCCATCTTTAGTGTTTAGCAGATGGACAGTGAACCTCACAGAGGAGTGAAGGTTGCTGTCCTTACACCTCCTCTCTGTTTATGGAGGATAATCTAGGAGGGTGTGTGACAAATAGGCACCACCCTCTCAAATAGGGTTTGTGAGGACTTTTGATTTGGAAGTTGGACTACAAATCATTTTTCATTAGAGGATCAGTGGGACTTAAGGAATAAGAGGTAATCACAGGGGTAAAACGGTAATTTTGACCCAACTATAATTACGAACAACCTGTGAAGGCTCTACTTACCAATCATGGTTATATCAAATGGACATAATATATCTGCAGTGAGGAGAGTGCAGCTACGGGCTTTAGTGGAGTGACCCGGTAGTTAACGAATGTTGGTTAACTAGGTTGAAGAGTTTAACCGGTTAATCTCGGATCGTTGGAGCTCATGATCTGTAGGTCCATAAGGTCCTCTGGCTAGCTCATATAGGAATAAACTTGGAATAAATAGAAGGAAAAATTCGAATTGTTCAAATAAGGTTAATCATATGAGATATGATTAAGTAATTGATATATGATATCAAATGAAAGATTTAGTAAAAAATATTTAAATGGGATTTAAATATTGAAATTATGAATGTGGATTTACAATCGGAGACATGGATTTAGTCAAATAGTCGGTTTTCGGAAGAAGTCAAATAGTTGACTTTGACCCAAGCAAGTTAAAGAGTAGTTTTAGTCAAACCTTCTAGAAAGGTTGACCATGAGATTAAATTAATATTTCTTACCAAATTGGTGGAAAAATCCACTAACTTGATGAGTTGAACATTTAATTAATCTCAAAATTCTACACTTTGACACATAATCCTTGGCATACATTAGTGGAATGTGTGTTGTTAACTTTTGGTGAACTTAGACATGCAAAAGTTGCATGCAATTTGCCTTTTTTAAAGAAGGCATTTGTTCATTTATTCTTCTTCTTGAAAAATCTTGAAAATTTGAAGTTGAGAAACAAATTTTTCATTCTTTAAAGAGTACCACCACTCTATTCCAAGCCTTTGAGAATAGCTAGAAAGATCTCTTGGTGGTCCAAGTGGGAGCAATTTCAAAAAAGAAAGAAAAGTTACAAAGGTATATAATTTCTTTCCTTCTTCTCTAATTCATTTTGTATGATAATGCATGTTTAATCTTTGGTTGTTATATGCATCTAGATTGTTATTTCGATCCTCTTTCGTTTCTGTTGCGCATGTATGTATGAGATCCGAAAAAAAATAACACGCAACAAGACATAAATGAAATAACTAACTCATTTTATCATCTAAATAATTTTCACCTAGGTAAGTCCAAGTGGGTCAGATGGATTAAATTGGCTCAAGAAATATTCCATCTTTTTCTTCTTTAGGTTCTTCTTAGCTTCTCTTTTGAGTCAAACGTGTTAGTTGAAGGCTCCTTCTAGCTATTTTTTCTCTTTCTAGCCTCATCTTTTATTTTTCCATCAAAGGTACATGTATAATAATGTATAAAATAAATGATAATAATTGTATATATCAAAGCTCTTATGAGATACACGATTTTGTTCACACTGTTCGTGATCTTTAGCGTGACAGATTTTGTAAGAACTTTCTACTCATTTCTCGTAAGTGTAATGTTTTTTTTTCCATGAATTGGCTTTTCATGCTCGAAAACACATATTCATAGAAATTTAGTTAGAAGAACATCTTTTATGAGTGCATGATTCTTTACAAGTTGATTTTACCTCACTTTAGTCTGGATCTTTCTGTTTGTTTGTTACTTAATGAAAAAAATACACTAAAGTATATTCATTATCATATATCTCAATAAAAATGTGGTTTATAGGGGTTTTAATTCAAGTGCCAATCCGTAGTTTTATTTTTTGTTTTAAAAAATATTTTTGATCCTACTCATTAGTTTGATAAACATTTCCTTCTTATACTTTTAAATTTATAACAATTTAGTCTCTGAACTTTAATAAATAATAGTTTAGTCCTTCTACTTTACCATTTGTAACAATTTAGTCCGTATAAGAATAGTAGTATCATTTAATGAAATTTCTTATACGTGTAGATTGATAAACTGATCGAAAATCAAATTTATTTATCAAGTATATGGACTAAGTCGCTACATAATAAAAATTGGCACTTGTTTGATGAAACTTTTTTACGAAAAGGACTAAATTGTTACAAATTGTAAAATATAGGAACTAAATCGTTACTTATTAATGTTTAGGAATTAAATTGTTACATAAATTTGAAAGTGCAAGGACTAAATTGTTACCAATTAAAGTTCAATGACTAGATTGTTACTTTCATGAAATTAGTTTAGGGAGCAAAACTATTTTTTAATCTTGATTTTTGGGCAAATTGTGAAAATCAACCCTAAAGTATGGTAGTAGTTGCAAATTGCAATTACATCCTTAAACTTTTGATTGTAAAAATTGGATTCTCAAACTTAAAATAGTTGTAGAAATTGGACCCCCAAATGATAAAAATTGGACCTCCAAATGATAAAAATTGAACTCTCAAACTAATATAATTGTTCCAATTTTACAATTATGTAAGTTTGAGGGTCCGGTTTTATCACTTATATAATTTTGAGGGCCCAATTTCTACAATTGAAAGTTTGAAAGTACAATTTCAACTACCACCATGCTTTAGGGGTAATTTTTTTGCAATTTATCCTTCTTTTTATTTATTTATTTATTTTAATTTGTAGACCATGTATGCTCCTTTGTTGAATCGTTTTGATTAGATTCAATTGTTTTGGTTAACTCTAAGGAGGCGTTTGGGGCGTGAGTCAATAGTTTGTTGGTAGGGTGCAACTATTTTAGTTTGGGTTATAATAATCTTTTGTTTAGGTAGAAAGTAATAAACACTACAAAGAAAAAAAGAGAGGATGAGTAAAAAATAGTAAACAATGTAGAAAATAGTAAATACTTAACAAAGATGGTTTTGAAATAGTATTTATTATACTTAATTGTAAGTTAAAAATAGTTGTAATCATCATTACTATATTTAGTGCCCCAAACATGGGATAACTATAATAATTCACTCCACCAACTTCAAGCCGGTGCCCGAACAACCCCTAAATAGTATTTGTTTTCATTTTAAGAGTTGATATCAAATCCTTCAATGAATTGAGCTATATTTGTTACCTCGACATCAATGGTATATTTTTTTTTTCCTTGCTCCCAACTTTTGCTTAGAACAAGTATAAAAGTTACATAATTCATAACATTTTCATCTGGTTTTCATCCCATGTTTTCCTTGTATTTTTCAACCTAACGCATTAACTTGTATTTTTCAACCTAACGCATTAACTTGTATTTTTTTAGTACAACAAATAAACACTTTAAGAGAGGTAGTACATGTCAATTATTGTTAAACTATGTTGACATTCTCAACACATTAACACCCATATCCTTGTTGCAATACTTGAAAAATCTTAAATTAGCTCAATAAATATAGGCTTAATGGTTTGTTTTTCAATATTTTTCTAAAATTGTAGGTGTCGTTTGATATAACAATTTTGTTTTTAGTTTTTAATTTCTTAAATTTATGTTTATTTTCTTCAAAGGTTTTAATTATGATTTTCACCCTTTTTAATTATGATTTTCACCCTTTTTAAAGAAACAAGTGAACTCCTAATCAAATTCTAAAGAAAAATAATTTTTTTATTTTAAAAAAAGTTTTCAAAATATGACTTGATAATTTAAAATACTAGTAGAAAATGAATAACAAAAAATAGAAAAAAAAAGAGTAAAAATAGTGTTAATAAGCATAATTTTTAAAAATCAAAAATAAAAAACAGAAAAACCAAATGGCTAGTAAAAGTTTCTAAATCTCAAAATGATAAGAGAGAGAGGGATTGGCGTGCAGTGCAAGGCATTGGAGAATGGATGGTAAGTTAAATGATAAATGATAGTGTCTAAAAGCATCTACAATTCAAAAAGTCTCTGGGGACTGAAATGCAAAAGGAAAAAATATTACAAAAATTACTTTAAGCCAAGTCCCCACATGGCAAGAAGAAAAAAATATACACATTTTTTCAATATATATACACACATCCTATTCACCACACTCCAACAATGATTTTAAAAGAAAGTACTACCATGTTGATCTACAGAATTTTAACCTTTCCAGAGAGAACAAGAGACTTTTTTTTTTTTTTTTTTAAACAAAAAACTTGCAATAAAAGCTATTGAAACCACTCTTTGAATTACACCAAATTGAGGCAAGAAAGTAGAGATTCCATGCCAACAAGAAAATGTAAAATCACTCACAATGAACAAGAAGAGTCATATCATGTAACGCCTTGGACTCAAGATTCAAAATTCAAATTCGGTGTCTAATGACCTTGAAATTCCCCTACATCCCATCTAAGAGTCAAAATTATTTCCACAAGCCAACGTAGGTTCTTTCAACATATTTCATATTCTCTCATATGTTTCGTAGAAAAATTTCTAAAGGGTCATTCAATATAGAGTTACTCCAAAATGTAGTGCTTAAATTTAGAATTCCTATTATTGAGTCATTGAAAAAAGGAATATGCACTTTATTAAATTTAGAATTCCTATTATTGAGTCATTGAAAAAAGGAATATGCACTTTATTAGTTATCAATTCATGTAAACATTTATTAACCACATTCTTATATCTTGTTATAGAGAAGTGGCTCACCTTCGGAAAAAAAGCACATAAAAAAACTATGCGCACTTTGTGTCCACTAGAGTTGGGAGATTAAGACAGATTCTCAGTGAGAAACTTGCCTCATTTCCAAGTGTCTACTGTAAATACATGAAGTGGAGAAGTAGAGATGGGCCAACTTTTGATTTTCCTATTAAAAAAATAAAAATAAAAATAAAATAAATTGCCAAAAATACCCATAAAGTATGGTGATAATTGCAATTGCACCCTTAAATTTTTAGGTGTAAAAATTGGACCCTTAAACTTCTAGAAGTGTTAAAATTGGACCCTCAAGCTTTTATAAGTTTTATTGTCCAATTTTAACACTTGAAGGCTCAATTTTTTAAATTGAAAGTTTAAAGGTATAATTGTAACTACTATTATAAATTTTATAAAATGTCATATACTCTAAATTATTTTGTGGGGATCTTTTAGCTTTAATTTTAGACCAATTTAACATGTTCACCATTATTTCAAAATTTTCAAAATATTTAATTCTTTCCTCATTAGCATCATTTTCGAATTTTAGCTTTTTTTATATTATTTATTAATTTCAGTTGATATTCATTTAATGCAATATATTTCAAATTAATATTTCCTTCATTTTAAGAAATTTTGTTTAATTATTTCACATTCTTAGCTAAAAATTGATCACATCTCCATTTAGATCTCAAATGCATGTTGAATATAATGGAAAACGTAAATCTGGATTGCATATACTATGATTTATATTTTGGTGTCTTTACGAATATACTCGAAAATGTAGATATATATGACATATATTGTTCAGTATATGAGATAATATATTATACAAATTGTCTTATTCATGCATTTATCAAGTATATCTGTTTATTTCTATAAAATTCAAGCATATATCGAATATATTGCAGTGTATATATCATAATATCAAATGCATCTTGATTTCTCCTTTGAAACTGCTTGGTGATTCTTACTTTTGTTTACGAGGGAAACAATTTTTAGATTTTTGGAAAAACTTTCCTTATTATAAAGATTTTGAAAAGAAGATCGTTTTGGGAAATTCACAAACACAAAAAGCTCCCCAAAAAGCTCCCCTAACATGTGTCTTTTGCTATTATTATTATTGTTATGTATATATTTTTTAAAACTGAATGGTAAGAAGGGTTGAGAAAGTAAATTCGGTCAAACTTTTGTGTAAAATAATAACTCATTAGCCTATTCAAGTAATTTTTTTTTTTAAAAATAGACAATTATATAATTAAACTTGTTTATTTATACTACATGTGTAGAAAGCCAAAAGTAATATAAAGATGCCTTTTGAAACTAAGATTTATAGCTACTGCTTTGAGCATCTCATATATACTTAAATAGAATATTAAAGCAATGGTTTTCTCTCTCTATGCCTCAATGTGTAATCCTCCCAAGTCTATACATCTTAGCTACCTTGTTAGTTATCACTAATCAAATTCAAATAAGCAAAAATCACCTTTCATCTTTACTGCCTAATCCTATAATTTTCTAGCCATAAAAATATAGTAAAATCAGACAATTATTAGTGTAAATTGACTCAAATACTCCCAAATATTAAAAGCCTATCTGCTCCAGCAACATCATCTAGCCTTGCCTACAAGTTAAGAAACCTTCAAAAATGGTATAGCCGCTACTCATTCCCAAGCACAAGTTCTTTCTTTACCCTTATCAATTGTCATCCTAAATTCCCTTGAACTAAACGACCTGAGGGATGGCTTATCATACTTTCCTCTTTTTTGTGTGTGATTCAGAGTGTTAAAAGCAAAATGAATAATAGATGGTTTGCTTGCTTAATTGGTAACATTAGAATATCAAATTAGACAATAATATCAAAATAAATAAATAAATAAATATCCAACTTTAGTCAAATCTCGATTTTTAAATGACCAAAACAAATACTACTTTATAACATTTTGAAAAATAATTGAATTTGAGTTTAATTTGAATTACACTCCTAAACTAAATCAATAAAATAAATAACATATAATTTTAGATTAGTCATATTAAAAATATATTTAATTTACAAAGTAGACTTATTCAAGGTAATATATATATATATAAGTGATTTAATTTAATCTTAGTTATATACAAATTAAATATATATTTCATTTTTAATTCTATCATTTTAAAAAAATCTACCCAGTATGATTTGTTTTAAATTAATCATTTTTTTACATAATTAAGTTAGTCCATTTAAAATATAAAAAATACACACAAAAATTTAATTTTGAATTTTTGTAATACACTGAAAATTATTTCCTTTTAAACTTAACTATATTAAAATAATCAAAATAAATAATTAAGATACAAATATAAACTAATCTAAAATCTAAACATTGATTAAATAATGAAATATTTCACAAACCCAAGAGCTCTAAATCTACACTCCATTCATAATCTTCCTAAACCTGCCCCTCAAACACAACTTTGTTAAATCCAAACTATAACCCAGGCTTAATCCTAAAAGTATAATATATTTAGGTTTAAGATTTCAAACCAGCACGCCAAATGGACCTAAAAGATAACAGTAGTACATGGAAGGGCCCAGAAAAGGGAGCAAAAGAATCAGACACCATGATATGGCTCATAATAAACTAGGCTTGTGCAGTTCGACTCTTAAGAGTTTAAATTACATGTGGTTGAATCTAAAGTGTTAATAGAAGTCAGAGAAAACAAAGCCAATAATACTGCTCTAGTACCAAAATTGCAGGCCAGAAGAGTTACTCTTGTAGAGGTAGTTTATGTTGCATCAAGGAAAGCCCTTCACACTTCTTCTTAAGCCGATACATTCGTTTCCTATGTGTGCGACCTTGATTGTGTTGTTCCCATTCATGTGCTCCTCTTAGTACTTTATTCCCACAAGCCTGTACAAATCAACTACTTTCAGGAATATGTTTCACACTTGGTATTTAATTCCTTTTGGTTCCTTGTATGGGTGCATGCGGCATGCACATGCTGGAAAAATATTTGAAATGTTATGCTTCCATGTAGTTTCAATAATATTAATGTAAGAATATAGAGGATTAAAGATAGTGTCTTTAGATTATGCCATCCAGTGGCTTTTGCTAATTATTCAGTCTGTAGAGAATCCTTGAAGCAACAGAATATTGCTCCTTTTCCCAGCTTTTGACCATTTATTCTTGTTAAATCACCGATTGATCCAAAACTTAAGCTAATAGGTGAAGGTAAATTTAATATCATATCAACATTCTCCTCACTTGTGGGAGCTTGAAAATATGTAGAAGACCCAACAAGTGGAAATCAATTTTAATAGGGAGGAAATAATATTGCAGGGGTTTAAACACAGTACTTCATGGATCACCTGCTCTAATATTATATTAAGCCATCGATTGACCCAAAAGCTTAAGCTAATGGGTGAAGGTAAATTTAGTATTATATCGACAATTCTCTTTGACAAAAAAAATCAAATGACTATTTTGTAGCAGAAAACTATCTTTAATTTTAAAACGCAAAAGAAAAGTATTTAGAAACACACCCAATATATATTACCTGGCATATATATTGTGTCCACACGTCCTTCTTGATTGTTTGCCCTGAACTATGTGGGTTCATTGTTTCAGTTCCCGAACCATCTTTAAGGAAAGACCTAATTATCTGGACTGCAGGTTCAACGACTTGTGTAGTCCATGAATCCTCCACTTTGCCTAGCATTTGAAATAGCAGGTGTTTATGATAATGGGTCAGGCAAGAGGAAGCTTATAAAATAAATAATTAATTAAATAATGAGCTTAAGATTATCACAAAAGTTATACATGTTATATATTCCGTGGAATCAACATAGTGGATCTTCCATCCAAACAAAGTCTCCAGTCTCTTTAGCTGCCTCCTCTGAAACCAATAAATAACACTTTATTACAGAGATTATATAATAAAAACATACCTGTACTGTTTTAATGCATGTACTTAACATAGTCAATATTTAGAATTTAGGCATAGATGAATGAAATGTATAAAGGGAGAGATGAAAAAAAAAATCCTAGCCACCATTGGTGGTGGTTTACAAAATGGATCTCCAACTAGAGATTAAAGTAGAAAGACCAGGAATTATAAAAGTGTAAGCATGTACACCAATAAAGAGATTAAACAAAACCAAATCCATAAAACTATTAAAAAAAAAAAAAAAAATTGTGTCATTGAAAATCTGTTATTTCCTCAGACAGAAGATTCCAAAAGGACCTACAGGAGAAAAGCCAGAGAACTTTTCTTTCTTCTTTAAAAGGATATACCATAAAAATTAAGGCAAAGGGATCGTGGATATTTCCAGGTATGGCCATGCTCCAGCCGAAGCCTTCCAACATGTGGTTCCAATACTTTTTAACAAGGACAAAATCTAAAGAAATGGCACTGTGATTCTGTATTTTCTCTATGAGGGGAAAAGAAGAAAGTTAGGCATTCTCCTTTGAAGGCGGTCGTTCGTGTTTATTCCCCACATGGCTAACTCCCACAAGAAAGTTTTCATTTTTTGGGTAGAGCCTTTCCAAATGAATGTAAGTTACATACCAATCTCTAAGTTATATACCATTTCTAAATTTCGTCCCTAATATTCTCATTCTTAAAATACAAAATAAATTATAAAAAAAAAAAAAAAAAAAAACCCAGAGAAACAGAAATATGTTTTTAAGTAAAAAGTTAAAAAATAAAGGTTAAATTACAAGTTTGTCCATGAACTATCAAAAGTGCCGAATAGGTTCCTAAACTTTTAATTTTGTATCTAATAAGTCCTTAAACTTTAAAATGTGTCATAGATTCTTAAACTTTTAAATTCATGACCATTAAGTTTGTAAACTTTAAAAAGCATCTAATAGATCCTTAAACTTTCAATTTTGTGTCCAACAACTTGCTAAGTTTTTCAATTTCGTATCTAATAAGTCCTTGAGTTAATTGACATATTTTTTAAAATCCACATATCTACTAAATATAAAATTGAAATTTTAGAATTTTATTAGACATAATAAATCACACTTTTGGTCCCTAAGATTTGAGGTTAGTGTCTATTCAGTCCCTCAAGTTTCAAAAAGTACACTTTGGTCCCCGAGGTTTGAAAAATAGTTCTAAATGATCCCTCAGGTGAATTTAACCATTAGTTTATTAATAGAAAAATGAGGGCATTTTGAGGTGACAAAATTGACTCAAGGTGGCAATTTTTATTAAGTTTTTTCTTTTGTTAATCTCTTTCCATTCCTCCTCTCCTCTCTGCACATCAACTCCTCAATTCCATTCTCAGAGATATTTACCTTGAAATTTCTTTTTTTTTTTTTTTTTTTTTCTTTTAAGTGAGTTCATTCTCCAATTTCCCCTCCGCTCTCTTCACATCAACTCCTCACACCAATTCCGCATCAGAATTTCAATCTCGGAGAATTTAGATGGAATATTTGTAATAACTAATAGCATAGCAGACTGTTGTTATGTTACTTGGCTTGTAATCCTGGTAGAGCCGTCGATTATATCGCCCCTTGAAATTGTGAAATTCAACTACAAATTACTACTTGATTAATATCCCATTAGCTAATTAGGAAAATAAAAGAGGAAATTCCCATATGCTGTAAATTCCTGTGATGGAGAAAGGGAGAAAATAAACAAATTAAAAGAGAGAGTTTATGGACTTGGACCTAAATCGAAATTAGGTGAACGATCATACTGGACTGAATTGAAACCACTCAAAATTGGGAGGATAAAAATTCCTTCAACGTCGAATCTTCATTTGGCAGGAAATGGAGTATCGATAAAATCAAGATCGAATTGATTGAGGACAGAAGTCAGGAATTTTCCGACCTGCTTCTTGAGGATTTCTACACTGGTATGGAAGCCATAGGGGCAAAGAAATCTAGGGTTTCTCAAGATTTTACCATCGTATCCCATGATTGAATTTCTCTTAAAATAGAATTTTGGAATTGGTGTGAGGAGATGATGTGAAAAATGAACTCATTTTTTTAGAAAATAGCATTTTCAACGTAAATTTCTATGAAAATGGAATTCTGAAATTGGTGTGAGGAGTTACCTGAAGAGAGGAGAAAGGAGAAAGGGAAAGAGAATAACAAAAGAAAAAAAAAATATTAATAAAAATTGCCACCTTCGGTAAATTTTTCCACCTCAATATGCCACCTCATTTGTTAAATTAACCCCAGGAGCCATTTAGATCTATTTTCCAAACCTCAGGGACCAAAGTGTTCATTTTGAAACTTCAAGGACCAAATAGACTCCAACCTCAAACTTAATTTGCCCTATTCAATTTTACTGCTAATAGATCAATTATCAATGAAACGTTTTTTTTTTTTTTTTTTAAATAACTGAATATATCATAGACCTATTAGATACAAAATTAAAAGCTTAGGGACCTATTGAACACAAATTTAAGTTTAGAGACTTTAGATGCAAAATTGAAAGTTTAGGGACTAAATAGATACAAACCTAAAGGTTAAATTTAATCAAAAATAAAAATAATTCAAAAGTAAAGCCCCGTCATACAATAACACACTAACAAAATCCTCCCCCAGAACAAGCCTCACAACTCCAAATTGAAAAACATCGCAAAAGCCCTCACCAATTAGAAATAGCTACTACAGACACAAAAAATTAATCATCCAAAGAACAATTAAATTTGACATATTAGGAATTGTGAGACTTGTACTTAAATATCCTTCCCTAGACCTGGAAGAGTAGGGTTTTCATTTTCAAATTTCCTCCACAAACCTGAAACCCTTTTTTCCCATCTCCATATTAATATCAGTTGGGTTCCTATCACACACTCACATAACTCTTTCTCACAAAAATCAGTTAGGGAAAGAAGTGCCAGATCTATTAGACGAGGACAGGAGTATTTCTTTTCTACAGTATTACAATTGCTAACATCACCATTAATAATGGGAAGGGAAACCATCTTTCCAATTAACCTCATGGCTTCCACCATCTAGGCTGCACTGCACCTTACCATTTACAAATTCCTCAATAATTATCAATTTTCTTTGTTATGGAACATCAAAAACAGAGAAAAAAAATAGTAGAGGACAGCTAAAGCATATTGCACTAAAGTTAATCAGCCACCTCCAGAAAAAGCAATATTTCTCCACTTATATAGCCTCAAATGAACTTTTTCCAACACAGAAGTTCAGGATGCAATATTATTAGGCTTACCACCAAAGACATACCAAGATAGTCACAGGCCAGAAGCCCAGCCTACAGCCCCAAAACTGACAAGTGACAACAATGAACAAGCTCAACTTCCCTCTTATCAGAGTAGGAACCTACCGCCCACGACAAAAGACTTTAAAGAGTGATTCTTTTTTTTTTTTTTACAAAAAAAGAAGAAACATTTCATTGGATAAATGAAATAAGGGGAAGACTTTAAAGAGTGACTTTTAACCCCACAAGAAGCTCAAAAACCTCGACTAAGTTGTACAAATTTTTAACTTCCCCTCATCCAAGGCATAAGACAAAAAGAAAAGTGTCATTTGCAAACTAAAGGTGGGATATATAGACCTCATCCTTGCCTATAAAGAAGCCTTCAATTAAACCATCTCTCCTATATTCTCCAAACTACAACTACAACGATCAGCCACCAAAACAAGAAGAAAAAGAATCAAAGCATAGACATTGACTGAACTACTTGGTCTACCACAAGCGATGATTGAGTAAGCTGGTTGCAGACACATCCCCAGAAACATGAGCTCCAGTTGTCCACCAACAGTTCTCGAAACCTTTAACTTCCAGAATCTTAATTATGCTCCCAATTTACTTCTTCATATCCAGTTCTAAGACCACCCTTATTCTTTTCTTGCACCTGCACTAGTATACTGCTTCATTTGCAAAATTCAGGTTGATAATCAATCAGAAAGTTGTTAGGTACTTAAGCACCTTGGAGAACCACACCCCAAAAGCTAGCTATTGTGGTGGGAGAGCCAAGCCACCTAAGTACCACACTGGTCATCCCATTCTAACCAATGTGGGGCAAAGGTAGCCCATACTACATTGGTTCCTAACAATACCCCATCCCTGGAAAGCCGACGTCCCGCAGCTACTCCAACGATACTTCAATCGGCCACACCCGGTCAGAATCCTCCACCGGTTCCACTCCAGAACGTCAACAACCGGCTTTGATACCATTGTTAGGTACTTAAACACCTTGGAGAACCACACCCCAAAAGCTAGCTATTGTGGTGGGAGAGCCAAGCCACTTAAGTACCACATTGGTCATCCCATTCTAACCAATGTGGGACAAAGGTAGCCCATACTACCTTGGTTCCTTGGTTCCTAACATAATGAAGGTGGATTGTAAAGAAAAATAATTCCAAGAGAAACTCTCTTCATCCTTCCCACGGACATCAGCCAAAAGTTTTATAAATACACACCTAAACTTCTGGTTGAAGCACTGACTTTTTTAAAAACTACTTAAAAGAAAGAAACAGAAGAAATTGGCAACTAGAAATACTTACTTAAAATCTGAAAATAAGAACCAAACTGGTTATCATATAGCGTATAAATCATGGATTCCTTCTTGATCCATATCAATATTTGCATTTGAAAAACACGTTCACTTCTCTGACAGAATCGCATCAGGAAAACAAGGAAGTTCTAGATAGATATTCACATACCTGACGACGAACCAGTCTTCTAGTATTCAACTTTACATTATCTATGGCTTCTTTCAGTAGCAAACTGGGTTGCCTATTACTTGGTGAATTCAGGATTGACCTTATATTCTCAATCTCATTGCACTCCATTATTTTTTTTGGGCTAAGGCCAGCACTATCTTTTTCGCATCTACCTTTAGGTACATAATACCTCAAAAACTCTTCAAACTCCCGAACACCAATAGCTTGACGCACTCCTTTAGTATAGTTTGCATTTGGATTGTAAATGTCATAAACCTCATCAAGTAATCCAGCAGCCATCATGCTATCAACTCTAGAATCAACATGTCCATCAAGTTGTGGAACAGAAGCATCGACACATATCAAGCAGCAATCATATATGAAACTATCAGCTTGACCCCAATTCTGCCCTGCCACATGCAATATTACACCATGTATTAAAGATATGAGTGTGGTATCATTCAAGGACTTAAGCAGGCAAGGTGAAATGATGAGAGAATAATCTAAAGAAAAGAAACTCATTTTAGAAGTCGAAGCATCAAGGAAGAACTAAAAGGAGGGCAAGCGCGCACACACATTCCATGGTTACATAGCTCAATGGAAAGAAGATCCATACCTCATTAGCCGTTCCTTGAAAAAGTGTGCTGGGAAGAACACCAGTGCGGTAATACAAACTCAGGTATTGATTTATCTGTAACATATTCAATGTCAATTGAAAACAAAAGTTGGTCAGGATGTTCAGTTAAATTTTTTGTCATGTGCAAGAAGAGAGAAGGAATCATAGTTGCATTTCAATGGAAGAAGCACAAGCAACATGTTGAATGATTACGGGCACTGAACCTTTGACAGACAGGAGAGAGAGAGAGAGAGAGAGAGAGAGAGAGCTTCAACGATGTTCAAGCTCCCCATAATCTAGGTTAGTTTTAAGGTTATGCTACTTAAACGACCTTTTTTTTTCTTTTCTCTCTTTAAATAAAATACCAACTTTCATTAAGAAAAAAAAAGAGAATACAACAGCATACAAAAAAGCCAAGCGCACAAAAAGAAGTATCCTAGAGAAAGGGGCTCCAATCAAGGAAAATAAAACCACGTGAAAAGTTACAAAAGGAATTTGTCACCAAAGTCCAAAGAGAAACCAAGAACCTCACAATGGACCAAACATCCAAACGCTCCTTCTCAATCCCCTAAAAACCATGTTATTTCTCTCACCCCAAGTACCCCATAAAAAAGCACACTCCTGCGTTCATAAAAAAACTCCCTCTCAAAAGGGCTGAGGGAGGAGAAACTCTTCAATCACATTACTAAAAGCTCTATGTTGAGCTATCTATGTCAAACCCTCCCGAAAAATAGTTCCACACCAATTAAGCATAACTAGCAATTCCTTAATAAATGATTCAGATCTTTCTCCGCCCTCCAACAAAGGATACTACAGAACGGCCCAACCAAAGATGGCAACTTCCTCAATAGCATATCCAAAGTATTGATTCTTCCATGAACTTGTCAGACAAAGACCTAGAAAAACTGAGAAAACAGACTCCCTAGAAGGAGAAGGGTCCAATAGATGATGGAAGGAAGAACTAAAATAAAAGCCCTAAAGGGGATAAAGACTCAGAATATTCAAGTCTCTTCTCCCTTGCCTAAGCTCAAAGACACCCAATAAACAAAGGAGACACAACCTCCACTGTTTCTCTATTGGACAAAGAACGACGAAACCCAAAAGGAGAGAAAGAACTCAAAGAATAAACCAAGACATCAACAATGCAACGATTTCATAGTAGATAAATGATAGAGATTAGGGAACCTACTACAAAGGGGGCATCCCCCAACCACCTATTCTCTCAAAGAAAGATACCATCCCTATCACCAACCACACACTTAACCAAATGAAAGGAAAGGAAAGAAGGGGGCTTCTTATAAATTTCTTTCCACATATCTTTGGAAGATTTGTTGTCCCTGCCCGTCATCCAATCAAAAGGATGAGAACTGTTGCTCACAATTATCCTATTCCACAAAGAAGTAGACTCAAGGGGAAAGCACAATAACCATTTTGTAATGCTCTATTCGAGTACAAAGAAGATTTCCACCCATGGCTTTCTCCTTACACTGTTGCTTATTTGCAAATCTGAATGAGTCACCTAGCCACATCTTCATCAACTGCCAATTTACTGACAGATTTTGGTAAGAGATCTTCTCCTCTTTTCGTTGGCTCACTGCTCTGCGCAATGATATTATAAACCTTCTTTCTTACACTCTCATTGGTCACCCCTACAATAATGAGAAGATGATCATGTGGATGAATTTGATTCGTGCTTCTCCAAGGAAAGAAACAACCATCTTTTCAACATCAAAGGAAGCACTTTTTGATAGCTTTTTTGAAATTCATTATATTTTTCACACTATGACTTGGTGCAAATGCACACCTTTCTATAGTTGGTGTAATACCAAACTTGAGAAAAAATTCACAAACGATTTTATTGCTCACTTATTGAAGAGTCCAGCCTATTATTTATAGGCAACAAGGCTAACAGCCTAACTAATTCTTTAACAACTAGTATCTAAATATCTTTAGAGATTACAGACTTATTAAAAGCAATTAGTTAGTTGCTAATTTAGTACATCAATAGTTCATACAATCTATCTTCTCTTTTGACCAATTGGAGGAATCTTTTGTAACTCCATTGGATTGGGCTTCGACCACTTTTTGTAAATTTCATACATCAATGAAATTTGTATTTCATTAAAAAATAATAATAACTAATTAATTAATTAATTAATTAAAAAAAAGAAAAAAAGAAAAAAAAGAAAAGAAAGCTCAACTACAAATCCTTAAATTTCCTAACTCCAACGCATCCCAACCCAACGGTCTCCCATACGCCATGTGTCTCAATTTTTCAATCTGGTTACTTAACTTGAGGACAATTCACTGAAGCCCCAAACTGTTTTAAAGTAGGTCAAAGACTGGCCCCAGAAAGACATTGTATTTACACCTCTTTTAAAACATAAACAAAACAAAGAGGGAACTCACAGAATTCAAAGATTCAACGCATATTTACTGGTATGGAAAACTTAACTACAAACAAATATGAAAGGAAGAAGTATAAGGTGTCCAATGCCTCTAGAATGAAAAATGAAAAATGTGAATGTAAGAACACAACAACTTTGTTAGGTACTTAAGCACCTTGGAGAACCACACCCCACAAGCCAGCTGTTGTGGTGGAAGAGCCAAGCCACTTAAGTACCACATTGGTCATCTCATTTTAACCAAATGTGGGACGAACGTATCTCATACTACCTTGGTTACTAACAATACCCCATCTTTGGAAAGCCGATGTCCCGGTGGCTACTCTGGCGGTACTTCACTCAGCCATACCGGTCAGAACCCTCCGTCGATTCCACTCTGAAATGTCAACAACTGGCTCTGATACCATTGTTAGGTACTTAAGCACCTTGAAGAACTACACCCCAAAAACCAGCTATTGTGGTGGAAGAACCAAGCCACTTAAGTACCACATTGGTCATCCCATACTAACCAACATGGGACAAAGATATCCCATTATGATACTACCTTGGTTCCTAACACATTTCAACACATTTCTAAAGGATATGTTAGACAAAACATACCACAAACATCCAGACACTAGAGAAACCACTAAAATCACACAGAACAGACGGCATTCAAAATTTCATGTAAAACTCCAGTTCTCTACCACTTGTGTTTAGAGACAATTTGCATTATTCTACAATTTGGTAATTATAATTAAAGATAATCACCCTTAAGAACCATATATTATTTACTAGCATAACATTGTAATTCAAATCAATCGGTCGAGTTTAAAAAACTAAGACTTAACTTGTTCTGACATTTATAAGAAGAATTACACATAACATAAACTGACAGCCTTACTTTTCTGTGGTTATTAGGATGGATTCTGTTAGCCGAAACTGGATCAATCTCTTTAAGATGGTTATGGTCATACTTCAAACCATCTCTTCCCTCATTCAACTCAATACCCAGTTCTTCATCTCCTGGAAAAACATGAATAAAAAAGCTAATTTAAACACCAGATCCATATGAATACTATTAACGTAAACCTGTAGAATTAGTCACTACCAGGATAAATGGAGCAACTTCCCCCAACATTTTCGGCAGAATCATCCAGAAGAAACGGGCTAACAAGAGCCTGCATGAGAAATCATGGTAGCTTGATGTAATAAAATGATATTTAATATAAGCAAGGTCCACAAAAATAGAAGTCAAACATGAAATCTCAAATCACCCAAAGGAAGATAGTGTTTTTAAAAATGTACGATTTGAATCGAAACAAGGGCAACCCATTCAAATCATGGTTTTGAATCAGAAATTACATGTATCATATGATCAAGATACTGAATTATGTGACTCATTCTTGAATTGGAACGTTCTAATTCACGAATCAGTAAACCTTAAAAAAAAAGTAAATAAATAGATAGAAGGCCAAATACCGTTTTTCAAGTTGTAGTGTTACCAACGCCAGATAAGAAAACCTCATGGAGCGGTCGACAACAACGTAGTGTTGAAAAAATCACAAAACAAGCGTTCTTGTTGGCGATAAGAAGAAAATGGAAAATGAAACTTGAGAGATGAACTGATGAAGAGTGTGGAAGAAGAAAGAAGAGGAAGGGTTTCAATCTTGTTTCCCAATTTCCATTGAAGAAGAAAGAGGGTCACAAGGAAAATGAGAAGACCATTGATTCGAACATATTCATCTCTCAAGTTTCATTTTCCATTTTCTTCTAATTGCCGACAAGACCGCTTGTTTCATGATTTTCTTATCCACGCTACATTGACACCAACTGCCCACGAGGTTTTCTTCTCCGGCATTGGCAATATTGAAACTCAAAAATGGCATTTTGTTTTTTTTTTTTTTCTTAAGATTACTGATTCATGGATAGAAATGATTCAATTCAAGAACAAGTCACACGATTCAGTATTTTGAATCGTACAATACATGTACTTTATAATTCAAAATCACAATTTAGATCATTTGCACTTCGTTTCAACAAATCGCACAATACAAATCCTGTATCGTATGTTTTTAATAACATTGATTACACCTAGTACTTCTAAGTCAAATGATCATATTTCGTACAATGCAAAAAACTAAGTCAAAAGATGATCCCCGGAGACACATTCTAAAATGTCACGAACTAGTCTTATGATGTCCAAAAGTTTCCTCCAACTACATGATATCAATCTTGTACCACAATAATTAAAAGAATTTCAACAGTAAAATACTCACCATTTGAACACTCAAATTATCCCATTAACCATTAGATGACTAAATAGGACATTTTCTTACCTGTATATAATAATTTGTTCCACCCACTATCATTGGCAAGCATCCACGAGAAATTATGTCATCAATCACCTAAGAAATTAAAATGCAGAATCAAGACAAAACCACATAAATAACATTAATTATAAGGGAAAAAATAGCCCCACACTCATATGAACGATAAGTTCAAAATGCTGTAAAGAGCACAGGATCTTTGAGTTACTAACCTAAATGATGGTCTCTTTTTCTTTAAATAAAACAACTCCTTTCATTAGGAAAAAATGAAAGAATACAAGAGCATACAAAAAAACTAGCTCACCAAAACACCCGTACTAAAAGAAGGGGTTACAGTTAAGTAAAATCTTTTCTAAGTAATAGTTAGAAAAGAGCTTCGAAACAGAAGCCCAAAGGTTTTTTTTTTTTTTTTTTTTTTATATAATAACTACTTTCATTGAGAAAAAACGAAAGAATATAAGGGCCTAAAGAAAAACCAGCCCACCAAAACACTCCAACTAAAAGAAGGGGTTCCAGTTAAGTAAAATGTTTTCTCATGAATAGTTACAGACAAGCTTCGAAACAAAAGCCCAAAGGGTTTAGGGTGTGGTTGTTTGGGACATTAGGGGGGGAGAGGAATGATAGAGTGTTTAGAGGTAGGGATAGGAATCCTTGTAAGGTTTGGTCTTTGGTGAGGTTTGGAACTCCTCGATCGTCGCATGAACATCTCTCTGCCCAGCAAAGATAACATCAAACTCCTACAAGAAAAGACTCCACATTGCCCTCGCATACTAGCAGTCTCAAAGGAGATGATCAAGATCTTCCTCCGCCTTTCAACAAAGAATACAGCAAAAAGGCCCCACAAACGAAGTTCTACTCCTAACAAGCCTATCAAGAGTGTTCACACGACCAAGCAAGACTTGCCAAATAAAAAACCTGACTTTCTTAGGAATCTTAATCCTCCAAATCACATTGAACACAGGCTCCCCAATGGGAGAGGGACTTAATAACAATTTGAAGAAGGATTTACAAGAAAACCCATCACTAGGATTCAGGCTCCAAATGCGGACATCCCTTCTCCCCTCCCTAAAGATGCATGCCTCCAACAAAGAAAGAAGAGAGGCAACCTCCATCGTTTCCCCACTGGACAAATGGCAACACAACCCAAAGGAAAACGACAGAGTTCTCAAACCAAATCAAGAAATCCGAGATCAAATAATTTTTAAAGAAAGATAAATGATAAAGATGCGGAAAGATAGAAGAAAGAGCATTATCCCCCACCCACTAATCCTCCAAAAAATACATGTCCTTACCATCCCCCACCACACACCAAACAAAATTAGAAAAAGTAGGAAGCTCAAACGAAATGTCTTTCCAGGGATTCCAATGTGTGCCTTTAACCCCTTTCTCCACCCAATCAAAAGGATGGCTACCATGCTTGCTCACAATGATCCTACACCACAAAGCCTCGGGCTCAAGGGCGAAGCGCCAAAGCAACTTAGCCAACAAAGCTCTATTGCAAGTCCTTAAGATATCAATCTCCAACCCCTCCTAATGCATAGGCCGCCCAATCACCTCTCAACTAACCAAATGAGAACCCTTCCCTTCATCCATCCCATCCCACAGAAAGTCCCCTCATGAACTTTTCTAAACTCTTGCAAATCGAACTAGGAACCCAAAAAAAAAAAAAGTAATACACAGGAATACCACTTAGCACCGATTAATTAGAGTTAACCTACCCACTTTGGAAGAGAAACTTTTCATCCATGTGGCAAGCCTCTTATGGATCTTCTCATAAATGGGATCCCAAAAGTCACAGCCCTCTGGTTACCTCCCAAGGGAAGCCCAAGATAAGAAGAAGGGAATGATCCAACCTCACACCCAAACATCTCTGCCCATCTCTCTCAATCTTCTCAAGGTCACTATTAATCCCCAAAATTTGACACTTGCTCCTGTTAATTTTAAGATCAGACATGGCTTCAAAAAACTCATCCATGTGATTAAGGATCAAGAAGGAATCCTCTCCAAACAAAACGAGATAGTGTCATAAGCAAACTAAAGGTGTGTGACAGGGTCACCTCGTTTGAACCAACCCTAAAAGGCTCTATGATGTTTCCTTCCACCCCCTTAACAATAAGTCGGCTTAGGACATCCACAACAAGTAAGAATAAGAAAGAGGACAAGGGGTCCCCTTGCCTTAAACCTCTAGACGCTTGAATTGACCCTTTTGGGGTTCCATTGATTAGAATAGAGTAGTGCACATTCCTAATGCAACCCCACATCCCCATCCTGCATCTAAACCCAAAACCTTTCTTCATCATTACCTTGTCCAAGAAATCCCAGTCAACATGATCATAGGCCGTTTTGAAATGAAGTTTGAGGATAACTCCATCCTTTTTCTTCATGTGGGTGTCCTCAATGGCCTCGTTGGCTATAAGAGCTTGATCTAAGATCTGCCTTCCAGCCAAAAAAGCTCATTGCACCTCAAAAATGGTAGAGGACATCACTTTCCTTAACCAATGAGCGAGAACCTTAGCCAAGATCTTATAAACATTGGTTATGAGACTAATGGGTCTAGACTCCTTCACCCTGATAGCATTTTCCTTCTTAGGAATTAGACACATGAAAGTCTCCACCATGGACTGATTCAAGATACCTCTTTTGAAGAACTCTTTAAATACCCCCTCCAAATCACCCTTAACAAGATTCCAATTGTCCGGGAAGAAAACCATGGTAAAGCCATCCAGGCCAGGGGATTTATTCCTATCACTACTGAAAACTGCCTTTCTGATTTCCTCCAAAGTGAACAGAGCCACAAGCTCCTCATCCTCCCTAGAGGAAATGAGGCTCCATTCAATGCCTTCCACAAACAGCTTCTCCTGAATAGTTGGGCTATAAAGCTTAGAGAAGGCCAAAAGAATCTCTTCCTTAATCTCCTTGTTGTTGCTAGTACGCACCCCATTCTCAAGAACCAACGTCCCGATGTGATTCCTATTCCTTCTACCACTAGCCACTCTATGGAAGTAGCTAGTGTTACAGTCCCCTTCCTTGGCTCATTTTACTTTGGCCTTTTGACTCCAACTAACAAACTCCTTTCTTATCAACTTAGCAAAACCCCTTTCAAGGCATCTCTCTCACCTTTCAGTGGGCTGACAAGAGGGCCTCCTAGCTCGAGCACGTCAATCTCATCAATTCTAGCTAAGATCTCTTTCTTCCTTATTCGAACATCTCCAAAAACTTCTTTATTCCACACTTTACGGTTTCCCTTTTAACAATCTCTTTTGCAATACAAGACCTAGTGTTCTACATAATGAGGATTCCTCTAGAGGACCCAACCGAATCAAGGACCTCCCACTCCACCCTCCTACTCCAAATGCTCCCAACACACCTCATGCTAAAAGAACTTTTAGTTTCCATAAGAATGACAATATCCAGACTCTCTTGTCTAAGAACCTCCTTAACAAACCTTCTTTTAACTTGACCTGTCAACCCCCTAACATATCAAGAAACGATTCTTAGCATTTAGACGTGGATGGCCCTGCCTCCTTTAAGGCTTTCCTACTCCCATAGGTAATCGAACTATCCAACTTCTTTAACTCCCTAGCTAATTTATCCCCACCCTCTTTTTGTTTCCTCTTCTCCACTATCACCATCTCCCAGGAGCTCGAGTCCCCCCTTTCCCCCTAACCTCCCTTAACCTTTAGTTGTTTGATTCCCACCAAGGGTAGAGCGGCCCACCCCGGGTTTTCAATGCCAATACTCGACCATGAGGTCTGAGAATCAAGAGAGCTAGAAGTAGCTAAAGGAGCTCCAAGAACACCCCCGTTGGTAAGAAGCATACCATCACCCCTTGACCTATAACCTGCAGCATGAACCAAAGGATCAAATACCAGCCACCCATCTCCCAGAGAAAACATGGGCGAAAAGGGCAAGGCACACCTCGGATGAAAAAAGGGTTATAGAAAGACCAAAGGGTGATAGAAACTCTCAAAACTAACCTACCATCTCCCCCACCCACATTACAAGGAAACAAAACCAGCAAATTGGAAGTAATGACACCAGCCTCACTCTCAAGCAACCCTAACTCAGACAGAGGATAAGACACCAAAGAAAGAGGACTTACTTGGCTCATATTGCCAACCGTACTTACCATCGGATAGGAGTAGGAGCAAGATCCAATAGCAAGACCTGAGGAATAGCCTCTATCAAAAGGCGGAGCCTTCTGATTCTCAAAGCCCGTTTTATTCATCACTTTTGTGTCAGCAACTCCTTCCACAGCCTTCGGCATCTTCACTTGAGCAACATCACCATTGCTTATTAACCAATCCCAGCTCACTTGCTCAAACAACACTTTCGAAAGAGGATTCAGATTTGAATCTCCTTGAGCATTTGCGTCTTCCAAAAACATCCCCTCGACACCCTTATCCGCCACTTTGTTCAACATCGAAGTTGAGAGAAACGATTCATCGTCAGAATAACTAACAATCGATGGGTCGAATCCAAGATCCCCATCTTTAGCTAAAGGATCTGACGGCCCGACACCCACCTCTAACTCCCATCTCATTCCTTGATGTTCTTCCACGACTCTCGTAGAATGGGTCTCCAGCTCTCCCAAAGTACAAGCGAGTTGAACAATCGGCCCATGGGCTTGAATCCCTTCTTGGGCTCTGGTGTTCTCAAAAAAACAAAAGCGGCCTAGATTTTTTAAAAAAAAAACCTTTCCAAAATAGCCCGTTTTTTAGCTTCAGCTGTGGCCTTGGTGCCCAAATCGAGCATTTGGGAATCGCTACGAACTAGCCCATCCTCTTGACCATCATGCTTCTCAACCCTACCTCGTTCCCTCTTCCCTAAATTAATCACGTGACCCCCTGTCTCCTTTTCTTTCTGACCACATGATAGACCAAAGGACCACGAAACAGCTTTAATCGAAGGACTCTCTGACCACTTCCGATTATCTTCTTCCCTTTCCAACCAACATATAACCTCAACGAAAATAAAAACTCTGAGTGATTAACATAACAACCCATCGGAATAAAACCATCCACATTACCTTTCGCTTTGAAGCATACTTCCTCCAACGAAGTCAATCTCCAACAATCTAACTCTTTGTCGATCAATCCTCCACACCACTCTGCCATGAAGGCGATAAACTCCTTAGTTCTGAGGAAGGGGGGAACATCCAACGCCGTTACCCAACCTCCTTTGAAGACCTGTTTCCTTTCCTCTTCCACCGTTCGAAAATCCCACAGTTGAAAGATAAAGACTTATTGAGGGAGGAGCCCAAACAAATTTGATTCTCTGCCTCCAACTTTGAATCGCAAATTCCTGCTGCTAAGTTTGCACAGAAAATTCTAAGGCCGAATCTGAGAAACCGTGGCTTGTCAAAAACTTTCTTTAGCACCTCCCAGTCCACTTCCACATTAACATTCTTAATGATCACAGCCACTTCACAATCGAACGCAAATTCCATCTCCACTTCTTATCTTTTGCAGACTTCTCTAGCTCTACCTTCTTCCTTTTGACCTCCATCACAGAGCCTAATACCTTCCCGGACACTAGCTTCCCCTCCAAACTTGCCTCAATAGCCTTACCCGAAGTGACTGTTTTGGCTTCACCTTCCAAACCTTTTGTCCATCATGCTCCTGTATGTGCAGATGGGGGAGTCTTCGAAGAGGATGGAAGAAGTCCAAAAACCTCCCCCGCTAATAACCTCCATCCACTTCCTTTCTTGCCTTGAGGAATAAAGACTCTCGTCCTTCGCCCCTTGAATGGTTCCAGAGATAACAGAGCAAATCTTCCCTTAGAATTTTCAAGTACTTGAAAGAACATAATCGCATGCTCCAACCGTCTTCTCTGCCAAAAACCCAAAGGGTTACTCAAGTCCGCAGCAACCACTAAGCAATCTCTTACCCGAGCGAAGTACCCAGCTCTAAATCCAGCTTGCCCGATTTCTTGCCAAGCCTTTCTTCGATAGAAATCTTTCTCCCAATCCCGGATTTGCGGATCAAGAAGAGTTTCCTATCTATTGTTACCTTCCCCATCTCTCCAACTACTCAACCAAAGAATGTAACTGAGCTACCATAGAATCTGTGAACCCTACAAGATGGTCTCTAAACCATAAGTCACTATCCATTCTTGCTCTTCAAGTCTTTTATAACAATCTAATGTTCGCTATTAAATTCTAAGTAGCCAGTTAAGTTACTAACCACCTTCTCTTCCTAACTTGTACAAAACCAATATTTCCTAATTAACCTAATTATTGACTTGCTTTCTTCTCCTTTCCCTATATGCCACAATTATTGTGTAGAACTAAGGAGAGGCCTAGCCTCCTATACGTCAGAATGAAACCAGGGTTGCTCTAGAAATTTAACTTCTTGACCTTAATTGAGGAAACTATTGACCATGTTCTAGACTAGAAACATAAACTGAAGCTTAGTAAAAGCTCATCGACCCATATCATTGAAGAATAGCAATACAAAACTATAGTAGAATAGGACAAGTACATTTTTCGACCACGCTAGTTTCCTTTTAACGGAATAGAAAATGTCACACATCAATTTTCAACTCTTTCAATTTACATCTCTGAGAATGCGTAATGAACACTAGAAGCAAAAAAACCCTTATCACGATACAGTATAGCTAACTTACAGAAACGGCAGAATCTCGGAATTCTTTAGCCGTGAATTCAACGTCTGAATTCACTGTACCTAAAAGATGATGCGGTACTCCTGGATAACGAAACCCATTGAGAAACCCAAATCAGAAATCAAGAGCAACCAGGGGAAGCACGGTCTCGCCTACAATTGGAAAGAGTGGCATACAAATAGAAGTAACAGACTGACCATTTTGGTCTTCAGGGGGAACTTTGTTAGAGAGAACGTCCAACCCTCGATAAACCTGCATAGAGTCGGCGTTGATGATCTCGACGGGGAAGTGAGAAGCCAAATCGATGGCGAGACGGGACTTCCCAGAACCTGTCGGCCCCATAATAACCACCACCTTCGGCTTTTCTCTTCCCATGTTCGGATTTGCAGACGGCGTTTGAGTGCCACCGTCTATGATGCCCATCTCTTCACCGATGATTCAATTTTAGACTATTTATAGGATTCAAGATTCAAGGGGTATTTTTGGTACCAATCTAAGAAGTACATATACTCGTAAGAAGAGAATCGATATCATATATGTATATACGATAAGTTTACGATTTTTTTTTATTTTTAGGTATGTTTTTTATTTCAAGGGATATTTCACCGACTTTTCTCTTCCCATAACTCGTTTTATTTAAAAGTCTACTTAGATTTAGCAATGCAAAATTAAAGAGATAAAAAATTTTCATTCTTCTTTTCTTTCTCACATTTGAGTCACGATTTACACTCTCTTCCCTGCCTTTTATTTTCATCTTCTACTTTCTACTTCTTTCCTACCTTACGCTCTACCACCAGTCAGTTTTATAACAATTAATTGACCTTTATCATAAAAAATATATACACAAAAAAACAGTGTATCTTCGATGTAATTGTATCTCAATTTTAAAAATTGGCATATTATCGTATCATATCATACTTGTATCCTGTATGTGTATCCATGTATGTGTTTCAAAAAAAAGAAAGAAAGAAAGAAAGAAAACACCCTTGGATGGAGTGTTTGGGGTGATGATATGAGTTGAGATAATAAACTCATGTTTGGGATGGCAATTTGGTACATCCCCAATATTTTATACCATGTCTACTAACATGGCACTTCAACCCTCATCACCACCAATGCTCCTATTACCACTTTGCCCACCATCTTTGGTGACTAACTCCGGCAACTTTCATTGGTGGCCAACTTTGGCAACCAACCGTCGAGGGTCAATTTCGACCACCACCGTCAATAGTCAACTCTGGAGACCTTTGACAACGGCCACCTCCACCAACTCCAACAATCATTATTTTAAATTATTAGTTTATAGTATATTCTAGTAGTTTTTTTATAGTAATTTGACATTAATAAAATTAAGCACTTTGAGAAAGAGTTGTCAAACACATGATTGTTTTTATGTTAAATCGTTTTTATCAAAGTGTTTAAATTAAATTAACTTTTTGAAAAACATTTTTTTCCGAGTTAATTCAAACAAAAGCTTGTATCATGACAAAAAAATTATAAACTGGAATTTGGAAAAAAAAGAGAAGTTGTCAAATATATCGATAGAGGATTTGGATGGACGTTTACGTAATTTAGATTTGGTCTTTTGGTGGCATATATATATATATATGTTTTTGGTATCATATAATTGGATAGGAGGATACGACTTTTGTTGCATATTTTTTGTGTCAACCATGTAACATGACATTAATAGGGCTATTATAATACAATTACATTTTAAGGATATTTCACTTACAATATAAATTCAAATTTGTTTTGTTCCAATGAATTGAATATAATTTTGTCCAACTTAACTATAAACTAGCTAAATACTACATGCGTGCATGTTGAATTTGAGAATAGAATAATATGTAGTAATTGTTTAATGCATTTATTTATTTATAAGATCAAGTATTTTAAAATGTAGTAATAATTGTCTCTTAGTTAAAAATAATTCTTTTTTATTTTGATTTGAATGATTTGAATATCTTCTTAATTTTACACTTTAATTTAAACCAAAATATTTGTTTTCCATTCTTTTTTAAAATTTCGTGACAGTCGTCACGTCATTTTTTTTTTAATTTTGATTTGGATGATTGTATTAATCTCTTAGTTTCAAACTTTAATTTAAACAAAAATGTCAATATTTACTTTTTTTTTTTAATCATGATAGTCCTCCTATTTTTTAAATTTTTTTTTTATTGGATGATTTAATTAACCATTTAATTTCTACTTTAATCTAAAATTTTGGGACAATACCACCCTCAAAATCTTTTATTTATTTATTTATTTGGAATGAGATGATTTGATTATCCTTTTAATTTTGGTTATTCATTTTAATCAACCAAAGTATTATTAATGTTTTATTTCATGATAAGCTTCTCTAGTAAAAAGATCTTTTCAATTTTCATTTTGATCATATGATTATCTTTCTAATTTCAAACTTTAATATAAACTAAAATTTTATTTTTTCTATTTTTTAATAAATTTTCATAACAATTATTTATCGGTTGAAACAAGGTGGTTTGATTATGCTTCTAATTTCAATTTTTTTTTCAAATTTTGATTGAAACTAAAATATTATTTCTTTGCTAAGAAATATGTAATATCATTCACATTAAAACGAGTGTTTTTTTTTTTTTAAAAAAAAACAAAATCTACCAATTTAGATAACATGAGACTTTTTTCTTTAAAGGTGAATTATGAACAAATTTTGATTTTGTAAATTGGCAAAAAATAGAGAAATGTGATATTTTTCTTCTTATGTGTGATGTATGGAAAATAAGATTTAAAGTTTGTTCT
Organism: Citrullus colocynthis; assembly: GCA_031780015.1. Classification (NCBI taxonomy): domain Eukaryota; kingdom Viridiplantae; phylum Streptophyta; class Magnoliopsida; order Cucurbitales; family Cucurbitaceae; genus Citrullus; species Citrullus colocynthis. Next base: position 145,714 of record QLSR01000324.1, read on the forward strand.
CCATGTGTGATGCTCACAAAGAGGGAAAAATGAGATTTTTATAATTATTTTTTATTTTGATTTTTTAAAATGAGCCAAAAATAGAAAAAATTTTATTTGATGATTTTAAATTTGAAATTATCTAAGATAACCCTATAACCATAAAAGAAAAGGGAAATTTTTCCCATTTAAAATTTTTTTCAAATTTTAATTTAAACCAAAATATTATTTCTTTTATGAGAAGACATAAACCCTAAAAGTTTATTCTACGGAATAATTAGGCTCAATGTATACGATTAATCAAATTTAATTTCACAATCAATTATTAAAAGTATTGATATGATAAACAGAAAAAAAAGAAAAAAAAAGATGGGTTCAGTGAGGGAGGAAGGCAAACGCGGGGAGGATTGATGGGAAATTGTTATTTCTAACCTAAAAAAGTTTTTGGAGGACAAATCTAACCCATTTTTTAAAAACTTCTTTTTCTAACCTCTTTTCCACCTTTCTAGCTTTTTAGTAGAGGGCCCCACAATGTGAAATGATGTTTTTGTTCTCATTAATTTCAAACGTCATTTGACTTCCAACGCATGTCGTCGTCTTCCTCTTCAATTAGAAATTACCGGGAGGGGGGGGGGGAATGAAAAACTTTCAACGTTCAACTTCTTCCTGAAATCACTTTCCTTCCTCTAAAACTTCCTCTGACCAAATCAACCCCTTTGTCCCTTTCTCTCTGAAAAATCCTTCATTGGTTGGATTCTACGCGAGTACCTTCGATTTCGACAAAGGTACTATGTTGAGATTCCATTTCTAGGGTTTTTTTCCGATGCTTGCATTGAAATATTATGTTGGAGGGGGGTTTTTGTGTGATTTCTGTTAGGAGTATAAAAAAGCACGAAGGACTTTAACTGTTTCAAACCTGGGTTTCTGTCGAATCCATTCTGAAAAAGAACCACAATTTCTGCTAAGTAGTGGACCTGGAATGAATAAATCGATTGTTTTTTAAAACGTTGGACACTTAGACTTTCAAAATGAAAAGAAGAAGCATGAAGACAGCAGTCATCGACTTTCTGGTCGACTCCTACGGTCGAACTTCCTTTTAATTTCCCATTTAACTACACTTCCTAGGACGGTGATACCATTAACTCTTGACAAACCTCGACTTTGACCGGCAACGGGAACTGTCATGCTACCTGAAAAATGGAAAACATATGAAAAGATGAGCTAACAGCTCAGTGAGTAAGTTTTTGTAAAACTATCTTTAGTTCGAAAATAGGCATGTTAAAATTATTGTACACCATAATCATAAAACATGGAATCAAATCATCATTACCGCAAAATATATTTCTCAATAACTTAGTCAAATCACACAAGTTCCACAATATACGTAAAACATGTTTCAAATCATCATTTTTGTAAAATCATACTTTCCAACAACTTAATCAAATCACATAAATTCATTCCAAAATAGTTGTACATGAAATCAGTTCGTTCTTAAAAATTTCCCTTAGTTAAGGCGGAGCAGTGCTCTACGCTTCTCAACGTCGAAAACATCTCATATCATTTTTCCTAATTGAGGCGGAGCCGAGCTCTACGCTACTCAACGTCGATTATCCCTAGCTGTGTGGAGTAATTCAACACATCAGCGTCGTATATTCCTTTATGTGCACATAGGTATTATAATCCAGGCTGCCCATATGCCTTCTCCAAATCCCTGAGCATTGGGGTCCCATTTCCATATCCAAGTTACCCATTTGCCTTTTTCAAGTCCCTCAGCATTGTGTACCTTTAAAACATTTTATAAGTGGGTTGCCCAAGTATCTTTTCCGAGTCCATCAGTATTGGGTCCTAGGGAAACTCACATGCCTTCTCAACATTCCACTGCTAGTTCATCCTTTCATATGTTTTCCATTTTTCAGGTAACATAACAGTTCCAGTTGCCAGTCAAAGTCGAGGTTTGTCAAGAGTTAATGGTATCACAGTTCTAGGAAGTGTAGTTAAATGAGAAATAAAAAGGAAGTTTGACAGTGGGAGTCGACCAGAAAGTCGATGACTGTTGTCTTCACTCTCCGTCTCGGGCTACAGGAGGGTAGTTCGGGATGGGGTGTGACACCCTCAGCATTTAGCCTCCTCTAAAACATTTTAGAAACCAACATTTCACATAAATAGTTCATATGAAACTTTTCATGGAAAACAAAATATTTCTTGAAAAGCATCTCACAACATGCCTTTCAACATCTTATAGAAATCAGATAAAACATGCCTTGTGAACAATATAATCAAACATTATGCTTTTCAATAATACCATAAAAATCATATAATATCAAACAACATGCTTTTCAATAAACTCATTTCAAATAACCAGCTTGCTCAAATGCTTTTTAAATATAAACGCATGTTATACACGTTGAAAACTCATGAATGCTTAATCAAATTTCAAAACCATTGCTATTAATCACAGAGAACGCATTTATATTTTGAAAAATGTTAGTGTTACTCACATAATACTTGCTCAAGGGTAGTTCCTTTTCCTTCCTTCTAATTCTCTTTCCCGAGCTTCTTGGACGCAACACTTGAGACTTTAAAACCGCAAGGTAGCTGTTTTCCTTTTCTGACAGCTCAGTTGGACGCAACCTTGCTCCTTGAATGCAAGGTTGACAGCTAACGCAAGGTGCAGCCTAACAAATAACTCTTCTTACTTCCCTTTTGGATGCGTCAACCTCTTTTGGACGCAAGGTCCAACTTGAGCAGAGTCTATCTTTGAACACAGCGTTCACCTTGAACGCATAATTTATCTTGAATGCAAAGCTACTTGTTGAACGTAAGGTAGCTAGGTTGTTAAGAACACCTCATCTCTTGGCCGCAAACTTCACCACGAACACAAGGATTTACCCTTTTCTGCCTTCTCTCTACTTTCTCTCAAGAACTCGGACTTTATGATCATCCCTCCGCTCTTTTTCCCTCAAGGTCCTATTTATAGTTTTGGGATAAATCCAACTTCTTTTCTCTTTTTGCCACCTGTTTGCCACCTGTCACCCTGCATGACACATCCGACATGCAACCTTGACACCTCCTCCTTATGAGGTGTTAAGTCCAAATGAACCCATGCAACCTTTACCAACTCATCTTATGTGTCCAACTGACTCCAATGTACAAACTTTTCATTCAACATAGTGTCCCCTATGCGCCCATTTAATCCTCTTTCAGGTTTTAGCTTCATTACTTTCTTCCCTTACTCTTCGGCCATACTACCTTTGACCCTGTTTCTCCACTGCATACTACTAGGCGCCAATGTCTCAGACGCACGCTACTATGTGTTTGTACCTTCCTGCATAATACCATGCGTCCAACTCTCTTCCTTTATGTCCAATCTTAGCTACAAGTCCTTTTGTTGATAACACATCCGACGATGTGGTTTACCCTTGATAACCAAATCCAACTCAAGACCTTCCTTATGCGTTTGCACTCTTTGCGTTTACCTTTACTTCGTTTTGTGTCCATGACCTTCCTCCTATCCTTGAGGATTCCTTGATTATCCCTCTATGTGTTCTTGAGTTATATTCTAGGGTTATTTATTTGACCTTTTCCTTGTACTTTATGATAAATTAGTATGCGTCCACCTCCAGCCTCCTTCCTTTAGGCTTACTCCTCAACCTTCTTACTTATCCAATTCTTCAACAAAATCTTCCTTGATGGAAGTCATGCGTTTACCTTAAATTATAATAGCATCTTTCCTCGATTCGACCTTATACTTTTTATCCTTCCAACGCATTGCTACTCAACTTTAGTCCTCTTACTCATACGTCCCACTTAAACCAAGCTTACATCTCCTTCCTTAATTACCTCTTATGCGTTTCACTTCTTTCCCTTCGAGCTTTCAAGTTACTTCCTATGCGTTCACCCTTTTCTCCCGAGCTCTTGGGTTACCTTACCATACTTCAACACTTGCCCATTTTCTTTTCCACAATGGTTACCTTCATCATGTGTTTCCTTAGTCTTGACCATGCGTCCAACATGGTCTCTTACTAGATATGCGTCCAACTCAATTTAGATCCCAGCTATGCTTTTTAACTCTTTCCATCACTTGGTGAGATTTCCTTTCCTTTTTTTAGATCATACTTCCAAGCTTAGAAACATAGTTGCATTCTTCTAGTCTGGTTATTCTACTTATAAGACTTCTTAACTCCAAGAATTACTTTAATTCCAAAATCCAGAAATCACTCAATGCAACCTTCCAATCCAGTACTTCTAATCCAACCTTATCTATGGCTTATACTTACCCCATACTTAAAGCACAAACCTCTCTTTTCCTTCAAGTTCAACGCATACTCATTCCTACTTTTAGCAATATTTCTCGGCCAACTCCACAACCTTGTGATCCAATACCACCTCTCTTGTCTTCTTTTCTTTATAAGCTCTTAAATGCATAGTTCAAGAAATAGGGTGTTACATTTAGGCAAATTATCTTTGGACCCATTTTTTACTGCACCCTCTCCCTGAATGGGTAGCTCATCCACCACTTGTTACTTAAAGAGGTAGCGGATGATAGATCGAACATGATTAGCTTCAACCTATTTAGGAACATAAGGTCGTTCGATAAGGAAGAGAATGGCGTCATCACCGGGTTCAAAGTAAGGACGAGGTACATAAGTAGGGCTGAGAACCCGAGTATGCTTAGAAGGTTGTACGTCAATAACTCCTTTAGGAAGAAACAAGTAGAAGCGGAGTCACATTACCTAAGCCTAGAGTTTAGGAGTGATAAGGATGCAGTAAAGGTATCACTTGCATACTTCATAGAGTTGGTGATGATGGGGAGGGAGAAGAAACAACGGTTCAACTGTGATCTCCTTGGGTTAGTAATTGGGAAATCTTCTGCAACTACGAGTGGAAGGGTGTGATATTCAAGAAGACTATTAGTAGCATGAAGAGGGCTTTGACGAATGTAAGAAATGTTAGCCACCGCGAGAAGACTGCGAGATACTCCCTATACGGATTTTCATTCGCCTTCCAGGTTAGTTGATTCAAATTTATTATTGTTTTATGTTTCTTGTTCCAGATATGTTTAATAATGTGTTGTTAATTGTTTTGGTCTTTTGTGTTGTAGTGTGAGTGTATGAGATGATTTTGTCGCTCACCAATGGGGTCGCCACTCGAGTATCCGAGACGGCGATCTCTCGATTGTGTCATTGGATTTGCAACAATACCCCAACGTATGAAGCATTGAAGAGGGACATTTTTTAGGCTATGATAGATAATGACTTGTTCTTTTTTTTTTTTTTTTTCTTTTTTACTTTATATGTTAACTATAATTTAGTTTTATTTATTGACATGTTACACTTTTTCGATACAGGTACAACATGTAGTTACCATCAGATTGGTAGCTACAGATGAGAAGAGGGCTTACCGGGATCGTGTCATGTCTCCTCTTGAGGCACATGCCCTCTCTCCCAATCTGATCGACATCCTTTTGTTTGAGTAGACCCTCGTGAGGAGGAGGCTCGTCACGAGAAGGCCCATCACCAGGAGACCCATCACGAGGAGGCCCGTGACATGGATGACCATTAGGATGAGGCCCATCAAGAGGAAGGCCAACACGAGGATGCCCATCACCTGGAGGCCTATCATGAGAAGGTCGGTGATGATGCAAACCGTTAGGAGGAGGCCTGTGATGAGGATGTTCAGGATGTGACTCGAGAGGACTTCAGTATCTAGATCGAGGATGTTAGACCTGATTACGGAGATAGGGATCAGGGTGATGCTGATGTTACATCTGAGTAGGCTAGCATGCGGTCTGAGATAGCCAACATGAAGAGTGAGTTTGCTGGCATGAAGTCGGAGCTAGTGGGATTGAAGTTTGAGTTCACTGGCGTGAAGTTGGACATCGTTGTTATGATGGGCAAACATGTCGATAAAGGAGCCCATAATGACAGTGGAGATGGGGACGGGGATGGCGATGCTAGCCAACCCAACCCATCGACCAATTTTGGTGGCTGTCGACATATTCTGAGCGAAATAGTGACGTGGGTTAGACCGGGTAGGATCTAGTAGTAGGTGCCTTTGATGCACCTACTGATGAGGAGGATAAAGGCACGTTGAAGCATTCACCAAGCGTCGATGACGACGATGACATGGTACCGATACATCTATTGTTATTCAAGTTATATGGCATATTGTCTTATTCTAACATGTCGTCTATTGGAACATGTTGATGTTTATGTCATCGATGACGATGAAGAGACCATGGATGTGATGGCAGATAAAGAGAAAGATTCTCCTCGATTGGGTGATCGCACGTCCCCCATGACACGCAATGTGGAGGGTGTAGGGTACACCACTGCCATCTCCATGACTGAGACCTCCAAGGTAACACTTATTGCATTTTTTGTTTTTGGTTTCACATATTGTTTATTTTTACGTATAGCAGAACCTTACAAACTTTTGGATGCAATGTAGGTGAAAGAGACGCCCATTCCTGCTATGTTGAAAATACAGGAGTAGATTAGTGTAGAGATGTAGAGGTTGAATGGTATATGGGAAGCCAATCGTGTTGCTTTAAAGCAAGAGATCGAGGACCTAACACTTGATCCACACCTAACAGCCAGACAAGACACTATAGTCCCAAATGACACCGGAGCAGTTAATCGTTGGAAATGGCGAGTACCTTGAACGCTGTGCAACCCGTACACTAACCCAACCAACGACCATAGTATTCGAAGTGTCAGATACGATCCCATGGTTTGCATTTTAGTTAAGTTCGAGAAGAGGATGGAGGACTGGTTGCAAGTGCCGATGGGTCCAAAAGATGTAGCATGGAGCAAGTGTGTCCTTGCGATGAAGGGCAAGGATTGGTGGGTACATCCTCGATTTCTCTTTCAGCCAAGGGTCTTCGAATTCAGTCAAACAACTTCATGGATGACGAGGTAACTAATCGATACTTTAACCTACACCCCTAATATTATTATTTATCGAAATGTAGTCTAATACTATCAATGTTTTGCAGACGATAGATTTGATCTTCTTGTTCTTAAGGAACAAGATCATGGACGATAAGTCTCTAGCAACTGTTACGCACAGCTTCATGACGGCTGATAGAGCTGTGACAATATGTTATCATGGCTATTTATAATTTTATTTCTTGACTATTTTTCCTTATTCAATTATTTTTGTTATTTTTTTTCGAACAAAACTTCTTCCGCAGACCCTCCAAGTTGTACAGCCGATTTAAGCGGTCGGTTCGCCAGATTATGTATGATTGGTGTCAAGTGAGCACGGTTATGAAGTATGTCAATGGGCAATAGACTAACTACATGTGAAACTTGAAATCCTAACCTAGTACTTGTATGCTAAAGAGAGAAGGAACTAGAAGAATATAAGGGAAAAGTTTAGCACAAGCTTGTGGAGTTAGAAAAATTTTGAGGCAAAGTTTCTAGGCTTGTGAAGTTATTCAAAATTTGACTGTTTAAGGATGTCTATGAGTTTGACAAGGTATGAAGGGAAGAAAAGTATTTGTGTAAACTCAAGTTTTGAGAAGAGAATAAGTCCTAGAAGAGTTTGGGAGAAAACCACAATAAGTAATTTTTCAAGTGTTGGACGACAAAGTGTGAAAATTTTAAGTGTGCCGAGGAAGCAAGCTATAAACGCATCGGCTAAGAAGGCGGAGGATTTTCTAAGTGTTAAAGAAAGATGAGTTGGAAGCATAGTTGAGGGTTGGCTTGATAGCCTAGAACCAAGGTTGATACATAAGTTTTGGAGAAGGAAAAAGACATAGGACCTTGTTAAACCGCATAATAGGAAGTTAAAAGAGAATTTGACTATGTGTTGGAGTGTTGAAAGGAACACCCAAGTCATGGAAAGAAGGATGAACGCATGGTTTATGCTTGAAAAAGAAAAGTCTCACTAGGTATAGGCATAGACGCATAGTCCAGGTTCCGGGGGAGACTTAGCCTAGCATTGGACAACTTTGAGCAGTTGAAGAGCAAACCTTAAGAGTAGCGAAAGTGTTAAAGCATGATGTAGGATTTTGGGCTAGGGAAGGACCAACTTGTCTTGAGTAAAGGGAGAAACTAGTAGGTCAAGCTTCCTAGCAAAATGGTGAAACGTATGGAAGACTATAAAGGTGAGGATTTTGGTTAAGTGTTGGGTGATTGAAGTTGGAAGTAAGGGAAGTGTGGAATGCATAAGAGGAAAAAGTTGGATACATAGGCTTGGGAAGGATACCATGGACGCATGGAGGAGTTTAATGGAGCATATGATGAAGTTATGTGATGAATTAACTAGGAACAAAGAGGCTTGGACACACGATAATAAGGAACTAGAAGGCTAAATGCATGGTTGAAGAGGGATCTCATGTGAAACGCATGGTGTGTGGTGCTAAGTAAAGTGAAATGCAAGGATGGACATTCTAAGCCATGTTGGACGCGTAGGTGGTGCTCAAGGGAAGCTAGAGAACGCGTCCAAGGGTTAAGAGGAAGTAGAAGGTGGCGAATTTTGAGTTTAGCATGTCAGAATAGGAGGTGTCGTCTTGCATGCGAAGGTAAGGCATGTTGTGGACATGTGCTAGGGTTAAGTGTCAAGCTTGGGGGAAAGGATTTGATGACAAGGCTTGCCCTCCAACTCCTATAAGTAGAGCTAGAGTTCTTGAGGAAAGGACATCACCTTGAGTTTCAGATGAAGAGAAAGTAGAGAGAGGGAAAAAAACTTCGTCAACAAGGAAAAGAACTTTTTCGGCAAGGCAAAGGAAGTCACCATGCATTTGTCAAGCTATCTGGGGAGCAAAAGGGAGTTGCCTTGCGTCCATGAAAGATGACCATGCGTCTATGAGGTATGTTGGGCGTTTGTGGGAAGCTGTCTTGTCATCCAAAGAGTTGTCTTATGTCCAAAAGAGTGCTACTTGTGACCAGAAAGCTGTTATACGTCCAAGGGGTGATCTATACGTTTATGATGAGCATTTTCGGCATCCAAAGGACAAGCTATGCATTCCAGAGGTGAGCCAGGCGTCTGTCAGAAATTCTTCGAGCATATATTGAGTTGTTTGATAGTCCACAAGGCTACCTATGAGCAAGTTTCAAAAGACAAAACCCTGGTTGTGTGCTCTAGAAGTAAAAAGCAAGCTAAGGGTTGAAGAAGCATAGTGGGGCAGACATTAAAAGACTCGAATACTAAATTCTCAGGAAAAAGGTGAGTGACTAACCTCTATATTCTTCATGCTAAGGCTAGTTATGGATACATGTTATTAGCATAATATAGAATATTTTGCTGTTATGTTGGGAATGTGGTAAACATGTTGACTTGGCCTCAAGAGGTTATTTATACTCTATATATATGTTAAGTCATGCTTGTACCCTTAGAATGTATATGACAAACTCAATGCTGAAGGATTGTGAGAAGGCATTGATGTATTCCAAAAACCTCAATGCTGAAGGACCATAAAGAGGCATTTATATACTTTAAGGACCTTAATGTTGAAGTACATTGAGAAGGCATATGGGCAACCCAGTTACCCACAGGATGGTCAGGGGGTTATCGGAAATCGAGTTCCTAAGCCTATGGAAGTACCTCTTGTGATATGGTCAGAGGATCGACGGGTCTAGTTTCTGAGCCTCAGAGGTAAAGTCTATGTGCACATAGGGGACAATTTGATTTAGCTAAGCCGTGTGTGCCAGCTGAGTAGTCAAGAATATGGTGTAAAGGCTAAGGTTAAGGAAAAGGAAAGGGTACAACATAAGGAAATATGTTTTGTTGAGTCGTGTGTTGCCAACAGGGTAAGAAAAAGAGTTAAAAGGTAAGTCTAGTTATGGACCTATAAATTGAAGCTCCAATGATACGAGATTAATTAATTAAACTATTTAATTAAATTAATCTTCATTCATTAATTTTCGGTCATTCCACTAAAGACCGACAGCTGCACTCTTTGCACTGTAGATGTATTTCTATGTCGTTTGGATATAACCAATCCGTTGGGTTTTATGCCTAAAACTCGTTGTTTGTAATTTATGAATTTTATTCTCAATAAAGTTGTTATCGAGGTTTATTCAGTAAAGTTGTTATTGAATATGTGAATTGCATTTCAATAAACTAAAAACCCATGACAATATGGTGAATACTTAGACTTTATATGATAAAAGTGGATCAAGTTTAAGAAATAGCCAAAATGGTCTATAGTATATGGATAAAGGCAAGATATCTTATCTTAGGGACACTATAGATACGACCCACTTAATATTTAATACAAACGATGTGATCCTATATCGTTCATGTAGAGAGATGTGAGTGGGGGTATCCTATGCAATGAGTTTGCATAAGACTGAACCAAGAAATAATCACATTTAGTTTATAACACTATTTACTATTAAAACTGATTATTTTAACCTGATGATCTAAGTAACTTGATCTTAATCTTGAGCTAACTATGAACTCCTGTTTGTTTGAGATTATCTTTTAATCTGCATGGGTGAGAGTGGCCAGTTTGCCGACTCAATATGCCCTCCATTTTAGGGAGAAGATTAGGCAGATAGCTAGGGACATAGTCTTGCAAGATAGAATTCCCTCCTACTTTATTAAAGGATAGTAGATAAGTTGTTCCCTTAAGTATTGAATTTAAGTCTTGAACAAGGGGCCCCACCCTCTCATTGGCCCGAGAGGGACTTGGTTTGTTGGTTGGACCACAAATCAATTGTTCATTAGACGATCAGTGAGACTTAAGGAACAAGAAGTAATTATAGGGATAAAACGGTAATTTGACTCATCTATGATTACGAACAACTTGTGAAGGATTGACTTACTAATTATGGTTATATCAAATGGACAGAAATATATTTACAGTGAAAAGAGTGCAGCTACTAAGCTTTAGTGGAGTGACCTGATAGTTAACAAATGTTAATTAACTAGGTTGAAGAGTTTAGCCGTTTAATTTTGGATCGTTGGAACTCATGATTTATAGGTCCATTAGGTCCCCTTGTTAGCTCATGGACTAAACCTTAGAACAGTATATTGAGATAATTTGAAGTGTAAAATTTAGAAAAATGAGCATTATATGGTTTGATTAGTTTAGTTGTGAATTAGACAAATTGAAAATTTAATAATATTTAAATATGATTCAAATATTATATCGGAGAATAGAGATTCATCGAGTTTGAAAATTGTTAGAAAAAGTGGAAATTATTGATTTAATATAATTAATTAATTGGTTAATTAATTATTATTTAAATTAATTATATTAAATTGAAATTTTGATTTATGAAATCAAAATTGATTTCTCAATTCTCAATTGAGAACACCACCTTTGGTTGCATGGTGAAGGAGGAGGTGGAAAGCTCTCCTTCATATGCAATTTTCACTTTCTTCAAAGAACCTTAATCACCATTTATGGTGTCTTTAAGCATGTAATTTGGATTGCATGGTTTCCTCTTTAAACAAGGAGAAGGAAAACTGAAATTAGGTTTTGGCATTTTTCTTCCCAATTAGAACTTTACAGGAAATTGTTTCCTCTCTACCAAAACAGTGTTTTACACACTTTTGCTCCAATTTTCTCCTCAATTTGGATCCCACCATTCGTTCTAAGGCCTCAAAATAACAAGAAAACTCTAGTGGTGGTTCGTGAACAGTTCGTGATCAAATTTTGGAGATTCTCGGGAACAAACTTTGAGCTACAACAAGTAAGAATAACCTTTGTATCTCAATTTATCTAAGCATGTTTTTCCTTTAAATTGATGTAATTAGAGTGCTTTGCATCATGTTTTCTTCCGTTGCATGTTTTCTAACTCCATCACAATCAACAGTGCGTTGACCTTTCACAAATTGCTTATAAGTACAATTTGGGTCAAAATTACTGTTTTACCCCTGTAATTACATCTAACTCCTTAAGTATCATTGATTCCTCTAATGAACAATTAATTATAGTCTAACTATAACTAAACCCCTCTCGGGCTAGAAGAGGGTGTGGTGCCACATTTTTCAAGCCTCGGAATCAGCCCTTAATGGAGCAATTTCTCTACTTTCCCTAACTGTAGGGATTGAGTGAATTCCTTCTTGTGTACCTGCGTTCCCAGCTCCCCAATTAGACGAATCCCCAAAATGGTAGGCATATTGTTTAAGACCCTAACTCAGAATTCTTAAGATGGCTAGTAAGAAAAGAAGTAAGAAAAGAAGTAAGAAAAGAAGTAATGCTAGTTGAACGCATAATATTAGGAAAAGAATGGATATTCCACTAAGAGTGAGAATGAACTAAAGGCATAGTTTGGGAATTAGTTAAAAATTTAGATGTATTTTTTAGCATAGTCCGGTTAATGCGTAGATGGTAAAGCGTTAAAGCGTGGTTCTTTAATTTGGAGGGAATTTGATATTGAAATTTGAAAAGGAAGATGAGAATTAGGGAAAAGAGGAAACACATGGCTCACACTTAGTCTTGGAAATTAACAAGTTATGGGATTGGTTTTGGAGGGTGTTAAACTAGAAAGAAAAGAGAAGCCAAAGAACCTTAGGGCGTGAGCAACATGCATTGACGGTCTAATATGAGTTAGTAAGAATTTTGGTGTTGATAAGAAGTCTATGCTCAAAGACAAGAACATTTAGTGTTAAGGTAACCAAGGGTCGTTAAGGCTATGCGTTGAGGAGCTCAATTCCATGGTAAATGGAAACATAACTTTGATTTCGACTAAACGCATAGGATGTAACCAAGAGCTTAAAGGGAAAAAAGTTGGACGCATGGTACGATGTGGTAAGGTTGTAGTGTGCGTTTGGGACATTGATGCCTAGTAGTAAGCGGTGGAGAAACGGGTTCAAAGGTATTATAGCAAAGAGTAATGAAAGTAAGTAATGAAGCTAAAACTTTAATGGAGATTCAGTGGACGCATAGGGGCAGTATGATTGAATGAATAGTTTGTATATTAGAATATATTGGGCATATGAGATAAGCTTATAAAGGCTAGGTGGCTTCATATAAACTTAACACCTTATAAGTGGGAGGTCTTAGAAGGCATGTTAAGTATTGCATGCAAGGTGACGCTTGGATAAATACATGGTTGGTTAAGTTGCAGCGTGACATGTGGAAATAAGTGGCAGAAAGAGAGGAGAAGTAGTATGACCAGCCCTCTATTCCAAAGCTATAAATAGGACTTTGAGAGAAATGAGTGACTGATGATGCCGAAGTAAGAATTTTGAGAGAAAGGAGAGAGAGAAGGCAGAAAGGAAGAATCCTTGCATCCGTAGTAGAAGTCTGCGGTCAAGAGAGAAGATATTCTTGACAACTTAACTATCCCTTGTGTTAAAGAAATTGTTCTAGTCAAAAAAGGGTCAGCCTTGCTTTTAAGTTTCAAGGTGAACGATGCGTCCAAGTTGGACCTTGCGTGGTCGACGCATCCAAAAAGAGAAGTAAGGAAGAGTTGGGATACACCTCGCGTTAGCTATCAACCTTGCGTCCAAGGGCAGGGTTGTGACCAACCGAGCTGCCAAAGGAATATAAAGCCTTGTGTTCCAGGGTTAGAACTCTGCGTCCAAGAAGCTCAGGAAAGAGGAAATAGCGGGATAGAGGAGAAACTATCTTTAAAGTGTTTTGTGAGTAACACATTTCTTTTTTTGAAAATGTTTTATTGAAATGTTATTCTGATTTTATTATGAGCTATGATTTGATGAAAAGTGTTTATTTAAAAAGTATGATGCTTGAATATATAGTTCACAAAACATGTCTTATCTGTTTTCTATAAGTTGTTGAAAAGCATGTTGTGAAATGTAGTTTACCGAGAAATATCTTATTTTTCATGAAAGGTTTCATATGAACTAATTATGTGAAATGTTGGTTTCTAAAATGTTTTAGAGGAGATTCAATGTTGAAGAACATGAGAAGGCATGTGAGTTTCCCCGGGACCCAGTACCGAGGGACATGAGAAGGTACATGGGCGACCCGCCATATTCCTATGTGCACATAGAGGTTGATATTGTTGGTGGCGTCGAGTTCTACTCCGCATCGAGCCAGGAATGTTTTTGACGTTGGGTGTGTTGAGTCTTGCTCCACCCCAACTAAGGATGTTTTCAACGTTGAGAGCGTTGAGTTTTGCTCCGCCTCAACTGAAGGAAAATTTTAAAGAACGAATTAATTTCATGTACAACTATTCTGAAACGTACTTATGTTATTTGATTAAGAAGTTGGAAAGTACGTTTTTGCGGTAATGATGATTTGAATCCATGTTTTATAACTATGGTGTACAATAATCTGAACATGTCTCTTTCGAACTAAAGATAGTTTTACAAAATCTGTCACTCATTGGGCTTTTAGCTCACTCTTTCATATGTTTTCCATTTTTTTTTTCAGGTAGCATGACAGTTCCCGTTGCCGATTGAAGTTGAGGTTTGCCAAGAGTTAATGGTATCACCGTCCTAGAGATGTGGTTAAATGGGCATAAAGGAAAATGTTGATAGTGGAAGTCGATAATAGGGTCGATGACTGCTATCCTCACGCTCCGTCTCGGGCTACAGGAGGGTAGTTCGGGAAGGGGTGTGACATTTTGTGTCGGCGAACTGGCCACACTCACCCATGCAAATCAAAGGACCGTTGTTGGGTTCACAGCTTGTTGCGCATAAAGTATATTAGATGTTATAATTTTCGTACAAAGATGCGTCAAGAATTACTCAAGTATGATCATTAATAAGCAAGTTTTCCTATAAAAGCACAAGTATAAGCTTTTATAGGTTTCTTGGTGAGTCTAGGGTCGAATGCAGGGATTTGTAATAACTAGGCATTGAGAATAGATACAAGACCATGCGATGACTATACATGTATTAGGTGCAGGAGTTGTATGTACCTAAAACTATACATAAAGAATGAATAAAATTTCCTACAATTAACAATGAGGTGGACGCGGTGAAAGTTAGTCAAACGTCATTTATTGTCAGATAGCATGCATTGAGAATGACGGTGGGACCATGCAATAACAAAAGAGTTAACGCAGGAGCTAGTTGTTACTTAAGCATATCTAAGTATATTTACATACCTACAAACTTTGGGTTGTGAATTCATCTTTCGATGTTTCGACGCCACATTAATCTTATCTCTAAGACGCATGGTAAGTTTGCGTTGGCAAAAGATGAACTACATCTCTGAACCTCATCTAGTCTTGATAAATGCTAAAGATTAACCATCTACTCTCTCAAGCTAGACAGTCGTGCTTGTTAAATTTGTTTGTCAGACAAAGCTATGCAAACTAATAATATGCATTAATCAAGATGTAACATACTTAGTATTGCTTAAGAAAAACTAGCTTCTAACATCTAGCTCATTTAACATTCAAACAACATGGTGTAAAGTATTTAATATGGAAATAAATGGAAGATAGTCGTCAATCAAACTTATATTAAGAAAATAAACTATTCTCTCGAATGTCATTAACAAAACATAAGAAAGAGGAAGGGAAATGGTGATAGAACAATAATGGAAGACGTCAAGCCGCCACTGGCAACGTCTTGCTTCATGGAGGCTTGAAATGATTGCTATCTGATACATAAATTTCATAGGGTGAAGGTTCTCACTCACTGGAAGACAACTCTAAAAATTCTCATAATCCTTCTCACAGAAGAGTTTGAAATGGAGGCTGGTTATGGTGAGGGAGAATTTGTACAGAGCTTTCGCCTCTTGAACTCGTTTCTCTCTTCTTCTGCTGGAGAAGCTTTAGGCTATTTATAGGAGTCGAAAAGGTGAACTCATGATGATCTGACACCTTTGCATTAAATTCCATGCCCTGTTGCGCAGACTTTTCACATCGTCGGCCCATTGGTTCTGCCATGATCTGATAATGTGTAATCCTTTTGCATATTGACATGATAGCTTTTGCCCAGGCGTTTGTATCTACTTTTTCTTCTCAACACATGGTCTCGACGCATGGGTTTCCACTTTTGTTCTCGCAGCAGCTTCCTCTCTGTGCTGGGGTTATTTGTGCTTCTTTTCTTCTTAATCCTGCATTAAGAACAGAAAAGCTCATATATTTTTCAGGTATTTTCTTTTGTAAATGGTGCCAAAATCATGCATTTAGCCCTAAAGTTACTTTAATTAATTCAAATGGTGACTATTATAACTTGTATTTCTACAAGTTATCACACCCCCAAATTTGAGTTAATGTTTGTCCTCAAACATTCATTTGGAGATTTATAAATTTCTACCGCCCAAGTCTAAGTAAAAGCTCACCCTTTCAACATGCCTTCTATTCCTTGACTATATCAACAATCAGATAACCACACCAAGTTCTTTTTCAATTGACGCCTTGAAAGTACTTCTAAGTTTTAGATGCGACGAGCTTAATCCTAAAAAATACCCTTACTCATTTCCAGCCAATCTGATGTCCTCATTTTAGTAATGTGCCTTAGAGTTCATTTTCATAAAGTTTCTATTTATGAGTTTTCTTTATTATTTATTTATTATTTTTTTAAATGAACTTGCGTTGATCCGGGCTATCTACCTTTGTTTTGACATACCAACAATGGGGTGCATGGAGGCAACCAACATTGAGCAAATACCCTTTCACAACTCGACACTTATCGCCTTCCTTTTTTGTTGCGTCAACAGTGGTACCGTTTATTTATTTTTCGCTGACTTTGGGCTCTCACATCTACTATGGGGTGTAAAGAGCCATTCTCAACTCAACCCTTAACAGGTTCATTTTATGCGCTGTTAGCGGAATTGTTTGTCTTAAAGAGATATATATTTATACCAATTTATTTATTTATTTATTTGGAAATTTTATGAATTCTAAACGCATGGCTCAAACCTTTCTTACCCCCTAAATTTGAAGGTAGCAAGGTCCTCATTGCTGAAATCGAGTTATGAGATTGCCTTAGAAAAATTTTGTAAAAGAGGTTTGAGGCAAAGCTTGCACGCATATTAACTCTTAGAAGTAATTTACCAAGTGTAATATCTTAAGGCTTGTGAGGCAAAGCTTTCAATAAGTCTACAAGGGAAGTGCATAAATTTCATCATGGAGCCCACTGAACTGTTTCTTTCTGCTCTTCGTCGCCTCCTTTGTTGGTTCCTCAACCATCTTTTCTGTTTCCTTTTCATTCCTATTGATGCGACTAGCAAGCGGTCTCCTTGCTCTGTCTGCGTCCAACTCCCTTATAACCACTGCAGGTGCCTTAGCCACCTCAGTCCTTTTCTTTTTCTCCGGTAGCCTTTCCTTGCTTATCGCTACCTCTTTTTCTTTTTTCTTCTCCTCCCTTATCTTGTCCACATTTTGCTTGATGCGTTCGGCTTTTGGGAGCCTCCTCGCATCACTGACTTCCAACTCAACTTCAAAATCCGCTGCAATCTCTGCTATGCGGCGGCGAAACTCACCTTCTCTGGCGGCCTCCTTGGCAGCTTGTTCGCTAGATGCGATTTCCTCTTTTCTTCTTTTCTTTGCGGCGAGGAACGACTCCGTCCTTTCTTTCATTCTTTTGATGTCATCTTTCAGCTTCTTGGACTTCTCTACTGCCCTCGCTGCTAGCCGTTCAACAGATGATGCAGCGATAGCCTCGAATGTCCCTGCATCCCTTACTTTTTCATTTCTTCTTCTTAGCGGAGGGACATCTTCCTCGGCTTCTTCTTCCCTGGCCCTTATTGGCCTGTTTTTCTTTTTCGGGGCGGACATCTTCTTTTCCACCACCGCAATTACCTTTCCAATAGGTCTTTAATCGGAGTCCGACTCCTCAAGACCGCTCACCGCAGGGACTAACCCACGCGGCACATTCTTCATCCTTTGGTTGACTAACCCGTCTAACCAGTCATCGTCTTCTTCATCGATGGTGTCTAGAATATCTCCGAAGACGGTGGACTCGTCATTCTTTTCCACCTTTTTAGCTTCAAACAGGTCCCTGCAGCGTGGCGGAGATGGGGCTGACGCCGCCTCCAACTCAGGACTGTTGTGGCAGACAATGACGAGGGGTTCAGGTGTAGTAGATGTAGTGGACAGATTCCGACTACCATGCCTCGAGGATGAGGCAATAGGTTTAGGGCTTTTGGAGGAGGTGGGTTGTTGGGAAGCTATGGGAAGTTTCTAGGTCAAAAGAGAGAAAAGTGGGTGAGAATCGAAAAATTTTCAAATATGCCAGAAATCGCGCCGATAATCGAAAATTTAGAGAGAAAGGAAGCGTAACTCGAAAAAGGGTTGAAGAGGGGTTTATAAAGGGTTTTAGCTGGGCGGTGGGTTATCGGCTTGATGCGTGACATCATAGTCGCATTAAATGGTCTGACACCAGTCAACATCAGCCGGCGAACGCGCAGTCAGCTTTTCACATTCCTGATCTGATTGTGATGTGACAGAATCGCTTCAGATCCCCCCCAGGCATCGAACTAATCGTGTCGCATCGTTTTGATGTCGACACCTTGTAATTACTCGAGTTTTATTTATGGAGTTTCAATTTTTTCACTCATCACAGAATAACAGATAACATCCAAACAAATTCTTTTTAAAGCATATAATAAAAAAAATCAAATCAAATCAAATCAAATCAAATAAAGAAAAGAAAAGGAACAAATGAAATAATGCGGGAAGAAAGAAAAAATTAAGACAGAAAAGCAACTAAGGTATGAAAGTTAGGATGCGTCTTTAGGATATATGTGTTTGTTGGCAATGCAGGAGGCATCCATTTTTTTCTCATTCTATCTTTTCCAGGTCAACGACTACTTTGTCTCGTTCAAGACAGTCTCCATAATATAGTTTCACGCGTTGACCATGAACTTTGAATGCGTTGATGCCGTCTTCATTCATCAGCTCTATGGCACCATAAGGAAAGATTTCCTTGATCACGAAAGGACCAGACCATCTTGTTCTTAATTTTCCTGGAAATAAACGTAGTCTTGAGTTAAAAAGGAGGACCTTTTGACCTACATGCAAAGATTTCTTACTAATGCGTCGATCGTGCCAACGCTTTGCTCGCTTTTTGTATATCTTTGCGTTCTCATAAGCTTGCAGTCTCCATTCCTTAAATTCATTTAGTTGAAGCTGACGTGTTTCTCCAGCTGCCTTCAGGTCCATATTCAATCTCTTTGCTGCCTACAATGCTTTGTGTTCTAATTCTGAGGGCAAATGGCATGCCTTTCCAAAGACCAACGTGTACGTTGACATCCCGAGAGGCGTCTTGAATGCTGTCCAATATGCGTATAACACCTCGTCCAATTTGGACGCCCAGTCCCTTCGAGAGGAGTTAACTACTTTTTCCAAAATAGTTTTCAACTCTCTATTGGAAACTTCTGCCTGCCCATTTGTCTATGGGTGGTATGCAGTTGCCACCCTATAATGTACATTGTATTTTATTAACAACTTGGAAATAATTTTATTAATGAAATGCGTACATTCGTTCGCTAATCAGGGCTCTCAGCATTCCAAATCTCGTGAAAATGTTCTTCTGAAGAAAATTTGAGACTGTCGCCGCATCATTCTTAGTGCAAGAGATTGCTTCGACCCATTTTGATACATAATCCACAGCTACCGGTATATAGTTGTGGTCGTTTGATGGCAGAAATGGGCCCATAAAATCAATACCCCAAACATCAAAGAGCTCAACTTCTAAGATAGAGATAGTGGCATTTCGTTTTGACTTGAGATATTTCCGGTGCGCTGACATCTATCGCACCTGATCGCATAGTCCCTAGCATCTCTGAAGAAAGTTGGCCAGAAGTATCTGCTTTGTAAGACTTTAGCTGCAGTTCACTGTCCTCCAAAATGTCCTTCATAAGGGGAGTCATGACATTGAGATAGGATGCGCAGAGTCTGAAGATGTGATCTGGCCCCCTTTTGTAGAGTTGGGGCTCGTCCCAATAATAGAACTTTGCATCGTGCATCAATTTCTTCTTCTGCTGTGCATTAAAATCTTCAAAAAATTGCTTGCACACCAAGAAATTGACAATATGTGCATACCATGGTGCGGATTCTGTGACTTTCAATACAGCTTCGTCTGGAAAGCTTGCGTTAACGTCCAGTTGTTTTCAATCGTGTTCCATATTCTCAAGTCTGGAAAGATGATCTACCATGTTGTTCTCTGTACCTTTGCGATCAACTATTTCTGCGTCGAACTCTTGAAGAAGCAGAACCCATCGGATGAGCCTCGACTTGGCATCTTTTTTAGTCATCAAGTATCGGATAGCTGAGTGGTCAGTATGAATGATGACTTTTGACCCTAGAAGATACGCTCTGAATTTTTCAGCAGCGAACACTACTGTTAGCAACTCTTTCTTTGTAGTGGTGTAATTCGCTTGGGCTGCATTGAAAGTTTTGTTGGCGTAGGCTATAGGATGCAACATTCTGTCTCTGCGTTAAACCAACGCAGCTCCTATCGCATGGCTAGCATCGCACATTAGTTCGAATGGCTGCGACCAGTCTGGGGCAATAAAAATTGGTGCTGACACTAGTGCTGCTTTTAGAGTCTCAAACGCCTTGAGGCATTCTTCATCAAAGATATAAGGTCGGTTCTGCTCCAACAGTGAGCTTAAAGGGCTTGCAATTTTGGAAAAGTCCTTGACGAAGCTTCTATAAAAGCCTGTGTGTCCCAAGAAGCTACGAAGTGTCTTTACATTTGTAGGAGGCGGGAGCTTCTCCATGACTTTGATTTTGGCCTGATTGACTTCAAGGCCCTTCTTGGATATTTTGTGACCGAGGATAATTCCTTCATTCACCATGAAGTGACATTTTTCCCAATTGAGCACTAAGTTGTATCCTCGCATCTTTTCAATACTTTTTCCAAATTGGCTAGACAGGCTTCAAACGAATTTCCAAAGACCGAATAATCGTCCATGAATATCTCCACCGATTTTTCTAAAAATTCAGAGAAGATTACCATCATACACCTCTGCAAGGTGCCTGGGGCATTACATAGTCTAAACGGCATGCGTCAAAATGCGAATGTATCATAAAGACATGTAAATGTTGTCTTCTCTTGGTCTTCCGGAGCAATCATGATCTGATTGTAGCCTAAATAGCCATCCAAAAAGTAGAAAAACTCATTTCCTGCAAGTCTATCTAACATTTGATCAATAAAAGGCAATGGGAAATGATCCTTCTTTTTCGCCGCGTTGAGTTTCCTGTAGTCCATGCAAATTCTCCACCCCGTGACAGTGTGGGGGGAGGGGGGGATCAATTCGTTATTCTTGTTTGGGACTACAGTCATACCTCCTTTCTTGGGAATGCACTGCACAGGACTCACCCATTTACTATCAGAGATAGGAAAGATAACGCATGCGTCCAACCATTTAAGCACCTCTTTGTTGACAACTTCTTTCATTGCTGGATTTAGCCGCCTTTGGGGCTGGATGGATCCGTCTTTTCCTTTTTCTAGACGAATTTTATGCATGCAGTATGTGGGGCTTATCCCTTTGATATCAGCCAACATCCATCCAACAGCTCGGATGTGCTTTTTAAGAATAATTAGCAAGGCTGATTCTTGATTAGGGGATAATGCAGTTGAAATAATAACTGGAAGAGAGTTTACCTTCTCCTAAGTAGGCGTACTTCAGGTGGGTTGGCAACACTTTTAACTCAAGCTTGGGCGCTTCCTCCAGAGACGGTTTTGTTCGTTGGTTAGTCTGATTCAGAGTCAAAGATTCAAAAGCAGAATGGACCAAAGCACAACATTATTCAGGCTACTGTGATTTGCAATAGTTTCATCAGTCTCTTCTTCAAGCATTATTCTATTGAACTCATCCTCTGCGTCGAGGCTTTGGCAGGTCTCCTGTTCTCCTGGATACTCTAACGCCTTAAAGATGTTGAAAATCACTTCCTGATCATTAACTCTCATAATGATCTCCCCTTTATAGACGTCGATGAGTGTACGACCTATTGATAGAAATGGGCATCCAAGTATGATTGGGACGTCCTCGTCTGCTTCATAATCCAGGATAATGAAGTCTTCAGGGAAAATAAACTTGTCTACCTTTACCAACACATCCTCGATCCTTCCTTCAGGATGCACAATGGATCGATCCGCCAATTGTAAAGTAACTATTGTTGGCTGCGATGCGATCCCCAATTTGTTGAATACTGACAGGGGCATGAGATTAATGCTAGCCCCCAGACCACACAACGCTTTTCTATGTAAACCCCTCCAATGGAACAAGGAATGGTGAAAGCTCTTTGGATCTTTCATCTTTGTGGGTACGCGTTCACAGACCATGTCATTACACTCTTGCGTTAGAGCTATAGTCTCATATTCACCAATTCCTCTTTTTTTAGATAGTATGTCATTGAAGAATTTAGCATAGGTGGGCATTTGTTTCAACGCTTCCACCAATGGGATGTTGATATGCAGCTGTTTTAATACATCTAGGAAGCGTTTGAATTGCCCTTCATTATTTTTCTTCCTCCTTAACCGTTGTGGGTAAGGAGGCATTTGCAGCACGGTTGACACGCTTGTGGATGCATCTTCTCCTGATAGACTTCTTTGCGTGTCAACTTATTTTTGTTATGTTGGGTGGTCAGATTCAATGATATGGTTGGAAAGATGAATCGTTGGTTGAGAGTTCTCTGGTTGGTATGAAGGATTTTCGGTCTTTTCAGCTAGAGTTTTCTTTCCTGGAAGGGGAAGTTCATTCATGGCTATTCCACCTTGCAGTGTCACAGCTTGACACTGTTCCTTTCCTGAACTGCCTGTACCGCATGGGGCTTCGGTATTGCTTGGAAAAGATCCTTTCTGCCGCGTCTTGAGCTCTCCAGCGATCTCGCCTAGCTGAAGCTCTAAATTTCTGATGGACAACACCTGGGTTTGCATTAAGGCGTCGTTCTTCTACATGTATTCTTTCAGAAGAGCTTCCATAGATGATGATGGACTAGGCATTGATTGATGTGGATTTTGCCTCTGATGTCCAATGGGGAATCCAGATGATCCACCTCTTTCGTGCATGGGCGCACCCTGCTGCTCAGGTTGGCGGTTACCACCCCATGAGAAATTTGGATGATTCCTCCAGACAGGATTGTAGGTATTGGAATACAGGTTGTTCCGTATGAAGCACACAGATTGAGGGTTCTGTGGGCATACTTCATACGAATGCGGCTCCCCGCATCCAATGCATCTTGTAGCGTTCAGTTGATTGACTGTATTAACTTGGCCGCCGCCTCCTGTATTTGACTGATTTAGGGCCATAGTCTGCAACAGGTTTGTCATGGTAGTGGCTTGACTTGTAATGCAACAACACTATTATGCTCTGGTGCTCCTGATGCATTGTTTTGCCTGCAGCCAGATCGACTATATCCATGGTCTTCCCAATCCTCATGGTTTCTTAATATTCTATTGAGAATGTCCTTGGCCTCAGTATAAGTTTTGTCAAGTAGTCCTCCTGCTGCGGCAGCATTTGCAGCGGTCTGAGATGCCTCGGTCAAGCCATCATAGAATATCTCCATTTGAACACAGTCAGGGAAGCCATTATGCAGACAGTATCTCACAAATCTCTTAAATCTTGCCCAAGCATCGCTTAGGGTTTCTCTGTCTTTTTGTTGAAAATTGGCGATATCTCTTCTTCTTCGAGCATTCTCCGTCGGTGGGAAGAATTTCTTCATGAACTTCTCTATCGTTTGGTTCCAAGAGGTAATTTCACCTAGTTCCAAAGAATATGCCCACTGTCTCGCCTCATCTCTAAGGGAGAATGGAAACAGCGTCAACCAAATGTCATCTACACTTATGTGTGGGATGATGAAGGTATTACAGATTTCGATGAAGCTTTTTAGGTGAGCAAAAGGATCTTCACTGGGTGATCCCCCAAACTGACCTGCTGTTTGTAGCATCTGAAGCATGACTGGCTTCATTTCGAATCTCGAACCTTGAGACACAGGTCGCATAATTCCAGGTGAAAAATTATATAAGATCGGCCGCACGTAATCCCTGATCGGACGGTTTCGATCATGTGCCAATGGAATGGGATGAGTTTGCTGATCAATCTGCGACTGAGCTTGAAATTGCGCTTGGGCTAACGCATGGTTCATTGCTTCGTCATGTCTGTCGTTAGCCCCATTATTAGCTCTCAAAGGCTGATTGGCGTTGTTTGCTTGATTTTCCATTTTCTTCTCTCTGTAAAGTTTTCGCCGCTTTTGATACGTTTTATTTCTTTTCTGAAAGGTTCTCTCGATCTCAGGGTCAGAAATGAACACATGATGTTCTTTCTTGTTCATAAACTGTCAGGCACGTCTTCGACTAAACGCTTGTACGACCTAAGATTGAGATTTTCTGATACATAAATTTCATAGGGTGAAGGTTCTCACTCACTGGAAGACAACTCTGAAAATTCTCAGAATCCTTCTCACAGAAGAGCTTGAAATGGAGGCTAGTTATGGTGAGGGAGAATTTGTACAGAGCTTTCGCCTCTTGAACTCGTTGCTCTCTTCTTCTGAATGGAGAAGCTTTGGGCTATTTATAGGCGTCGAAAAGGTGAACTCATGATGACCTGACACCTTTGCATTAAATTCTATGCCCTGCTGCGCAGACTTTTCACATCGTCGGCCCATTGGTTCTGCCATGATTTGATAACGTGTAATCCTTTTGCATATTGACATGACAGCTTTTGTCCAGGCATCTGTATCTACTTTTTCTTCTCAATGCATGGTCTCGACGCATGGGTTTCCACTTTTGTTCTCGCAGTAGCTTCCTCTTTGTGCCTGAGTTATTTGTACTTCTTTTCTTCTTAATCCTGCGTTAAGAACAGAAAAACTAATATATTTTTCAGGTATTTTCTTTTGTAAATGGTGCCAACGCATGGTAATACATATTACATAATTCATTGCCAAAATCATGTGTTTAGCCTAAAAGTTACTCTAATTAATTCAAATAGTGACTATAATAACTTGTATTTCTACAAGTTATCAACCGCCCTCATAGGCAAAAGTTCACAACTCACTCAGGATTCAGGTTAAGTCACCTATGGTCATCCTGATGAAATGTAAGTCTTTTCTAGTAACGTTGTTATAAAGAGAGAGTTAACATTTTGTGGTCCGGTCTTATACAATCTCTGTGTATAGAATATTCCTGCTCACATGTCTCCACATAAATGATTAGGATCAGATCATTTTTAGCACTTTACAACACTTGTAACAACTACAAAGCGGGTCATATTCGTAGTGTCACCAAGATAAGGTACCCAACCTTATCCATCTACTACAGACCATTTAGATTATTACTGAAACATGATCCACCTGTATATCTCCATATACATGCTTAAGTTACAGGTAATAACCTTGGATCTTAGTTTATTGGTTTTGGGTTCATGCAACTAAATGTCGAATAAAATAACATTTATTTTATTAAATAAATAATATGTTTATATAAATAAAACTTACAAACTACAAGACCACGAGATTTAGGGCATCAACCCTAACACTTACTATATATAAAAGGCAGATAAAGGGAAATCTTTAGGTTCCCAATTTGTCCTTAATTTTTTAGATAATTCCCATTTTACCCTCATAATCACACATCTCCATTGTGTGTATACGTGCTTTCTTTCTTTTCAATTCAAACCCTCTACGGGAAGACACTTCATTGATGAAACAACGGCAACTCAAATGAAATCTTGAAATAATGGCAACTCAAACGAAATCTTTCATCCAAGAGATATAAATAGGCACATATTTATAACTTCTTCCATTTGGAGTACATGTTTTGGTTATGGTGGTATTCTAAAACTCTTTTAGCTGAAGCATTTTGCACGTGGATGATAAATCTTTAATTGAATCTATGTCCAATAGTAAGTTTTATTATTCGCTTTTTTTGATATATTGTATTGAAATATGTTTGTTCATACTCGGGAGCGATTTGATTTAGAAGTTTATATATCCTTGAAGGATTTGATTTAGAAGTTTATTTATATGGATCAAAAACCAAAACGTGGAACACTAAAACTATCTTTTGAATATGTGTTTAAGGTTGGCTTTCAATAGAAATCATAACTAGGATTTATAAAATTAACTTCCATAAGAAGAAAAAAAAAAAAGAAAAGTGTAATGGGTTGTATTATATTTTTAAAAATTATGTTTGCCTACTCACATTATATGTTCATTAGCATATTCTTCACTTTCATAAAAACACATTTTAATTCTTAGGGTAAATTGTAGAAAACAAAAATTAGTTTTATAAATTACTGTTATTTTCCCTGTGGGCTTTTAAAATATAATTTAATTAAAATTTAAAAATAGCTTTTAAAAGTAGATAAAAATAACCAAATAAAGAAATAATGTTTAAAAGCTTGATGTTCAAAAGAGAAAGAAAAAGAAAATGATCATAGAAAATGTCTTCATTAAATAAAAGCAAAAGTTTAAATTATTTCAAAACCTATTTGATTAAAACTATTTGTAGAATAAACTTATATTTCAAATCTCAATTAATAGGGTTGTTTTCACATATAGCAAAACAAGCCAAACTATTTACAAATATAGAAAAATTTCATTGTCTACACTGATAGACCATGATAGACATCTATCATTTGAGCGATAGACTTCTATTGCTCAAGCGATAAAAGTTTATCACGGTCTATCACTGACAGATAGTGAAATTTTTTTTGTATTTGTAAATAGTTTGATATTTTTTCTATTTATAATAATTTTCCCAATAAATATGTAAAACTAACTTATAGCTAACTTTTAACATGAATGCTCAAATCAATTTTATATCCAAATAAAAAATTTGATTTGTGCTACAAACAAAATGGTAAAGAAAAAACAACAAATTCCACCCTAGATTCTTACTTTTATTTAGTTCAACATGAGAATGAAACTATCAATTTGAGAATAAAAGTATATATTTATACGCACGCGCATTTGCATGTGGTACAACACTAGTATATATAAAAGCAAACTTAAATATTTGAAATAATAAAAGATAATTTTTAAATTTGATTTGTACATTCTTCGTTTCATACTATGTATTTTATAGTAAGTTAACTTATACATATATTTATATATTATTACGTGAGACTATTTTAAATATTATTAGCCACGTGCATTGCACGTGTCATGAAACTAGTATTTTCTAAAATTGGTGTGTGTGTGCATGCGTGCGTGTGCGTGCATGCATGCGTGTGTTGTGTATGTGCGCGTGTGCGATAAACCAATAAAATTGATGTTTTTTAAATGAAATTTTTAACAATTAAAATTGATATATATATATTTCTAAAACCTACTTGAATGAGATAAACAAATAAAATTGATATATATTTTTTTAATGATTTTAATGTGAAATTACATTATATAACCTTATAATCAATCAATAAAAGGGGCAAACAGGGAAATTGAATGTTTCTCCCCCATAGCCCCTTTTAGGTCATTCACAAATTTGTAACCTATTGGGTTTTACATTATTTATTGTACATTTTCATGAGGACAGTTGCAATATAGCAACCAGACCCAAAGTATTTTGGAGATACAGCGCAATGCAAAAAGAATTTGATATAGCAGAATTTAGATTTTGCTTTCAAAGTCTATAAGTGATAAATCATATTGCAAGTAGGGGTCTATCAGTATAGACCATATCATTGGTACGAATCTATTAGCAATAGAGTCTACCATTGATAGATTTTATTACATTTGCAATTCTTTAAAAAACACTTAATTATTAACATTATTAAAAGTGCTACCTACTGCAATTACCCTTTTTATTTTTAATTTCACTCAAATTTGACTAGCTTGAATTTATATGGAATGTTAAATAAAAGACTACAAACCTTTAATAAGGTTAAATAGTGTTGATGTTTTGATTCCAAGTAAAGACACTAAATAGTTAACAAATGTTGTTAACCATTTAATTACATTTAAAAGTCAAATGAATCCTAATAAAGAGGATAAGCCTTCATCATAGTGGAGAGTTATGAGACAAATCAACCTTTACAATGATTTAATTGAAGTCAAAGTTGCATATTAGATAAAAATTAAATGCTTACTATCCTCAAAGTTAGAATGAGCGATGTTAACAGTTAGAATGAGGGATGTTAACAAAGATTGTTATGTCAAAGTTATGACCCTCGAAATAAAATCTATGTACTTCATCTCATTCTAAATTTGGAGATTTTCTTGATGGGGTAAAACCCATAGGATATGAATTGATTTACAAAAGAGACATTCATAGAAGATATAAATCTTCAAAATAAGACTTGTGGCAAAGGATGTGTTGGGATTTTGGTGGTTGGTTACCGGTTATTTAAGGCAGTTTGTGGTGATATTATAAATGTTGTTTTAACATCTGCTTCGATATTATCTTTCCCCAGAATATCTTCCTTTCCTAATCTGGAAATTCTATGCTACCGTATTCTGTCCAATATGTTTCGTTTATGGTGCATCCTATGTCGATCAAAGAGGAAATATTCGTTTGGAAATTCTTTACTTATTTGAGGCACATCATTTTTTTCTATTGGGAGTTTTCTTTCCTTTTATGAAACCGGTTCATAAAAGGAGCTTCGTGACGGAGATCTCGGCAGCCGACTTTGTTTTATTGAGAGTGAAGAGTTTTTGTTATTGTTGACTGACTTGTTCAACATTGTGCTCTCATCTTTGCTTGCTTTTTCTGCTGTGCAAGTTTCTTGATCCTCAAGTTCAATACACTGAAGACTAAATCTATTTTATGGGGAGCCTAAGACATTGCTGAAGAAAATGAATTCTTGGTCTTAAGGGGAGCCTAAGACTTCAACTTTGAGAAGGATTTCTCCATTTTAGGGAGGACTCTAGATTCATTAGTGAAAGGAATTCACTAAGCTACAAGGAAGATAATCAAGCAAAGAGGAGTCTCACACACTATCAAAAGTCGAAGTAATCAACACCAATATTAACGTAGTTAGTGGGGAGCCTAAGTACACTTGAAAAGGAGTCTCACATCTAGGGGGAGCCTAGATGACCTAAGGCTTAAGAGTTACATGAGCCACCATAGTAGTTGTATTACAAATAAGTACTATGTTGTAATTGCTCGACTTTTTCATATTAGTGGATTATCTTTCCTGAGCACACTACCCCCACATGTAGGTGTATTTCACAAAACTGAGTAACCAACTTCTGTGTGCCTTTTCTTGCTCTCTTGTTAATCATTTTAATTGTTGTCACGTGTGTGTCAGTACTTTTGATTTAACTGTATTGATATAGAGTTATTGATGTGTTACTTCAATAAACGTTATTGATTGTTTTTGTTTGTTTGTCTTAATAACCTTAAATCCAATAAACTAACATCCTAGGCTGTTTTATGAGTCTTGAATTGTATGTGGGGACATATGGAGATCATGTTCAAGATACAGTCTAAAGGGTCTATAATATAGGGATAAGGCTTAACCATTTTCATGTTCAAAATTAACTCTTTAATTTCACAAAATTTTTAACCATTTTTATGTCAAAATCATATCTATTTATTAAAGAATAACATGCAATCCAATTGCATCAAAATTTGACAACACAAAATGGTGAATTAGTTGGTTAATTGTGAAGAAGACAACCAAGCTCCGAACTTAGTTAGTGGGAAAATCCAATCTTCAAAAATCAATTTTAAAATCAATTTTCAATGAATTTCCAAAAAATTGAATTAAAATTGATTTTTAATTTCAAAAAATAATTAATTAAATAAATAAAAATAATTAAATATTTAATATTTAATTAAATAATATTATTTTATTATTTAATATTAAAATAATATTATTTTTCCCACTTGTCCCGACTTTTCTAAAAAACTGATATGAATCCCTATTCATATTATTAATATTTAAATCATATTTAAATATTATAATTAACTCTATTTGTTTGTTTATTTCATAATTAAACGTCGATATATCGTATATATTTGACTTTCATTCCTTAAGCCAAGATTTGAACGGTTCAAACTCATTCACCACACTATCTAAGATTTTAGTCCATTTATGAGCTAGTAGAGGGATTTAATGGACCTACAGATCATGAGCTCCAACGATTCGAGATTAACCGGCCAAACTCTTTAACCTAGTTAACCAACATTCGTTAACTAACGGGACACTCCACTAAAGCTCGTAATTGCACTCTCCTTACTGTAGATATATTTGTGTCTATTTGATATAACCGTCATCGATAAGTTAATCATTCACAGGTCGTTCATAACTTCAACTAGGTCAAATACCGATTTACCTCTGAGTTACATCATTTCTCCTTAAGTACTACTGTCCATCTAATGAACAATTGATTTAGGATCTAATCACTAAATTCATTCCCTCTCGGGCCAGTGAGAGGATGGGGCCCCTTGTTCAAAATCTGGGAACAACACTTAAGAGAATAACCTCTCTACTATCCCTAAGTTGGGTAGGAGTGAATTTCGTCTTGCAAATTCTATGTCCCCAACTATCTACCCAGTCTTATCCCTGAAATGGGAGGAATATTGAGTAGCGCTATTGAACTTACTCTCACCATGCAGATTAAGGGATAACTCTGAATAAACATGAGTTCATAGATAGCTCAAGATTCAAATCAAGTTATCTAGGTTATAGATAAGTGAAATTAAGCAATGTTAATCGTAAACGGTGTTAATACGTAACAGTGATTATTTCAGGGTCAGTCTTACACAATCTTATTATGTAGAATACCCCCACTCACATGTCTCTACATGAACAAATCAGGATCACTTCATTTATGACACTTTACAAAATTTGTAACAATCATGAAGCAGACTATATTCAATAGTGTCTCCAAGAAAAGGTACCCAACTTGATCCAGGTACTATAGACTATTTAGGCTACTTACTCGAACTTGATCCTGTTTATGTCTCCATATAAAGTAAAAGTACTCATGATAATAGCCAAGGGTTCGTAGTTTAATTAGATTTAGAGTTAATAAACAATTAATTCACTTGAATAACTTCATATGTACTAAAATTAATTTATTTACAAAAACTACGAGTTTTAGGACATACGACCCAACTCCAAAGATATGTTTTTTTTGTAAAGTCTCGATATCGCCATGGTGCTACCTTTGAGCGTCATGATGCCGTGATGTATATTCATGTGAAGAATTGCAACAACGATGTGATGCTCCGATTATATTATAAAAACCAAGTTTCAAATTTTAGGTCATCAGTTCGATCTTCAGCCGTTCTCTCTCAATTCCACCATGTATTCTCTCGTCCTTTCTTTCTCTTTTGGTTAGTTTATGTATCAGAACTCACCCCCATTGATCGGTATGTTGATTATGGGCTAAGGTACTATTTTTAGCTTTTGGGGTTTTAGGAGTTTTTCCCAATTTTAATGTACTTGTAAGATTTCGAATCAATCGTAATCTTGTATTGTTGGTTCAATTTTGTTTTTATTATGAATGAGATTGTACTATTGTGCGTCTTCGGATTTACAATCATTGCTTTGATTAATATGAAATGCGTGACAATAGATTGTATGTTAATCTCTAGAAGCAATAAGTTAGGTTTGTTCGTAAATCAACTGGATAAATATTGTTCTAACCAACTTAAGATTGAACCGATATTTACTCATGGTGTTTTCAGTTAAATATTCCTCCTATCATGCCTTAGATTGTAATGCAATTAGCTTAATTTAATTATGCATGCGTTTCATCTTTTTGGATTAAATTAGTTAGTTGATTAGGATGTTTGATTAGCAATTCTAATTAAATTGTATAAGTAAGCAATTAATTGATTTTGATAATGAGAATTCAATGATCAAATACTTCGAATAGGGAAAACTCTATTGCAATTCAAGCTAGGCTTTTCGCATATTGATTTTTTTAATCATTTCTTTGTGATTTCATTTTAGGTTGTATTAATTTCATCTGCAATAAAAATTTCTTCTACCCCCTACCCCCCCTGCGCCACGATCGGTTACCCTCTGGCTGTAATTTAATTGAGAAATTTAAGGGCTCCCTATGTTTGATCCAGTCTTACCACTATTACGGTTTTAGTGAGTTTAGTTAAAACATTTGGAGGGAATTGGGAGACGAATTCCACCTTCCACACCTCTCACGACAAGACGAAGCTAGTTATTACATTGATAAGTGATTTAAGTGAAGTGTTGGTTTGGTATTATGCTTACTTAAATCTATTTGTTTGATAGATTAATGCAAGGTTTTGCAAACACATTTAAACAAGATAAATGCAACTTGAGCAACACTTGAAAAATGTTAATTTCATCCACTCAATCCATTAAGAAATTTAGTTATCCAAAATAGAAAGTGAGAATGACCAAAATAATTGGAAGTATGAAACGATCAAATTGATCTTGAATAGAACTGTGAGTCTTTTGAAATCATAATCTTAATATGAATAAGGAAATTGGGAATGAAAGCAAAATAACGTCTTGCTTCTTGGAGGCATAAGTTGGAGGTTGTTCGATGTGTTTGTATAGAGGGACAGGATGGATTCTCACTCTCCGAAAGGATCCCAACAGAGCGCCTTCTACTTCTAATAGGCCATGAACTAGATCAGAATCATTCTCAACGAGTCCATAAGAAGTGATCCCATTTTTTTCATCGGGTCCGGGTAGAGACCAAAGGTCTTGAACGACCGATCCGGCAGAACAACTCAAAAGATAAAGAAGTATCGTTAATTTCTTCATGCTCGTTCCAAGTTCGAAGTACCATTTGTACAAATAAGAACCCCCTTCGTTACATGATTTCTTCTTCATATAGATAGATATAGGATCTATGGAGCAATTACTTAGAAGTACATTTTGTGCAACAGCCCTTCCTATCTGATAGAAAAGGATCCCATGATCCTGAACCGATCTTACCTGGGATCGCAAATCCCAAGTTTGTCTATNCTTGAACGACCGATCCGGCAGAACAACTCAAAAGATAAAGAAGTATCGTTAATTTCTTCATGCTCGTTCCAAGTTTGAAGTACCATTTGTACAAATAAGAAGAAATTTCATTCAGAATTTTCTCACAGAAGAGTTCGAGGTTGAAGGTGACCATGGAGTTGAGGGAGAATGAGAAGAGCATTCGCCAACTAAATCTCTCTAACTTCACTTTGAGCTCTTGTGGGCTATTTATAAGCGTCCAAAAGGTGATCTCATGATTGTTTGACACCTTTGCATTTAATTCCATTTCCTGTCGCACAGATGATGTGTAAAATTTGATGCAATTCCGCAAGTGCACGGGTCAAGTTATAATATAAAACGGTTTAAGTCCGAGTATCGTATCCATTAGGAATTAAATTGGATATATTCACTTAGTTATTCAAGAATTGAATTGATTTTATCTAAGGGATGGAAATTGACTTTTGATTTTGAAAATAAGAGAACAAGAAAAAAAGAACAAGTGGAAATTCAAGGGATAAGAGTATTCTAGGTTTTCATGGAAGTATGTGCAAACAATATGTTTAAGTCTAGAAACTAATATCCAAATTACTTTCTCTCAAAACAACCCTATCTTATGCAACTTAATTGATTACTAATTTCTTGAAACCAAGTTAAGAAGCATAACTTAAGATTAGTCATGATCAACTTTCTCTAATAACCTAATTATTTTCATGATAGATTAGTAGAGATTCAATGCTAGAGATTCTATTAGATACACAATTACTCAATCATACATCTGACCTTACAATTATTGATCACTCAATAAAAAATAAGCATAATAGCATTGAAAAACATATTTTTCAACAACATCCGTGATAAGTACTAAGTCATTGACATAAATTCATAATTAAATCATTCAACACCCTAAAACAATGAGTTTAGCCACACATAGCCATCAAATACATATTTGCATATAAGTTCTCAAGCATGAAAGTAAAAGGGAAAGAGAAACTTA
The DNA here is from genome assembly GCA_031780015.1 of Citrullus colocynthis. Taxonomy (NCBI): domain Eukaryota; kingdom Viridiplantae; phylum Streptophyta; class Magnoliopsida; order Cucurbitales; family Cucurbitaceae; genus Citrullus; species Citrullus colocynthis. Next base: position 179,373 of record QLSR01000324.1, read on the forward strand.
AGAAGAAAAACTTTCGAATTGCTTCTTGATGTTGAACTCCTTCGATCTCCACTTGATGGTAGCAAACTTATACCTTTTGGACTATTTTTATCTCTAATTTCGTGTGCCTCCTTTTGGGGACTCTCTTATGTCCTTTTTTGATGATTTTTTGATGTCTAGGGTTGTTGAGAACCCCTCAATATATCTGCCTAAAATTCTTTCCGAAAATAAAGATTTTTCAACATAGGAAAGTTGGTGTGGTTGCTCTCTCCCAGAGTGCAATGATGCTGTCCATCATAAAAGGCGAGCATATCGACGCTCTCAGATAGCATCGCGACACTGTCTGACATAAAAACCATGTCCCAAGCGCAGCACTTGCCCCAACAATGCGACACTAAAATAGATGTTGAATTTAGGTGCTCTCAGGTCTAGACCCTAATAGGGAAATGCAGCGACGCTCTCGGTTGCGCTGCCCTATTTTTAGGGTTTTTCCACTTCTTCTATCAATTTTCGCTCGGTTTGGTTCTTTTTGCTTTAGACACTTAATTTATTCATTATCACTTAAAAAACACTAGCAAACACATTAAATCTAATAGAAACATCCCTAAATCAAAGGCAATAAAAGCACATTTTAGGTGTTTTTCAACATACTTCTTCGCGTCACAGATTCATTGGCTCTATCGTGGCTTAGTCAAATCAGTCATCCACTTGTATGTTGACACCACAGTCATCGCCCTTATGTCTATCTGCTTTCTTCTTCTCAACGTGAAGTTCCTTGATGTCTTGATCAGTAATAGTGGCTTGGTCTCGATTTGTCTGGTAACATCTTTTCTTGTCTTTAATCGTTTTTGGTTTCTTTAAATTCTGCTTCAAAAGATATAAAACTCATAATTTCCAGGACAGAAGCTTTTGTAAACATTATGAATGTAAAACTACTCATATTATACTATTTCCTTCTCAACTCATGCGTTCATCTTCTAAATTACTCTAATTATTCCAAATAAAGAGCATAATAGCTTGTATTTCTACGAGTTATCACTAGCCTATGATATAAACTTCTTGGTAATGTAAGTATGAAAACCAATCAAAAGGCTTTAGCAAAAAATGCTATCTCTGATCTCTTGTCTTGCCCCTACCAGAGGAACTATCTGCGGTGATTGTCAGTCAAGTCAAAAAACTCACACTCCACATAAGCAGATTTCTCAATTTGGTTCAACGTGTTTCTTGGAGCTTTTTGACTTGGACCTAATGAGACCAATGCAATCAGAAAGCCTGTGAGGGAAGCGTCATGTCATTTGTTGTTGTGGATGACTTTTCCAGGTACACTTGGGTCCGTTCTACATGAGAAATTAGAAGCATTTTCCACTTTTCAAGCACCATGTCTTCAATTGCAACGTAAGAAAGATTTGAATGTGAAACAAATCAGGATCGATCACAATAAGGAGTTTGAAGACTTGCAATTTGCAAAATTCTATGACTCTGCTGGCATACATCATGAATTTTCTGCTCCAATCATCCTCAATATAATGGGGTTGTAGAAAGAAAAAATCGGACACTTCAGGAGATGGCACAAGTCAAGCTTCATGCTAAACGCTTGCCATTCCACTTTTAGGTTGAGGCCTTAAACACTGCATGTCACATTCGTAATCGAGTTATTTTTCGTCCAAGTACCTTGAGCACTATTTATGAAATATGGAGGGGGATAAAACCGAACATTAAATACGTCCATATTCTTGTGTAGTATTTGTTACATTCTTATTGATAGAGAAGCTAGGCGCAAATGGGATACCAAAGCAGATGAAGGCATATTTCTTGGATATTCCACAAATAGTCGAGCATATCGTGCGTATAATAAACGAACTCGTTGTGTCATGGAATCTATCAATGTTGTGATTGACAATTCCACCAATTTAAGTGTTCTCTCTGTTGATGATAAAAAGAATTCCGAATATGCTTCCTCTTGTCAAGAAGGATGTGTCGAACATTCACTCTAACGTGTCATCAGACATGATTTATGAAATTTCTGTGGAGGACAATCAGTCTGCTTCAGAACAGGCTGAATCTAGCAACAAGCATCCTTCCAGCATGGTTTGCAAGAATCATTCCTCCAGTAACATAATCGATAGTCTTGAAGAAGGGTGACAACTAGACGGAAAGCTAAAGTTAACTATATGGAGATGATCAGCAATATTTGCTTCACCTCTTCCGTTGAACCAAGGAATGTCAAAGACGTTCTTGAGGATGAATGTTGGGTCAATCCCATGCAAGAAGAGCTCGAGCAATTTGTGAGAAATAATGTCTGGATGTTTGTCCCTCATCTAGAGTTTGTAAATGCCATCGACACGAAATGGATATTCAAGAACAAGTCTGATGAAAATGGCAATGTTACTAGAAACAAAACAAGATTGGTTGCTCAAAGGTACACTCAAGTAGAAGGTGTGGATTTTGATGAAACCTTCGCTCCTGTTTCTAGATTAGAGGCAATCAAACTACTGCTCGAAATATCTTTCCTTTTGAAATTTAAATCGTGTCAGATGGATGTAAAGAGTGCTTTCTTAAATGAGTATCTAAATGAGGAAGTGTACGTTAAACAACCTAAAGAATTTTGTTGATCCTGCTCATCCAGACTATGTGTATAAACTCAGCAAAGCATTATATGGACTCAAGCAGGCTCATAAAGCCTAGTATGAAGAACTGACCAAGTTTCTTGAAAATAATGGGTACAGTCGAGGTAGAGTCGACAAAACTCTGTTTGTGAAAAAATCCAAAGAAAAGTTTGTGATTATGCAGATTTATGTTAATGACATTGTCTTTGGAGGGATGTCACAAGAGATGGTAGAACTCTTTGTGAAATAAATGTAGGAAGAATTGGAGATGAGCATGGTAGGAGAACTGTCCTATTTTCTAGGGTTTAAGATCAACCAACTAAATTGGGGAATGTTTATTCCTAAATCTAAATATGCCAAGAACATTGTGAAGAAGTTTGGCCTCGAAAAGGCTAGTGTTAAATGAACCCTTTCTTCCACTTATGCAAAACACTCCAAAGGCACTGGAGGAACTTCAGTTGATGAGAGTTTGTACAGAAGCATCATCGAAAGTTTGTTGTATCTGACGGCCAACAGACTTGATATTGCATTTCCTGTTGGTGTTTGTGCTAGATATAAGTGCAATCCTAAAACCAGTCACCTACTGAGTGTAAAAAGGATAATCAAATATATTAATGGTGTCACCCCCCCCCCCCCCGA
>QLSR01000324.1:182862-258870 GCA_031780015.1 Citrullus colocynthis
CCCCCCCCCCCCCCCCAGATTTACCTTTTTCACCTGGAAGGAGGCGTGAAGACAACAAAATATCACCCTTTTGTGATACCTATTACCCATCTCAAACTATTTCTATTCAATAACCCTTTACTAACGCTTAAGTAGCAGTTAAGACTATTTATCAGAAAAGTGCATTAATAAAATAATTCACTTGAGAGTTTATACACTTCATTTTACAAGACCACAACTCCACTTACAACTCGAGCCCTAGCTATTGAAAGAAAAATTAATCTTGTAGTAGATCTCGATTTCCAGCGATAATAAGGACTTCTTTGCTAACTGCGAAAGGGAAAACAATAGAAAAGAATGAGCTGGAAGCTAAGTGAGTGGTAAATAACAAGCTAAGTGAGTGGTAAATAACATATAAGCATAAGGTTTTTCTCAACCCTTATCATAAATACAAGTTTAACAATGCATTATAACGAGTTTAACTACCCAAACCTCAAAACTGATTAACTCTGTATCCAATCCCTATTGTTATTACTGTACACAATAGTTTGACATTCTATTCTATGTGCACATAATCCTACCTCTGATGGGTTCAGAAGCTAGATCTGTAGATCATCTGACCATCCCATTTGAGGTTTCTTCCACAGGCTTAAAATCTAGATCCGAGATCCTCTAACCATCCTATGTGAAGTTCTACCACAAGCACAAAAACTAGATCTGAAGATCCACTAACTATCCTGTCTCAAGTTTCGCCACAGGATCAAAAACTAGTTCCGAAGATCCTCTGACTATCTTGTCTGACTATCTTGTGCAGTATTTCCATTCAGAACCATAGACACTATATTACTGAAGGAATTGAATCCTCTAGGCGAAGGCTTTTAATCGCTTTGCTCCTATGTAATTCTGTGGATTTGCACAAAACAAGAAAATATACATATGTACTGAAACACATTGAATAATTCAAAAGGAAACATAAGTACCTTTTGAAGATCAAATTCCCAAGATATCAACCTTTGATTCTCTAAGAACACCACCAAGAAATCTTCTCTGATAAAACTCTTGGGACAAGGAGGTTTGTGGGAACCTTTATGGAAAAGAAAAGGGAAAGAACAGAAAGTTTAAGAGTTGAGAATGAGGGAGAATTCTTATAGAGATTTCACATAGATCTCACAAAATTGAGATCTCATCTCAATTTAAAGTGAGGGAAGTTCCTCCCCACTCACCACTCCCCTGCATTACAAGGGAGTTATTTATGTTATTTAATTAATTAAATAATAATAATATAATTAATACCCTTTGGCAATGTGGACATTCAAATCCTTTTATCACTTTGTTTCCTTGTTTTAACCCGTTGTGAGCTACCAGAGGGACCTAATGGACCAACAGTCATAAGCTCCAATGATTCGAGATTAATAAATTAAACTCATTAATTATATTAATCAACATTCATTAACCATGGGGCATACCACTAAAGACTCATAGCTGCACTCTTATGAACTGCGGTATATTTGTGTGTCCATTGAATAACCATACAATGTAAGTCAATCCTTCACAAGGTGTTTGTAATTACAGCTAGGTAAAATTACTGTTTTACCCCTGCAATTACCTCTTGCACCTTAAGTACCACTGATTCTCTAATCAACAATACTGTTTATGGTCCAACCATAAACAAAGTCTCTCTCAAATCAATGAGAGGGTGAGACCTCATTGTTCAAGCCCCAAAATCAGCAGTTAAGGGAATAACCTATCTACTTTCCCTAGAGTAGGGAAGGAGTGAATTCCATCTTGTGAATTTATGTTCCTAGCTCCTCACTTGGAATCATTCCCAAAATGGTAGGCATATTGAATTAACAACTAAGGCCACTCTCACCCATACAAATCAAAGAACGATACTCATAAACAGGAGTTCTTAATTCATTTAGGATTGAAATCAAGTTACATGATTATCATTTGAAATATAAAACTCTTCAATTAGCGGAGTTATAAAGCGAGATTTAATTTTGTGGTCCAGTCTTATATAGACTCACTGTATAGGATACCCCCACTTACATGTCATTACACAAACGATTTGGATCAAACTGTTTGTAACACTTACAAAGTGGGTTGTATCCATATTGTTACCAAGATGAGGCACCCAACCTCACCCATATACTATAGACCTTTTAGGTTATTTCTTGAACATGATCCACTAATATGTCAACCACATATCATTCGTGATACATTAAATAAACTAGGATCTTAGTTTATTGGATTTTGAGTTATTCAAAACAAATAACAATTTAAAAACACTTTATTTATTAATTTATTAACAAAATTCCACAAACTACAAGATTTAGGACATAAATTCCAACAATTACTACGTATGGATTTAAATCAATCATTTTAAAATTAACCAATCATAGTCACAAGTAGGGACTTCTTTGATCTCTAAGCCTTATTAACCTCGCTTGAGATCCTTGGCTCCTCCAATTTCCAGCTTGCTCAACTTCTACAAGTTCAAAGCTATGCTTTTGGCTTAAGAAAACAGCGGTATACGCTCAGACAGTTAATTAGACGCATAGACAACTCTATTGGACACCTAGAATGCCTTGTTGTTCACCTGGCCTTTTCCTTCACCCTTTCACGACCAAATCTCTTCTTTCCCTCTTTTACTCCCTCAAGGAGATTGAAAATTGCTTCTATAATGAGTTGTGAGTGAGTCTCTCTCTAAACATCATAGTTATAGACCCATTAAGCTATCCTTGTCATCCCATCCTTACCTCAAAGCATGCCAACTCCTCCTCCCCTCACAATTAGGTGGCTTCAACATGCAAATGTCAGCTCACCTCTTTATGCATGTTGTACTAAAATTGTCCAAGTGCCCTTCTAAGGTAAAACTTCACCTCAAAGTTCGCCACCTCCTCCTTTCACACTTAGTCAAATTCACCCAATGCTGTCACTTAACTCCTCAAAGCCAGCCACCTCCACGCTTGATATTTGGTCAAATTGACCTAGTGAATGCATAGTCTAGTTTCATTTTACACATACCATGCGTCCAACTATGCTCATTTTGTGCCTACCAGACGTCCAACTCTATCTTCCATGTGTTGACCACTTCCTATTTTTCCTCTCTTGGGTTTTGGCTTGTTCACCGATTTTTCCTTTGTCCATACTTCTATACTACCCTATATATGTGTCCAAATTGACCTTAATAGGGTATCCCTCCAATGTGTCACAATTCGTCCTTCATGAGTTGTCTAACACTTAGTCAAATTTCAATCCTTAACCTACCATGCGTCCATTGTCTCATTGACCATGCGTCCAACACATCCTTCTCGAGCCCTGCGTCCAACATAAAAACTAGGATGTGAGTTGAACTTATTCATATTTTGCTCATGCTCCCAACTCTTCTCTTATTAACACTTAGTCAAAATCTCAACCTTCAACCTATTCCTGCTATGAGTCCAACATGCTGAAGGAATCCAATTCCTCAGTGGAAGCACGTGAATGCGTATGCTTTTAATTTACGTTTTGAATTTACAGAACATACAAAGACCTTTAAACATATTTAACTAAGCATGCTTTACTAAAAAGCACTTAAAAAGTGCTTTATTTGCCTTTGATTTAGAGACGTTTCTATTAGATTTGATATTTTTTGCTACTGGTTTTCAGGGAATTATGAAGAAAATAAGTTTTGGAAGTCAAGGAGCCAAAATTGGATGAAAAAGTGAAGGAAAAGATGAAAAACTCAAAAACAGGGCAGCGCCGCGACACTAAAACCCTAGAACAATGAAATTGACACAAGTTTTTTGCTACAGTGTCGCGACGCTAGTTTTTCATATTTGAAAAAATGGCATTTTTGGAAAGTTCATGGGCTACAAGTTTGGGAAATTCGATAGATTAGGAGATGTTTAACCACCCTAATCATGAAATTTCAGAGGCAAAGAGAGCCTAAGAGTGTGAGCTTGCTATAAAAAAGAGATAAAAGTGTTGGAGAAGAGTTGAAGACCGTTCGGGATCCTGAGGTGCTGACCAAGTGGAGATTGAAGGAATGCATTGCCAGGAAGTAATTCAAGAGTTTTTCTTCCCAAGTTTTTCTTTCCCTTTTACTTTTATGCTCGAGAACTCATATGAAAGTATTTATTTGATGGCTATGCGTGGCTAAACTCATAATTTTGTTGGGTTCCTAAAACTCGTGGTTTGTAAACTTTGAACACATTCTTTTTCCAATAAAGTTGTTAACGAGGTTTATTCAGTAAAAATGTTATTAAATATGTGAATTGCATTTAATATAACCCTAAATCCAATCAACTAAGAACCCTTGGTTATAGTTTAAATACTTAAACTTTATGTGTAGACATAAATGGATCAAGTTTAGATAATAGCTAAAACGAGGTATAGTATAGGGATAAGGTTAGGTACCTTATCCTGAAGACACTATGGATGCGGCCCATTTTGTATTTGATACAAATGATGTGATCCTATATCGTTCATGTAAAGACATGAGAGCGGGAGCATCCTATGCAATGAGTTTGCATAAGACTGGACCATGAGATAATCATTTGTACTTTATAACGTCGTTTATTGTTAAGACTAATTATTTCTATATGATGACCTAGGTAACTTGATCTTAATCATGAGGTAACTATGAACTCTTGTTTATTTGAGATTCTCCTTTAATCTACATGGGTGTGAGGAGCCTGAGTTTCCCAACTCAATATACCTATCATTTTAGGGACAAGACCAAGTACATAGTTGGGGGCATAGTCTTGCGAGATGGAATTCACTCCTACCTAATTCAAGGTTAATAAAGAAGTTGTTCCCTTAAGTACTGACTCCGGGTCTTGGACAAGGGGCCCCACCCTCTCATTGGCCTGAGAGGGACTTGGTTTGGTGGTTAGACCACAAACGAATTGTTCATTTAGAGGATCAGTGGGACTTAATGAACAAGATGTAATTACAGGGGAAAACAGTTTGACTTAGCTGTAATTACGAACAACTTGTGAAGAATCGACTTTCTAATCATGGTTATATCAAGTGGAAATAAATATATCTACAGTGAGAATAGTACAACTACTGGGCTATAGTGGAATGTGTCAGTAGTTTACAAATGTTAATTAGCTAGGTTAAAGAGTTTAGCCGGTTAATTTGGATTGTTGGAGCTAATGGTCTGTAGGTCCATTATGGTCTCCTTGTTTGCTCATGTACTAAACCTTAGAATAGTGAGATGAGAGAATTTGAAAACGTTCAAACTCAGTTTAGGGAGTAAGTATTACTTTTTGTCATTTGAGTTATGAATTAAACAAAAATTGGGGAATTGGAAAATATGTAAATATAATTTAAATATTAATAGCATGAATAGAGATTCAACGGATTGAAAAAGTCGGGATTGGTGAAAAATCTTATTAATTTATTATTTATATATTTTAATATAATTAATTAAAATGTTTAATTAATTGATTAAAATTAATATTTGAATTAATTTTATTTTTTTATATTAAATTAATATAATTAATTAAAATTGATTAATATAATTAATTTTAATTAAAATTTATTTTATATAAAATTTGTTTTATTTTAAAATTAAAAAGAGAAAAAAAAATTATTTAAATTGGACTTTAGAAATTCAATTTTAAATTTTGTTGGAGGTCTGTGTTGGCTCTTCTCCTTTTTAAAGCAGGATGTTAAAGGTTGTTGTTGTCTCTGTTAGAGTAGTGACATTCAGTTGCACGAATTAGAATATCTTTTATTTCCTTATAGGATCGTTTCTTTCTACATATATTATTTTCCTGATATTATTCCTTTTTCATCGTTGGCGTTTATTTTCATTTTCAACATTGTTTTCCTTTTCTGAATTTTTTCTTTAAAAGGTGTTTGGCGAGACTAATTAGGTTAAGCCGTTTTTGTACTTAAAAAGCTTTTGCTTGGTGAGGCTGTGTAGTTTTTTGCTTTATTGTTCTAAGAACCATTGTTTCCGCTGTGCTTGATTGTCCCTTCGAGATTGTATGCGGATTAGTTTGAGTGGTGACTTGGGAGAATTCTGAAGCTTAGTATTGTTTAGCAAAGTCATCAATTTCAGGGGGAGCCTGAGACCTTATAATGAGAAAATGGAGTTTTCTTATCATAGGGGATTCTAAGAATCTTTAGTGGAGGGTGTTCACTGAATCGAGTGAAAGATATCTACGGTGGGAGGGAGTCTCACGTGTTGTGGTAGACAGACACTGAAGACGCTAATAATGTCGCATTTAGGGGGAGCCTAAGTAAAAGTGAAAGAGAGTCTCACACCCAGAGGGAGCCTTAGGATCTAGTTGGTTAAGCTTAACAAGAATCACTGTACAATGTTTCAGATAAGTGCATTGTTGTATTTGCTTAACTTCTTAATATTAGTGGAATATCTTTCACGGGCACACTGCCCCTTAGACGTAGGTGGTTATCACCAAACTAGGTTACCAATTCATGTGTTCTTCTATTCCCTTCTGTGTGTTGAACTTTGTGTTAATTGTGTTGTCTGTGCTACTGGTTTAACAACCGTGTGTGGAAAGTTATCTCATAAGTTTTTGCATTTGGTATCAAAGCAGGTCACCTCTTCTTAAGGTGGCTCTACTACTCGACCACCCGTACTAGATGGGAGAAATTATTTTTATTGGAAAGCACGGATGACTGCATTTATGAAATCTATCGACAACAAAATATGAAAAGTTATTGTCACTGGATGGTCTCATCCTGTTACGAAAATTGAAGATGGAAAGGAAACCCTCAAACCAAAAATACAATGGTCAAAGGCAAAAGATGAAGCATAATTAGGAAACTTCCATGCGTTAAATGCCATGTTTAATGGTGCCAATCGAAACATCTTCTGATTGACTAACACTTGCGTCTCTGCTAAGGAGGCTTGGGATATTCTATCTGTTACCAATGAAGGGACTTCCAAAGTCAAAATGCCGAGACTACAACTGTTGACCTTAAAGTTCGAAAATCTAAAAATGGACGAGGACGAAGCCTTTGCTGAATTTAATGTTCGTCTGCTGGATATTGCCAATGAATCATTTGCACTTGGTGAAAAGATCTCAGAAGAAAGACTAGTCATTGCCCAAGAAATTTGGCATGAAGGTCACTACTATAGAAAAAGCTTAGGACATAGTATCATTGAAAGTTGACGAGCTTTTCAAATCTCTTTTGACATTTAAAATGTCTCTAGAAGGAAAACCAGAGAAAAGAAGCAAGAGTATTCCCTTACAATCTTTATCTGAATCTTAAGCTAATGTGTCTAACAAAGAATCTGATAAGTCGCTTGCCGAATCCATTGCCCTCCTCTCCAAGCAATTCAACCGTGTTCTTAAACGGTTTGGTAAGAGATCATGCAATAAGCCTGCTAATTTCAACATGTCTAAACAGTTCAAAGATTTCAGAGCTAAGAAAGATGGGGAAAAATCATCGAATAACTCTTTACCTAAAGCCAAAATTGTCAAATGTCGTGAACCTGAATGGTATTGTCATTTTCAAGCTAAATGTCCAACTTTTTTGAAGAGGCAAAATAGAAGCTATATCCTAACTCTCTTTGACGATGATTCAGAAGGAAGTTGTGAGTCTGAATATGATGTATATGCCAACCCTGATGAAGTGAATGCATCTCAATCAGGGTCGCTTGATCCAACGTATCAAGCTTTGTTCTTAAAGTGGCAAGATGATTTTAAAGTCTTGAATGTGCAGAAAGACAAAATCGAGGCTCTTCTAGTGGATAATCATAGACTTATGATCACTATAGCAGATCTTAAACGTGAACTAGCTAAAACCAGGACGAAGAAAGAATCTTTGAGCAAAAACATAAGAATGCTCAATACTGGAACAACTCACTTGATGAAATTTTGTTGAAAGGGAATGTTGTTGGTGACTGTTCCGGACTAGGTTACTCAAGTTCTGGTGGTTAGAACAGCTCTCACTCCAAAGGCAAACAAACAATTGATTTTGTTCCTGCTCAAAATGCAGAAACTAATGACAATGTAGCAACATCCTCAGGGAGGGATCCCAGTGTTGCGTTTTATGTCCTACAACTCGTTGTTTGTAATTTATGGATTTTATTCTCAATAAAGTTGTTATCGAGGTTTATTTAATAAAGTTGTTATTGAATATGTGAATTGCATTTAAATCCAATAAACTAAGAACCCATGGCTATATGGTAAATACTTAGACTTTATATGATAAAAGTGGATCAAATTTAAGTAATAGCCAAAATGGTCTATAGTATATGGATAAAGGCTGGGTACCTTATCTTGGGGACACTATGGGTACGAACCACTTAGTATTTGATACAAAAAATGTGATCCTAAATCGTTCATGTAGAGAGATGTGAGTGGGGGTATCCTATACAATGAGCTTGCATAAGACTGAACCAAGAAATAATCACGTTTAGTTTATAACTATGTTTACTGTTAAAATTGATTATTTCAACTTGATGACCTAAGTAACTCGATCTTAATCTTGAGCTAACTATGAACTCCTGTTTGTTTGAGATTATCTTTTAATTTGTATGGGTGAGAGTGACCAGTTTGCTGACTCAATATGCCCCTGATTTTAGGGATAAGATCAGGCAGATAACTGGGGACATAGTCCTACAAGATGGAATTCGCTCCTACCTTATTCAAGGATAGTAAATAAGTTGTTCCCTTAAGTACTAAATCTAGATCTTAAACAAAGGGCCACACCCTCTCATTGTCCCGAGAGGAACTCGGTTTGTTGGTTGGACCACAAACCAATTGTTCATTAGAGGATCCGTGGGACTTAAGAAACAAGAAGTAATTACAGGGGTAAAACAGAATTTTGACTCAGCTGTAATTTCATACAACTTGTGAAGGATCGACTTACTAATTATGGTTATATCAAATGAACAGAAATATATCTACAGTGAGGAGAGTGCAACTACTGGACTTTAGTGGAGTGAACTGGTAGTTAATGAATGTTAATTAACTAGGTTAAAGAGTTTAACCGATTAATTTCGGATTGTTGGAGCTCATGATTTGTAGGTCCATTAGGTCCCCTTGTTAGCTCGTGGACTAAACTTTATAATAATATATTGAGACAATTTGAAGTGTTCAAATTTAAGAAAATGAGCATTTTACGATTTGATTTGTTTAATGGTGAATTAGACGACTTGGGATTTTGATAATATTTAATTGTGATTTAAAATATTATATCGGTGAATAGAGATTCATCGAGTTTCAAATTGCCGAAAAAGTGAAAAAGTATTAATTTATTATAATTAATTAATTGGTTAATTTATTATTATTTAAATTAATTATATTAAATTGAAATTTGGATTTATGAAATCAAAATTGATTTCTCAATTTTTAAATTGAGAACATAATCTTTCACTTTTTGGTTGCATGGTGAAGGAGGAGGTGGAAACCTCTCCTTTACATGCAAATTCAATTTTCTCCACACCTTATTCACATTGTTTGTGTCATTTAGCATGTGATTTAATTTGCATGAGATTCTCTTTAAATAATTAAGAGAAAAGCTGAAGAGGGGTTGACTTTTTGAATGAAAAAACTTTATGGGAAATGAGATTTCTCTCTACCAAAAACAATGTTTTAAACACTTTTATTCTCCAATTCTTTGCTCAATTCGGATCCCACCATCCATTCTAAGGCTTGAGAATAACAAGCAAACTCTAGTGGTGGTCCGTGAACAGTTCGTGATTAGTTTTTGGAGATTCTCGGGAACAAATTTTGAGCTATAACAAGTAAGTGTTACTACCTTTGTATCTCAATTTATATAAGTATGTTTTTCCTATAAATTGATGTAATTAGAGTGATTTGCATCCTATTTTCTTCCGCTGCATGTTTTCTAACTCTATCACCCAGGAAATCTATCAATCGTCCCAAATCTCACTGGATATGTCATTTATGTGGTAAGCTGGTCACGTACGACCTTACTGTTACAAGTTGTTGAATTTGCTTCATAGATCCCCCAATGCTCATCTTATCTCTCATGCCCCCCACTATCGTACCTTGGAACCCCGAAATTGGAAGTATGTTTGGAGAATCAAAAGTGATCATATGAATTGCAATGTGGCTTTAACTTCTCTCAGATCCTCTGCTCAAGGAGTCTGGTACTTTGACAGTGCTAGCTCTCGTCAAATGATTGGAGAACGAACTTTCTTATCGAATATCAAACCAGTGAGTACTGGAAAGATCACTTTTTGAGACGGAGCTGTAGGTAAAATCATTGGCAAAGGAAAGCTATGTTGGTTGAAGGCCTCACTGCCAATCTCATTAGTATCAATCATGTCAGACCCCTTCCCAGATTACCCTACTTAACCCGAGAGAAGATGTGAGGACAATAAATATCACCCCTCTTGTGATGTATACTGCCCATCCTTACTTGATTAACCTGTTAAATTATTTCATACATATCTATTCTTAGATTCAAGCCATAAGAACTTATGCTTATGTAATTTAAACATTCCAACATATTCACAATATACTTATACAACATCCCACTACACATCCCAACATATGTACAACTAGGTTTACATGCCACCTGTACAAGGTTATTTACACATACAACAACCACAAGGTGAACTGTTTCTGGTAACTCGAAGCTTAAGTAGGGCAAGCTGGAGTAGGCTAAGCATCGGGAACGTCCTCGCTACCTAGGTGGAAAAGAAAACATGGAAAGCATGAGCTAAAATCCCCGTGAGTGACTAGTTTTGTAAAACTGTCTTTGGTTCAGAAACCAACAGGATAAAATCGTTATCACAATATGTATAAAACATGGAATCAACTCATAATTATTCGAAAAACATGCTCAAATGCCTTTGCCAAATCATACATGATCATTTCATAAAAATCATACAGAAATCTAGATTAGTTTTGCAATCTTTTCCCTTAGTTGAGGAGGAGCAAGACTCAATGCTCTCAACTTCGAAAACAACCTTAGTTGGGGTGGAGCAAGACTCAACACACCCAACGTCGAAAACGAATATTACCTTAGTTGAGGTGAAGCAAAACTCAATGCACTCAACGTCGAAAACCTCTATGTGCACATAGGAACACTGGGTCCTGGGGAAACTTACATGCCTTCTCAACGTCCTTCAGCATTGAGCCTCCTTTAAAACATTTAGAAACCAGTAACAGCATAGGATATGTCTGGTCGAGTGCGTGCTAGGTATATTAATCTTCCAACTAAACGTTGATAGGTCTTCTATCCGCATGAGTTAGCGTAACAAGAATGAATTTCTTGATTGTGATATCTCTCTTTATTAACAGGCACTTTGGTGATAGATTCTCCCAATTTGGCATTAGACTCGATAGGGGTGTCGGCGGGCCTGCATCCGGTCATACTTCTTTCTTTTAGTAGATCAAGAGTGTATTTCCTTTGAGAAACTGAGATACCTTCTCTTGATCTTGCCACTTCCAACCCAAGAAAATACTTCAGATTTCCTAGGTCTTTGATTTCAGCGGTATCATCTCCAGATAAGAGGATGTCATCAACGTATACGATTAGAATGGCCACCTTACCCGAGACAGACCTTTTTGTAAATAAGGTATGGTCAGAGCGTCCCTGAGTGAAGCCTTGGGACTTAACAAAGGTGGTGAATCTCTCAAACCATGCTCTCGGTGACTGTTTTAATCCATACAAAGCTTTTCTAAGCTTGCACACATCGATTAAATTGGTCTTCGAAGCCAGGAGGGGGGCCTCATATACCCTTCTTCTTCTAGATCACCGTTTAAAAAGGCGTTTTTCACATCTAGCTGATAAAGAGGCCAATCTCTGTTTGCTGCAACTGACAGGAGGACTCTAATTGTGTTCAACTTTGCAACAGGAGAAAAAGTCTCAGAATAGTCTACCCCAACGTCTGAGTGAACCCTTTTGCTACAAGCCTGGCTTTATATCTATCAAGAGTTCTATCAGATTTATACTTCGTTGTGAATACCCATTTACATCCAACTGGTTTATGCCCTTTCGGAAGAGCAACAAGTTCCCAAGTATGATTTTTCTCAAGAGCTCTCATTTCTTTCATAACGGCAGCCTTCCACTCAGGGATTCCATAGCCACATATATGTTTTTTGGTATGGTTATAGTATCAAGACTAACAGTAAAGACTCTGAACTTAGAAGACAAATTATTATAGCAGAGGAAGCTATACATAGGATACCTGGTGCAAGATCTTGTGCCCTTTCTCAAGGCAATGGGCAGGTCTAGACTGGCATCACACTCTCCTGGATTGTTGAGCTCTTCTCTAGTTGTAGATAGACTGGCATCACATTCTCCTGGCTTGTCGAGCTCTTCACCAGTTGTAGGATTTTGAGATATGATTCCTTTTTCATTCTCCTCAACTGTTGTCGCCACTCCATCGTTTTCAGTAATCTGATTATTTTCTGTCATTTTATCCCTACCATCTTCTATCGGAAGTTTTGTCAAGTCTTCATTATCATTTTCAACACAACTATTTTCCGCACAAATAGTATTGTTACCAGGATAAGTGGTACCTTGGGCTTGTGTCGGTTCAGATGATTGGACCGGAGCCAGCATATGATCAGTAGGGTCTGCTATTTCCTTTCTAAGATTCTTCCTGTAGTACGTTATCCATGGGACCTGTCTGGTGGGTAGGACAGTGTCATGGGTTGTTGCCAGGATAGGTTCAGGAAGAGGATTTGGATAGTTAGTCTCTTCATTATTACTCTCCCCCTGAAGAGGAGGATTAACGAGAAAGAAAGGTTGATCTTCCAGGAAGGTTATATCCATAGAGACGAAGTATTTCTGAGAGGTAGGATGGAAACATTTATAACCACGCTGGTGGAGAGGATATCCAACGAAGACACATTTCTGGGCTCGAGGGGAGAACTTAGTCTGGTTGGGACCAAAGCTATGGACAAATGCTGTACACCCAAACACTCAGAGAGGGACATCAGGTATAAGGCGAGTGGTAGGATAAGATAGTTTGAGATAATCAAGAGGGGTTTGGAAATGGAGAACACGAGAGGGCATTCGATTTATAAGATGAGCTGCAGTTAATATTGCATCTCCCCATAGGTAAGATGGAAGAGAGGCTAAAAGCATGAGAGACCGAGCAACTTCGAGGAGATGACGGTTTTTCCTTTCAGCTACTCCATTTTGTTGGGGGGTATAGGCACATGAGCTCTGGTGAAAGATACCTTTGGTGGATAAGAATTCTCGAAGGGTATTAGTGAGGAATTCACGACCATTGTCACTTCGAAGAATGACAATCTTGGCATTAAACTGAGTTTTAATAGTGTTGTAAAACTGTTGGAAAATGGATGAGACCTTAGACTTATCTGTTAAGAGGAAGACTTGGGTAAGACGAGTGTGGTCATCAATGAAGGTCACAAACCAACGCTTACCTGAAGAAGTGGTAATTCTTGAGGGGCCCCAAACATCACTGTGAAACAGAGTGAAAGGTTGAGAGGGTTTGTAAGGTTGGGACGGAAAGGAGACTCTATGTTGTTTGGCACAAATACACACATCGCAAGATAAAGAGGAAATATCAACTTTATTAAATAAATGGGGAAATAGATATTTCATATATTGGAAATTGGGATGGCCAAGATGAAAGTGCCATAACATACAGTCAGTTTCAGAAGTTGAAAAATAGGAAGATAACAGAATAGTCCTATAATTTTGCCTAGAGGAAGTATCAGTATTAAGGAAATAGAGTCCCCTATTGTGCCGAGCAGTGCCAATCGTCTTCCCCGAGTTCAAGTCCTGAAACAAAACATCATCGGGTGAGAAAGCTACATGACAATTTAAATCTCGGGTTATCTTACTCATAGACAGGAGATTATAGGAGATTTTGGGGACATGCAGAACATTCTCTAATATTAAACCATCGAAAGGAGAAATGTGACTCTTGCCAGCAACAGGAGCAAGTGTCCCGTCAGCAATTCGAATTTTTTCATTACCAGCACATGGATAATAAGAAAGGAAATTATCAGAAGTTCCAGTCAAATGGTCTGTTGCTCCTGAATCAAGGATCCAGGGTTTCTGGCCAGTAATACTGAGTAAACTCAAGGATTGAGAGATACCTGAGTGTGCAATCGCCCCAAGAGAGGCGGTACTGTGGTCAACTGGGTAGTTCTGTTGTGGTTGCGAGTCACTTGTTGTTTCACTTACCAGGGCATGGTTAGGTTTGTTGTTAGGAGGTCGGCGTTTACCATTCGGGGGCCGACCATGTAACTTCCAACACTGATCTTTCGTGTGCCACGGTTTTTTACAGTGTTCACAAACTGGAGGAGGTTTACCATTCTGCTTGTCTCCAGTTGTACTAGCTGATTTTGCACTGAACGCAGATGAGTTAGTAATGGAACTACCCATAGTATTCATAGCACTCGTTCTATCTTCCTTTAGCCGAACCTCTGAACAGACTTCCATCAAGTTCGGTGTTGGTTTCTGTCCCAATATTCGACTTCGCACAACATCGAATTTGGAATTTAAACCGGCTAAGAAATCATATACTCGTTCGACTTCCTCAAGTTTGTAGTATTGAACTCCCCCACAAGGACAATCCCAGACAAGTTCTCGACACAAATCCATTTCCTGCTAGATCAGAGACAATTTGTTAAAGTATGACGTGACATCCATATTACCTTGTTGACATTCGTGGATTTGTTTCCTCAATGTATAAAGCCGAGAGGCGTTCTGTCTTTTGGAGTATAATTTTTGAACCGCATCCCAAATATCCCGAGCTGTAGCAGCATACAACAAAGGCTTTCCAATTTGAGGTTCCATGCTGTGAATTAGCAATGACTGGAGTAATGAGTCTTCGCCCTTCCAGAAGCGCTCTTGAGGACCTCCGGGTCTGGGTTTAGGTATTTCGCCAGTCAAATATCCGAACTTATGGCGCCCTTCAAGTACCATTTTAACGGATTGGGACCAAGAGAAATAATTCTGGCCATTCAATTTTTCGCCAACAATTAAGCTAGAAGGGTTACCCATTTGTCCAGACAAATACGGTGCAGTCGTTAAAGTAGGGATTACAGTTACCGGATTCTCTGGATACATCGGTAAATCTGAGGAAACACCTGAATTGACTGTATTTTGACCAAGATTAGAAGAACTCAAGCAGCCCCAAGAGCGGCGATTTGTTGCTGAAAATTTGCTTGAAGGTCCACGAGTTGTTGTTGAAGTGATTTTGTTGAGGCAAACCCCCCCGATCCAACCAGATCGAAGTAAAAACCACCAGATTTGGTTGAATCTGAGTAAAAACCACCAGATCCGGTGGTAGCCACGGTGGTCGGAGGAAGGGTCGACGGCAAAGGCACCACGGTGGTCGGAATCACAGCGGCTTCGGGACTCCTCTGCTGCTCACCAAAACCCGACGATCGAAGACCTCTCTGCTGCTCGAAAAACACCGACGAAGTGTTTCCCTCGGTGATTGAAGAAGAACCAGCGGCGATGAGTGGTGGAAACCCCAGATCTGGGTTTGACGCGGGATGGCCAGCGGCGTTCTGGTCGGTTCGAGTCACATTTCCAGTGTTCCCCGGCAGCGGCGGTCGAGTCTGAGGGGTTGCGTCGCTAGGGTTTTGTGATGGCGGCGGTAGACTCTGAAAAAGGGCGGCGGCGGCTTCGGGGTTGAGTGACCGGAGGTACTGCTGGACGGCGGCTTGGACGGCTGACTCGGTGGTGGCGGCGGCAGACTCCATCGGCGACGACAGTAGCGGCAGGTGAGATGGCGGATCTGTTCTAAGGTTATTTTCGTCGATGACGGTTAGGGTTTCTAGGGTTTCCTGCTCTGATACCATAATGAAAAAGAGAGTAGGAAATAACACATAGATGTACGTGGAAAACCCTAGAGCACGGAGAAAAAACCACGATAAAACTTTTTTTCTTTTTATTTCAATTTGATACTTTACAAACACTACAAGGATAAGAATAAATAGAGGTAAAGAACAACTTATACAAGGAAAAAATATTTGGAAAAGGAAAGACTTAATTCCACAATATCTCCCAAAATAATTTCCCTTTTTATTTTCAATAATATCCATTATGTTAAACGTGATTATATTAGGAGCTTGGATATGATTAGGGGAAGAAAACCAAACACATGTTCTAATGAATCAGTCGAAGTTCAACTTTAGTTGGGGATAAATGATATTAACCTTTAGGTTTTCAATTGTTTTTGATACATTGTTGCATTTCTTGATTGTAGCAAGTACTGTACATCCTTGCAGTTCCTTTGTCCATGCCTGTGTACTGAAATAAAATATGCATTAGGGTATGGACTTCACATTGTTTGCAACCAATCATTTCTAAACGTTGTTTTTTAAAACTAGCACTCGAACATAATGCTATTATGCAGTAGTACCTTTTTAATGAAAAAAATCCAGTTTTGGAAATAATGACAGTTGGTCATGTTCTCAGTATTTGAGAATGTTTCATGTTATTTAGGTTAGAGTTACATGCATATATATAGGAGTACAAAGGAACCCTAAGCCGAGAATGTACAATTACGATTAAAGACCATTATACATGCTTTTTCCACTCTGTGTTTTCGTCACCCTGTCTACATGTAGAAATATGAGTTGTTTTATCCTTGTGTGAGAGGTTTCTTTATAGAAAAACTTAATAGGAGTTTGACATCTGAAGAAGTCCTGCCATGACCTTCCTTTACCTTCCCTTAAACTCCAAATGGTTTTCACTCAATCCTTGTAGCTACAAATAAAGACTATACCGATGCTTCTATGAAATCTGGTTCTTCTGGGGTTATAGTTGATGGTTATTTCTCAATTCCATCTCTACTACAGAATTGGACATGAGAGTTTCTTCTCAACCAACTCCTTGCGAATGAAACAATTAAAAAAAATATACATGTATCTACTGAATAATAGATTGAATTATGGGATTCTTTGAGATTTCATTTAATCAATCTATTCGAAATTAGAAATTTGTATATGAAGTTTTGATAGAAAACTGAACTCTTTATAGATTCTAGAATAATAGAATAATTTTTTTTTATTATAATTTTCTAAAAAGTTATGGATAATATAATCTCGTTTTGTTATTTTTTCTTTCATTATAAGGTTATAATAAATCTTTATTTTGTTTTGGCTTTTCATTTTTTTATTTTTTTATTTTTTTTTATATATTTTGCTTGACCCCTAACTTAAAGATCTAATAAAATGGAAACGTTCGCGGGCGAATATTTACTCTTTTTATGTGTTTTGGTTCATGGGTTAGTTGCTAACTTTTCCCTTTTAGTTATTTGAAGGAATTTTATTGATGCTTTTTTTCTTTTACACACTTTTGACCTTTTACCAAAATTCAAGTCCAATTAAACACTAATTCGAAAGTTTAGGGATTAAACTTGTATTTTAACCTCATCAGCTTTTTTTCTTTAATTGTTTGGTTTTTTCTAAATGTTATTGCTTCTCATCTGATAAATTTGGGTGCTTGTTTAATTGTTTGATAAATTGTTTGGTTTTTATTGGGAATTAGGATTATGAAGGATTAGAGAGACGGGCCTATTCTTGTGCAGTAGCGACGAAGGTTTCTTAGAGAATAAAATCTTTATGATAGAAAGCAATTAGTAGTAAGATGCATAATTATTTTAAGAGGGCATGGTGTGGATTAATACTATAGAGATCATTGATTGGTGAGGACAGACCAGTGGTCAGAAAATTTGAGAATATTCGTTGCTGGTGCAACATGTGGAGCCTGAAACTGCTTCTTTGGATGGAAGCATATTCTGGAATTTACTAATTAAAATCTTACTTAGAATTTGCTTGTTAACTTTTTTGTTTTTTATTTTTGGTTTATGAAAAATTAAGCTTATAGACAATATTTCTACTTATTGATATATTTGTTTTATTATTTACTTTTGAGTAGTGTTTTTAAAATGAAAGTCAAGTTTTGACAACTAAAAAAAAATAGTTTCAAAAACTTGTTTTTGTTGTTAGATTTTGGCTAAGAATTCAAATGCCTACTTAGAAAAAATGAAAATTAAGAAATGGTGAGAAACTGCTAGGAACCAAGGTAGTATGAGGGCTACCTTTGTCTTACATCGGTTAGAATGTGATGACCAATGTGGTACTTAAGTGGCTTGGCTCTCCCACCTCAATAGCTGGCTTTTGGGATGTGGTTCTCCAAGGTGCTTAAATACCTAATAGATAGCCAACACAAATTTGTTTATAAAAAGACCAAAAACCAAATGGTTATTAAACAGAATAATTAATATGTAGTGCTAGGGAAGACAGTGATATTTTTTTGGTAAGATTATGGGAATTATGCTGTTGGTAGTCCCAATTAGATTTATTATGTTAATTAGTCTGGTTCTCCTCTTACAAAACCAATAATTTTTTTTCCAATTATTATTAGTAGTACAAGTACAACAACAATGGGGATTGGGGATCAAACCTTCGACCTCTAAGGAGGGAGGCCATGTCAATTATCATTGTGCTAAACTCACTTTAATAGAACCAACAAAATTTGGCCCAACGATACTTGACAGGGCCTTGGATTTTTTGTTTTTGGTTTTTTTTTTAATTTTTAAATTGAGAAGTTTTTATTAGATAACATGAGGTTCCATCTTAAAACTAATTGATAATAAGAAAAGTAACTTATATGTAACTTATATATGATTCTGAAGTTCATTGAGTTTTTCAATATGAAATCCTCAACATGCCTCCTCAATATGGTGTCTCTTTGAATTCACCATTGATGCCTCCAGATTTTCCATAAGCTTCTACAAAGACCCATCCCCCTTCTTTTGAGCTCCATAAGGCTTTAATAAAGTCAACTATCTTTCTCATACATCTATGGGTATGTACAACCGTAATTTAAAGAGAAGAAAAAATGTACATAGAAGGCAATACCAATGGTAAAGAAACCGTACAAGGAAAGTTAACTAACGGGAAAGAAAATAAACATGGAAATATTTTTAGAATCTTCTTATAAGGATAACACCATAAATGACCTTTTGTCAACACTCTCCCTCAAGTTGGATGGCATATGTTAATTACATTCAGCTTGGCTTTGAGATCTTCAAAAGTGTTTTTAGATAGTGCATTAGTGAGGATATCTGCAAGTTGCATTTTGGTAGATATGTAAATAAGAGAAATACTCTTGTTCTCAATTTTCTCTTTGATGAAGTGACAATCAAATCAATCAAATTTCACATGCTTTATACGATCATGATGACAGGATCTTTAGTAATGCTTATGGTTGCTTGATTATCGCTTTCATAGGGGTCTAATGGTATTTTTAATTCACTAGAATTCTTTGGACTTATATTCCTTCACATATTCCTTGTGCAAGAGCTCTTAGTTCAGCCTCAACATTGCTTCTTGACATGACGGGTTGTGTTTTGCTCCTCCATGTCACTAGGTTTTCCCAAACAAAAGTGCAATAACCAGTAATTGATCTTCGATCTATTTTTGAACTCGCCTAATCAGCATCATTGAACACTTCTACCTTTCTTGTTGTTGATTTTTTGAAGTTTAATTGTTGATTATTTCCTTTTATGTTAATATTTTCCATTGTATTTATTGAGAAATATTTGTTGTATTTATTTTTTTATTATTGTGTATTTTCCTTATTTGTAATGGGTATTTCTTCTATTTAAGAAAACCCTTTTTTTATCAAATAGAAATAAGAGAAATAATAGATTTTTAAGCATGGTATCAGAGTTGTAATTTTGAAACCCTAAAAAAACCCTAATTTTCTAAAAGAGCCTAAAACTCTAGATCTACTATTGTTGCTGTTGTCGACTCGTATGTCGCCACCGCTCGACTCCAGATCCCCATCGGATGACATGTCTCTGCTATCAGACACCACCTAGACGTCAGATCTCCATTGGTTTGCGAAGTCCAAAGCTATCAACGCTGCCCGAATCTGGTTTGCGAGTTTTTGTCCGAGTCTTCTTAGCCCAACATGAGTTTCCGAGACATCAACGCCTAGGTTCAAGCCTCCTCCATCGACTGACCTTGTCTGAGTTACTGTTTGCGTTTTTCGACCAGTAGCCGTCGTCGACCGTCCGCTTTTCGCCTCTGTTGCCACCGGTTGTTCAGTTTTAGGGTTTGTTTCAGCCTCTGTTTGGTTTCTTTTTTAGATTTATTGTTTCTCATTTTGGGTATTTTATCACTTCAACAACATGCTAAGGTACCTGCCGCTGAAGTCTTCGACAATCGAATCCATTCCAACACTCCCACTGTCCAAATAACCACCATTCGACTTAACGATGATAACTTTCTTCATTGATCACAAAGTGTTCAGATGTATATTCGTGGACATGGGAAGATAGGTTATAGCAGTGGAGAAAAAATTGCTCCTAATCCAAATGACCCTTCATTTGTTGTGTTGAACGCAGAAAACTCCATGGTTATGACTTGGCTCGTTAACTCTATGGTGGAAGACATCAACAATAACTACATGTGCTACTTTACTGCAAAGGAACAATGGGATAGTGTAACTCAGATGTATTCTGATTTAGGTAACCAGTCACAAGTGTTTGAGTTGAATCTTAAAGTGGGTAATATACGACAAGGAGGTAACTCAGTTACACAATATTTCTACTCTTCAAAGAGAATTTGGCAACATCTTGATCTAGTTGATATGTATGAATGAAAGTCCATAAATGATAAAAAACATTACTGGAAAACTGTTGAAGATGGTCGAATTTACAAATTCCTTACCGGTCTCAATGTTGAGTTTGATGAGGTTAGAGGTAGGATATGGCAAAAATAATCTTCCAACTATTAATGATGTTTTTTTTCTAAAGTTCGTAGGGAAGAAAGCTGCAAGAATGTTATGATTGGGAAAATGGCAAATTGATTCAGTTGAAAATTCAGCATTGGTGATTGAAAATATTGCCATGAAAGCTTTTAATCAAACCAACAAGACTCATCACAAGCCTCGTGTTTGGTGCATCACTGCAATAAACCCCGACATATGCGAGAAACTTGTTCAAAACTTCATGAAAAACCTGCAAATTGGAAGAGCTCTAAACAACATGAGAGAAATTCGCATCAACATGCCTCTAATGCGAATATTGCTTATTTGAGTCCATTTATAGAGCAAATTGATCAAATCGTGAAGTTGCTAAAGTGTCCAATTCACTGGGTAATCCTAGTGTTTCCTTGGCACAAATATGTAATTCCCATCAAGCTCTCTCCTGTCTAAATTCTTCTCCATGCATTATCAATTATGGAGCCACTAATCATGACGACTAGTTTCTCTTGTTTATTTGAATCATACTCTCCCGTGTATTGTAATAAGAAAGTTTGTACTGCCGATGATAGTTTCACGTCTATTTTAGGCAAAGGAACTATCTCTCCTAAGTACAAAATATCTAAGGATACTCTCCTCATATTACGTTATGTCCTTCATGTTCTCCAATTAGCTTGTAAGTTATTATCTGTGAGCAAAATATCTAAGGATGCTAACTCTAGTGTTATCTTTTGTGAAAACCATTGCCTCTTACAAGATTAAGACTTGGGGGAAATGATTGGACATGCTTGGATGATTAACGGTCTCTATTGCTTTAGGCCTTAGGCCTGGTTGCTTAGGCCTTGTTGTTTCAGTCTTACCTTAGGTCTAGTTGCCCATTGGTTTCGAGTAGTGGGGATGTGACTCCATTGTCTCCTTTCCCATCGGAGCTTTTCCCTTTATAGGGTCACGAACTGGTTCTTTTTTTATTTTTTTTATTTTTTTTAATCTTGATCTTGTTGTCGAATGGCTTCTAGCAACATACCTACATTTCAGTCCAAGCCATTCATCCTTTCTTCAAGACTCCTCGTCTTCTCTTCGGCTCGGCAATTCTATGGTTGAGGGCGAGGAGACGTCTTTTGTCTTGTTCTTATTGGATGCCAATCTTGACCTGATTCATCTTCGTCTAGATTCACGTTCTAATATCTTCGGCTCATTTTTCTTGCTACATTTTGCAAACAATCCTCTATCTTCCCATAGATGACGCCAACTGTTGATGTCAAATTTGGGATAAGAGTAACAGTGAATTTGTCATTGAAGGAAGGGAAGACCTGCAAAATGAAAGATAATGGCTTTGATGCCTAAGTCAGTATCAAAATTATGAAGTTTAGAAGAAGTCATAACTTTTCAGTTACCTTTCTTAATGCTCTCCTCCCTTATTTATAGACTCCTTTGACTCGACTTTTCCCTATCCCTATTCCTATTTAGAGTAGGTTTACTTTCAACTCGCTCGACATGGCATGGGCCGAGCTCATACCACTTTTCCTTCTTTTCCTTCTCTTAAGTCATGTCATCCCCTTTTTAACCTTTGTTGAAAATAAAAAGGGAAATTATTTTGGGAGATATTGTGGAATTAAGTCTTTCCTTTTCCAAATATCTTTTCCTTGTATAAGTTGTTCTTTACCTCTATTTATTCTTACCCTCGTTATGTTTGTAATGTATCAAATTAAAATAAAAGAAAAAGTTTTATCGGGGTTTTTTCTCCTTGTTCTAAGGTTTTCGACGTACATCTTTGTGTTATTTCCTATTCTCTTTTTCATTATGGTATTAGAGCAGGAAACCCTAGAAACCCTAGCTGTCGTCAACGAAAATAACCCTAGAACAGATTCGCTGTCTCACTTGCTGCTGCCGCCGTCGCCGATGAAGTCCACCGCCGCCACCACCGAGTTAGCCGTCCAAGCCGTCGTCCAGCAGTACCTCTGGTCGCTCAACCCCGACGCCGCCGTCGCCGTCGCCATCACAAAACCCTAGCAGCGCAACCCCTCAGACTCGACCGTCGCCGTTGGGGAACGATGGAACTGTGACTCGAACCGACCAGAACGTCGCTGCCCATCCCGTGTCGAACCCAGATTTGAGATTTTTGCCGCTCATCGCCGCCGGTTCTTCTTTGATCGTCGAGGGAAACACTTCGTCGGGGTTTTGCGAGCAGCAGAGATGTCTTTGATTGTCGGTTTTTGGTGAGCAGCAGAGGAGTCCCGAAGCCGCTGTGTTTTCGACCACCGTGGTGCCTCTTCCGTCGACCCTCCCTCCAACCACCGTGGCTACCACCAAATCTGGTGGTTTTTACTTCGATCCGGTTGGATCGGGGGGGTTTGCCTCAACAAAATCACTTCAACAACAACTCGTGGACCTTCAAGCAAATTTTCAGCAACAAATCGCCGCTCTTGGGGCTGCTTGAGTTCTTCTAATCTTGGTCAAAATACAGTCAATTCAGGTGTTTCCTCAGATTTACCGATGTATCCAGAGAATCCGGTAACTGTAATCCCTACTTTAACGACTGCATCGTATTTGTCTGGACAAATGGGTAACCCTTCTAGCTTAATTGTTGGCGAAAAATTGAATGGCCAGAATTATTTCTCTTGGTCCCAATCCGTTAAAATGGTACTTGAAAGGCGCCATAAGTTCGGATATTTGACTGGCGAAATAACTAAACCTAGACCCGGAGATCCTCAAGAGCGCCTTTGGAAGGGAGAAGACTCATTACTCCGGTCATTGCCAATTCACAGCATGGAACCTCAAATTGGAAAGCCTTTGTTGTATTCTGCTACAGCTCGGGATGTTTGGGATGCTGTTCAAAAATTATACTCCAAAAGACAGAACGCCTCTCCGCTTTATACACCGAGGAAACAAATCCACGAATGTCAACAAGGTAATATGGATGTCACGTCATACTTTAACAAATTGTCTCTGATCTGGCAGGAAATGGATTTGTGTTGAGAACTTGTCTGGGATTGTCCTTGTGGGGGAGTTCAGTACTACAAACTTGAGGAAGTCGAACGAGTTTATGATTTCTTAGCCGGTTTAAATTCTAAATTCGATGCTGTGCGAAGTCGAATATTGGGACAGAAGCCAACACCGACCTTGATGGAAGTCTGTTCAGAGGTTCGACTGGAGGAAGATAGAACGAGCGCTATGAATACTATGGGTAGTTCGATTACTGACTCATCTGCGTTCAGTGCAAAATCAGCTAGTACAACTGGAGACAAGCAGAACGGTAAACCTCCGCTAGTTTGTTAACACTGTAAGAAACTGTGGCACATGAAAGATCAGTGTTGGAAGTTACATGGTCGTCCCCCGAATGGTAAACGCCGACCTCCTAACAACAAACCTAACCATGCTTTGGTAAGTGAAACAACAAGTGACTCGCAACCACAACAGAACTACCTAGACGACCATGGTACCACCTCTCTTGGGGTGATTGCACACTCAGGTATCTCTCAATCCTTGAGTCTACTCAGTATCACTGGCCAGAAACCCTGGATCCTTGATTCAGGAGCAACAAACCATTTGACTGGAACTTCTACCAATTTCCTTTCCTATTATCCATGTGTTGGTAATGAAAAATTCGAATTGCTGACGGGACACTTGCCCCTGTTGTTGGCAAGGGTCACATTTCTCCTTTCGATGGTTTAATATTAGAGAATGTTCTGCATGTTCCCAAAATCTCGTATAATCTCCTGTCTGTGAGTAAGATAACCCGAGATTTAAATTGTCGTGTAGCTTTCTCACCCGATGATGTTTTTTTTCAGGACTTGAACTTGGGGAAGACAATTGGCACTGCTTGGCACAATAGGGGACTCTATTTCCTTAATACTGATACTTCCTCTAGGCAAAGTTATAGGACTAGTGTGTTATTTTCCTATTTTTCAACTTTTGAAACTGACTGTATGTTATGGCACTGTTGTCTTGGCCATCCCAATTTCCAATATATGAAATATCTATTTCCCCATTTATTTAATAAAGTTGACATCTCCTCTTTATCTTGCAATGTGTGTATTCGTGCCAGACAACATAGAGTCTCCTTTTCATCCTAACCTTACAAACCCTCTCAACCTTTCACTCTGATTCACATTGATGTTTGGGGCCCCTCAAGGATTACCACTTCTTCTGGTAAGCGTTGGTTTATGACCTTCATTGATGACCACACTCGTCTTACTTGGGTCTTCCTTTTAACAGATAAGTTTCAGGTCTCATCCAATTTCCAACAGCTTTACACCATTATTGAAACTCAGTTTAATGCCAAGATTGCCATTCTTCGGAGTGACAATGGTCGTGAATTCCTCACTAATACCCTTCGCGAGTTCTTATCCACCAAAGGTATCTTTCACCAGAGCTTATGTGCCTATACCCCCCAACAAAATGGAGTAGCTGAAAGGAAAAACCGTCATCTCCTCGAAGTTGCTCGGTCTCTCATGCTTTCAGTCTCTTTTCCATCTTACCTATGGGGAGATGCAATATTGACTGCAGCTCATCTTATAAATCGGATGCCCTCTTGTGTTCTCCATTTCCAAACCCCTTTTTGATTACCTCAAACTATCTTATCCCACCACTCGCCTTATACCTGATGTCCCTCTCCGAGTGTTTGGGTGTACAACATTTGTCCATAGCTTTGGTCCCAACCAGACTAAGTTCTCCCCTCGAGCCCAGAAATGTGTCTTCATTGGATATCCTCTCCACCATCGTGGTTATAAATGCTTCCATCCCACCTCTCGGAAATACTTCATCTCTATGGATATAACCTTCTTGGAAGATCAACCCTTCTTTCCTGTTAGTCCTCTTCAGGGGGAGAGTAATAATGAAGAGACTAACTATCCAAATCCTCTTCCTGAACCTACCTTGACAACAACCCATGACACTGTTCTACCCACCAGACAGGTCCCATGGATAACGTACTACAGGAAGAATCTTAGAAAGGAAATAGCAGACCCTACTGATCATATGCCGGCTCTGGTCCAATCATCTAAACCGACACAAGCCCAAGGTACCACTGATCCTGGTAACAATACTATTTGTGCTGAAAATGTTTGTGTTGAAAATGATATTGTTGACTTGACAAAACTTCCTGTAGAAGATGGTAGAGATAAAATGATAGAAAATAACCAGGTTACTGCAAACATTGGAGTGTCAACAACAGTTGAGGAGAATGAGAAAGGGATCATATCTCAAAATCCTACAACTGGAGCTCTCGACAAGCCAGGAGAGTGTGATGCCAATCTAGACCTGCCCATTGCCTTGAGAAAGGGCACAAGATCTTGCACCAGGTATCCTATGTATAGCTTCCTCTGCTCTAATAATTTGTCTTCTAAGTTCAGAGCGTTTACTGTTAGTCTTAATACTATAACCATATCGAAAAACATATATGTGGCTATGGAAATCCCTGAGTGGAAGGCTGCCGTTATGGAAGAAATGAGAGCTCTTGAGAAAAATCATACTTGGGAATTTGTTGCTCTTCCGAAAGAGCATAAACCAGTTGGATGTAAATGAGTATTCGCAACGAAGTATAAATCTGATGGAACTCTTGCTAGATATAAAGCCAGGCTTGTAGCAAAAGGGTTCACTCAGACGTTGGGGTAGACTATTTTGAGACTTTTTCTCCTGTCGCAAAGTTGAACACAATTAGAGTCCTGTCAATTGCAGCAAAAAGAGATTGGCTTCTTATCAGCTAGATGTGAAAAGCGCCTTTTTAAACGGTGATCTAGAAGAAGAAGTGTATATGAGCCCCCCTCCTGGCTTCGAAGACCAATTTAATCGATGTGTGTGCAAGCTCAGAAAAGCTTTGTATGGATTAAAACAGTCACCGAGAGCATGGTTCGAGAGGTTCACCACCTTTGTTAAGTCCCAAGACTTCACTCAGGGACACTCTGACCATACCTTATTTACAAAAAGGTCTGTCCCGGGTAAGGTGGCCATTCTAATCGTATATGTTGATGACATCCTCTTATCTGGAGATGATACCGCTGAAATCGACAAGTTAAAACAGAAAATGGCAGACAAATTTGAAATCAAAGACCTAGGAAATCTGAAGTATTTTCTTTGGATGGAAGTGGTGAGGTCAAGAGAAGGTATCTCTGTTTCTCAATGAAAATACACTCTTGATTTACTAAAAGAAACAAGTATGACCGGATGCAGGCCCACCGACACCCCTATCGAGTCTAATGCCAAATTGGGAGAGTTTATCACCAAAGTGCCTGTTAATAAAGAGAGATTTCGACGTTTAGTTGGAAGACTGATATACCTAGCACACACTTGACCAGACATATCCTATGCTGTTAGTGTTGTGAGTCAGTTTATGCAGGCTCCCTACGAAGAACACCAGGAAGCAGTAAACAGGATTCTGAGATATTTGAAAAGCACACCAAGAAAAGGGTTGATGTTTAGAAAATCCGACAGAAAATACATCCAAGCCTATACAGACTCTGACTGGGCAGGATCAGTAATTGACAGAAAAGCTACATCTAGGTATTGCACCTTTGTGTAAGGTAATCTTGTAACGTGGAGAAGTAAGAAGCAAAGTGTGGTTGCTAGAAGTAGTGCTGAAGCAGAATATAGAGCTATGAGTCATGGAATCTGTGAAGAAATTTGGTTGAAGAAAGTTCTATCTGACCTTCACCAAAGCAGTGAACTACCTATGAAACTCTATTGTGACAATAAGGCTGCTATTAGTATTGCAAACAATCCTATTCAGCATGATAGAACAAAACATGTGGACATCGATAGGCACTTCATAATGGAGAAACTAGAAAACGGAAGCATTTGCATTCCTTATATTCCTTCCAGCCAACAAGTTGCAGATGTTCTTACTAAGGGGTTGCTTAAGCAGAGCTTTGATGCATGTGTAAGCAAGCTGGGTCGTATTGACATTTACGTCTCATCTTGAGGGGGAGTGTTGAAAATAAAAAGGGAAATTATTTTGGGAGATATTGTGGAATTAAGTTTTTCCTTTTCCAAATATCTTTTCCTTGTATAAGTTGTTCTTTACTTCTATTTATTCTTACTATTGTAATGTTTGTAATGTATCAAATTAAAATAAAAGAAAAAATTTTATTGTGGTTTTTTCTCCCTGTTCTAGGGTTTTCCACGTACATCTTTGTGTTATTTCCTATTCTCTTTTTCATTAACCTTAAATATGATAATTTGTATGTTGAATGTCTTTTTTACCCTTTTGCCTAGTTTAACCCATAACACTAAGTATGCTGGGGAATTTCAAAGGCAATAACTTCCCCTTTCACAACTGAAAGAAGTTGATGTTTTTTGCTGTGAGCATCAACAACTTTATTGGAATCTTCGAATTGATGTTTTATAACAAAATCAAATCTTTAGAGGAAGGTTTCCCACCGTGTATGCATACAACTAATATTTTTCTATGTAAAACTTCAAAGGAAAATGGTTAGTAGACATGATAAACTCCTTATGAATAGTAATGCTCTCAAACCTTTAATGCTTGCACAAAGGAGTATAACACCTGTTCATATGTACTCCACCGAGCTCTTGATTCAATAAGTTTTTCGCTAAAGTATTCAATTGGATGATTGTTTTAGGAGAGAACAATCCATATTCCCATGTTGGAAGCATCAACAACCACTTGGAAAGGTTGAGAATATCTCCAAATGCTTAAATAAGGGAGTTACACACCTTAGTTTTTAAGTGTTTCAAAGCTGTTTTTCTGACTTTTAGTCCATTGAAACTGCCCTTTCTTAAGTCGATTTGTCAAAGGAGCTAGAATAGTACTAAAATTTGTATAAACTTCTCTCAAAATAAGCTAGAACCATAAAACACTGTATATCTATAACATATTTAAGCGCAACACACTCCTTTTTAGCTTTTGTTTTACTCGGATCAGTAGAAAAGCCTTTGTTTCTAATGATGAAGCCCAAAAAGTGAATAGACATTGTTAAAAAGGGACATGTTTTGCATTGAGAAATAACTTGTTAGCATCCAGTAGGTGAAATAGTTTGTGAAGGTGGTCCACGTGATCTTATAAGTCCTGCTATATACCAAAATATCATCAAAATAGACTCTTGATTTTAAGAGGGTAAAAGATATATTCATATGTATTCATATTTCATATGTGCAACATAGGTCTTCTTATATAGGAGATAGACCCATTACAAATAAGGAAAGAGAACAATAATGCAAAAGGAAAATATTAACAAAGAATCTCTACACTTAAATATTGCTAAGTAATAGGAATTCCAGCACTCGCCTCAATATCTTCCATAGCAAGCTTGTCAATCATTTTGTCAAATTGTTTCTTGGGAAGTGCTTTTGTTAGTACATCAGCAACTTGCTTTGTTGTTGGAAGATAAGGAATGCATATTGCACCTATATCGATCTTTTCTTTAATAAAATGCTTGTCAATTTCAATATGTTTTGTTCTATCATGTAGAACTGGATTATGAGCAATAGAAATGGTACCTTTATTTTCACAATAAATTCGAATAGGCATCTTTTGTGGAAACTTTAATTCTTCAAGTATTCTTTTGATCCATATGCCTTCACAAATTCCATGCGCTAAAGCTTTAAACTTCGCTTTAGCACTACTAGCCACGACATTCTATTTTTTGCTTCTCTATGTGACAAGGTTGCCTCCAACAAAAGAACAGTAACTTGAGGTAGACCTTCTATCTGTACTACTTCCTACCCAATCTGCATTAGTGTAAATTTCTATTTGGGAGTGGTTGTGTTTTTTAAATAAAATACCTTTCCTAGGAGTTCCTTTTAGATATCTCAACATCATAGTAGCTTCAAAATGAGTAGGTCTAAGTGTATGCATAAATTGACTTATCATACTTACAAAATATGCAATGTCAGGGCATGTATGCGACAAATAAATTAACCTTCCAACAAGTCTGGTATCATTTCTTGTCTTTGATTTCTTCAACTTTTGCTATATGTGACTTCATATTAGGTTCCATAGGAGTTTCTACTGCTTTGCAGTCAAGTAATCTGCATCTTCAAGTAAATCCAAAACATATTTCCGTTGATTAACTAAGATGCCTTTCTTTGATCTTGCAAATTCCATTCTAAGAAAATATTTCAACATTCCCAAGTCTTTGATTTAAAACTCGCTTGCTAGGCTTTTCTTGAGATTCGCTAAACTTGCTTTATCGTCGCCTGTGAGAATAATATCATCTACATAGACAATTAGAATTGAGATTTTATTATTCTCAGAGTGTTCAAAATATAGTACGATTTGCTTGACTCTAACGAAGTCCATAATTAGACATGACTTTACCAAAACGCTCAAACCAAGCTCTTAGAAACTGTTTAAGACCATAAAAGAGATCTCTTGAGTTTGAAGATTTTACTTTGACCGAGTTATTTTTCAAAACCTGGCAGTAAGTTCATAAAAAGTTCTTCATCTAGTTCACCATTGAGAAATACATTTTTCACATCTAGCTGGTAAAAAGGTCAATCTGAATTAACTTCTGAATTAATTGCAAGAGACAGAAGAACTCTAATAGAGTTAATTTTGACAATGGAAGCAAATGTTTCTTGATAATTGATCCTATATGTTTGAGTGAAGCCTTTAGCTACAAGTCTGGCCTTATATCTCTCAATACGATCATCTGCATTACATTTAATGGTAAATACTTGTAGCCCACTAGTTTCTTATCCTTTGGTAACTCTACTATTTCCCAAGTATCATTTTGTTTTAGAGCATTCATCCCTTCCATACCTACTACTTTCCAATTTGGATCTTCTAAAGCTTCATGTATATTTCTTGGAACAAACAAGTTATTTATCCTAGTTGTGAAGGCTTTATGACTCTTTGACAATTTGTGATATGACATGTAGTTTGCAATAGAATATTTGGTACAATTCCTAATACCTTTCCTAATGGTTGTGGGAACATCAAGGTTAGACACAGTTGGTATCAGTTTAGGAATATGATCAAGGTCAAAAGTAGGAATGGGAACAAGATTATTGGTATAACAAGGTGAGAGGAATACTCAAATCTGAAAAAATGCTTCGGGTGTATTAATTGTTAGGAGAGTTTAGTTTAAATACTAAACTCTTTAACAACATAAAACTAATTGGTTACCAACGGTAAATTTCGTACAATAAAGATTACAACATCAATAACTTAAAAGAACCAGCTAGTGAAGTATAAAAACATCAAGATTCAGTTGTTACACTTAACCAAGGAACAAAACATAAAGATGATTATTTTAAAATACATCAAATTTCCTCCGTGCAAATGGAATAAAACTTGTCCTCGGGTTTAAGCTGAAGGAGATAGTTGGCCTTGTGGGAAGTATTCTGTCAAGTTGGCTATATTGACTATAGGATTGATGTGTAAATGCTTTGGTAGTTCAATTTTGTAGGCATTATCTCCATATTGTTTTAGTACCTGAAAAGGACCTAGTTTTCTTGGTTGAAGCTTGTTGTAAGCGCCTACGAGGAATTAATTTTTGCACAGGTGAATCATTACTAAATCTCCTTCTTTGAATTCCTTGAATCTACTATGCTTGTCAACTTTTGCCTTGTATTTGTTGTTCATCTTCTCCAAATGTTCTATCACTTCTTCGTGTAGTTTAGTTAATCTTTTGGCCGTAGATTTCACTTCTAAGCTAAGACAATAGAAGAAGGTAAATTACTAAGATCAACAGTTAATCCAGGAAGTTTGGTGCTACTATTTCAAATGGTGACTTCCCTGTAGATTTATTTTTCATATAATTGTATGCAAACTTTGCTTAGGCTAAGACAAGGTCCCTTTGTTTGGGTGTGTCTCCTCCAATGCAACGAATAAGATTTCGAAGGGTTCGGTTAGTGACTTTTATTTGCCCATCGGTTTGGGGATGACTGGTTGTGCTCTAATACTAGTTTTGGTGTAGCAAGGTGAGAGTAATACTCAAATCTGAAAAATTGCTTCTACGATGTATTAATTGTGAGATACTAAACTTTTAACAACCTAAAACTAATTGGTTACAGCATCAAGAACTTAAAAGAACCAACTAGTTATTTATAAAAACATCAAGATTCAGTTTTTACACTTAACTAAGGGACAAATATAAAGATGATTATTTATATATCTCAATTACTCAGTTCTTTAGTCTCATTTCTCGAAGTCTCATATTGGTTCCGTGACGGATCATCTATCTAGCCTTGGTTCCTTTAATTGAAATTTCGTCTAGTGTAAAAGGTAAACTCAGGAACTTGATTAGCATGATCATTTTGTAGTATTTCTCCCTGATTGAAGGTATAGTAACATCGGGACAAGTAAGGCTAGGAAAACAAACATCCCAAAAATTATCTTCTACATTTTGTTTCTCCCTCGGAAGAGGATTTTCGGTGAAATGTGGTTGATTTTTTTAAAATGACACATCCATACCCACAAAACGTTTTTTTTTCTAAGGATTAAAAACATTTATAACCCTTTTTACTAGAGGAGTAACCCAAGAAAATACATTTAATAGCTCTATGATCAAAGCTTGAGGGATAAATTAGAATATATGTGGGATTGTGGAAAAATGGTTTTAGAACAATCAACAGGAGTTTTAAAATTCAAGATCTTACTAAGCATTCTATTTATGAGGTAGGTAGGTAGGTAGGTAGGTAGCTGTGTGACGGGACATTTTCTTCAAGTATGGCGTCAACTAGTGATAGATGGTGGCGCAATCATAGGGTTGTGCTAAAACATATATTATTTCTCTTATTCCTATTTGATATAAAATGTTTTCTTAAAGAGAAGAAACACCCATTACAAATAAGGAAAATATACAATAAGGAAAAAATAAATACAACAAATATTTCACAATAAATACAATAGAAAATATTAACATAAAAGGAAACAATCAACACTCCCCCTCAAGTTGGTTTGAAGATATCACTCATGGCCACTTGTTTATCAATTTGTTGAATTGTCACCTAGGAAGACCTTTAGTATTATATTTGCAATTTGCAATTGCAACTTGTCTATCAAACTCGTCCTCAGATACATATCACTCATGCATCAATCTTTTCCTTTATGAAATGTTTATCGACTTCAATGTGTTTCATCCTATCATGAAGGATTGGATTGCGAGCAATGGAGATTGCTGCCTTGTTATTACAGTAAATGAACATGGACATTGTTTAAAAGAATTTCAACTCTTCCAACAAACTTTTTATGCATATGCCTTCACAAATACCATGAGCTAATACCCTAAATTTTGCTTCAGCACCCCTTATTGCTACCACACTTTGTTTTCTACTACACCAAGTGACTAAGTTTCTCCCAACAAAGGAGCAATAACCAGAAGTCGACCTTATATCGGTCGTTCTACCTGCCCAAACAACATCAGTGTAAACCTCAACCTGTTGGTGGCCATGTTTCTGGAAAAGTATCCCTTTTCCTGGAGTACCTTTTTAATATCTCAAGATTCTAAAGACAACTTCAAAATGAGTTGCCCTAGAGACATGCATGAATTGGCTTACCATACTAATTGCAAAGGCAATGTCATGACATGTGTGAGAGAGGTATATGAGTCTTCCCACAAGTCTCTGGTACTTCCCTTTTTTTTTTTTTTTTTTTTTTGCAACTTCTAATTTTAAGTTCTGCTCAATGGGAGTTTCAGCTACCCTGCATCCAAGTAAACCTGTCTCATTGAGTAGATCAAGAATATACTTTCTTTGGTTGGCAAGAATACCACTTTTGGACCTAGCAAACACCATGCCTAGGAAGTACTTTAAGGATCCCAGATCTTTGATCTTGAAATCATTCGCCAATTTTTTCTTCACAATCAACATTCCTATCTCATTATTGCCTGTAAGTATGATATCATCAACATACACTATCAAAACAACCTTGTCATTTTCCGTATGCTTGTAGAACATAGTGTGATCGGCTTAACTGTGGTTGAATCCATAGCTTGTGGCTGCTTTTGCAAAACGTTCAAACCAGGCTCGAAAAGACTGTTTAAGGTCATATAGTGATTTCTTTAACTTGCATACCTTGTTAACTCGAAGGTCTGCATCAAAGCCAGATGACAAGTCCATAAATACTTCAACACCATTAAGAAAAGCATTCTTAACATCAAGTTGATAAAGCGGCCAATCAAAGTTAATTGCAACAAACAACAAAATTCCGATCAAGTTAATTTTAGCTACAGGGGCAAATGTTTCTTGATAATCAATTCCATAGGTCTGGTGAACCCTTGAAAAGAACCTGAAAAGTGCTTTATTTGCCTTTGATTTAGTGATGCTTTTATTGAATTTAATGCATTTGCTAGTGGTTTTCAAGTGATAATGAAGAAAATAAGAACCAAATCGAGCCAAAACAAAAAGATGAAACTCTAAAAATAGGGTAGCGCTAGACGAAGCAATAGCTACGTTGTCCTCTAGGCTCTCTGAGAGCGCAGTGACGCTTCGACAAAAAATTCTAGAGTGCAGCTATCCTCCCTGATAGCGCAGCGATGCTCCAACAAAAATTCCTAGAGCTTAGCTATACTCTCTTAAAATGCAACTATGCTGCCTTTCAAAAAAAAAAAAAAATTTGCAATTTTGGAAAGTTCTTCTTGAGGAAGCATATGATTTTCTATAAACTGGGAGGTTCTAAGTTGACTTCTACATCAAGAATTTG
Source organism: Citrullus colocynthis (assembly GCA_031780015.1). Classification (NCBI taxonomy): domain Eukaryota; kingdom Viridiplantae; phylum Streptophyta; class Magnoliopsida; order Cucurbitales; family Cucurbitaceae; genus Citrullus; species Citrullus colocynthis. Next base: position 217,106 of record QLSR01000324.1, read on the forward strand.
AGAATTGGAGATCAAGAGTGAGACTTTAGTGTAAGATATGGAAATTCTAGGAGGCTGGAAGGTTAGAGGATCGTTGGAAGGCCAAATCTATCCCCGAGATGAGCTTGGAAGCCGAATAACTTTTCTTCCTTTTCTTTATTTTTGATTTATTTGTTGTATTTTGTTGTTTTAATGTGGGTTTTGTGTATGGAAGCCATGTTACGCTCAATTTCTCATAATTTTAGGTAGGTTTAAATTGTTGAACACTTTGCTTCTTGAATGTTAATTTGTATTTATGCTTTCTAGCATGACCGTTCTTAATGCTTTTAAATGTTTGATTAACATTTGAATGATTATATGATTTAAATATTGCTTGAATGATTCTATGGTTTAAATTAGATCATGCATGTTAAACTATCATTTGAAAATATGGAAAGTAGTTGGATAATGATGGAGATTGTTGATGAAGGTTTTAATGCTTTGCTTAATCACCTAGTTTCAATAAATTAATAATTAGGTTTTGAGTAAAAGAAAAGATTGCTTTTGAAAGATTCAATATGGATAAAAGACTTCTAGATCTAGGTGTGTGTTAATTACTTTAAGAGTCAAACAATTGTGTTTAATAGTACGTTTGATGAAACCTATTTCTTAAAATGACTCTTAGCTAATAATTTTCATATCATAATCAAGTTTATTTGCTTTCTTAGATTAGTTTAGCTTAAGTGACATTACAATTTGGTCCCCTAAATAACATTGGAAAGATATTTGAATAACTAAAAGAAAAATCAAACTAATTCCCTAAGGACGATATTCAGCCTTTCAAGCCGTTTTAACTATATTATAACTTGACTCATACACTTGCGGAATTTGCATATCAACCCCTTAGCAACCAATATGGCGTTGTACCTTTTGATACTACCATCAACTTTACTTTTTATAGTGAACACCCATTTGTATCCCACTATTTTTTTATCTTTTGGTAGATCAACTATGTCCCAAGTACCACTTTGTTTCAGCGCATTCATCTCTTCCGTCATTGCTAATTTCCAATTCTAATCATTTAGGGCTTCCTATATATTCAGAACAAATAGGCTGGTTATTTTGGATGAGAATACTTTATGATTGTCAGACAATCTATGATATGAAAGATAGTTTGCAATGAGATATTTTGTATATCTACGTGTACCTTTTTTATGGGCAATTGGAATTTAGAAAACAGAGACATCAGGTAACATATTATGAGAAGTAGAGCTGAGAGAAATACCTGAATTTTTAGAACCGTTCATCGGAGCATCAGATTGGTCCTGTGTTAGGTCAAATGTGTGATTTTTATCCTTTTAAGTCATGTTTCTTCTAGTACAAAACTGAAGTTCTGGATCAATGGGCTAGAGCTCATAATTTCAAGACTAATGATGTTTGGGACAAGTGAAGTATCCCAAAAAGTCTCTTCAAGAATAGATGTCTCCCCTAGAGAGAATTTGGGCTAAAAAAAGGTTGATTTTCCATGAAAGACCCATGAATACTCTCAAAATACTTGTGAGTCAAGGGGTCAAAACATTTATATGCCTTCTTTTGGGAAACATAGTCTACAAAAAATGCATTTAATAGCTCGAGGGTCCAATTTAGTTTGGGAAAGGAGAGGACTATGAACATAAACAGTACACCCAAATAGTGTTAATGGTAACTTCGAGAAAGTGGGGCAGTAGGAAAAAACTCTTTGAGTTGATTTAGAGGAGTTTTAAAATTCAACTTAGTTGGCACTCAATTGATTAGGTATGCAGCTGTTAGAACATCACCACCCCACAAATGTTTGGGAACATGGATAGAAAATATAAAGGCACGAGCAACTTCAAATAAATGTTTATTTTTACGTTCAGCAATACCATTCTGCTGAAGAGCATCACAACATGCAACTTGATGAAAAATACCCTTATATTGTAAAAAAAGTGGTTAATTGTTCATTGAAAAATTAAGTTCCATCATAAGAGTGAAGAATGTGAATTTTAGTTTGAAATTGAGTCTCAATCATTTTATAAAAACGAACAAAGACTTCTGTTACTTCCGAGTTTTTAGTTAACAAATAAAGCCAAGTCAAATGAGTATGATCATCAATAAAGGTAACAAACCGACACTTGCCCTCATTAGTCAAAATTTTGGATGGACCCCAAGCATTAGTATGAATTAAGTAAAAAGGTGATGAAGTTTTGTAAGGTTTGAGTGAAAAAGTGGATCGATGGATGTTGACAAAAATGCAGTCTTTGCATTGAAAAACAGAACAATCAATTCCTTTAAATAAATATGGAAACAAATATTTCAAGTAAATGAAATTGGGATGCCCTAATCTACGATGTTAAAACATCATAGTTTCTTGAATGGAAAGAGAACTGACACTACTTAGGCCCTGAACCTTTTTTAGACTAGTTGAAACTTCATCAAAGTAATAGACACTGTCAATCATCCTAGCATGTCCAATTGTCTCCCCTGAGTCCTGATCTTGAGAAAGGCAATTGTTTACACAAAAGTTAATACGACAGTTAGCATCCTTATATATTTTTCTCACATATAATAAATTACAAGCTAATAGTGGAACATGAAAGGCAGAATGTAATATGAGTTTTCTACTTAGGGAGATAGTTCCTTTGCCTGCAATAGACGTGAAACTACCATCAACAATACAAATTTTCTCATTGCAATACACATGAGAGTATGATTCAAATAAACAAGAGAAACTAGTCATATGATTAGTGACTTTGGAATTGATGATCCACGGAGAGGAATTTAGACACAAGAGAGCTTGAGGGGAATTACCTGTTTGAGCCAAGGAAGCACTAGGATTACCCGATGAATTAGACACGATCAATTGCCTTTTTTCCAATCATAACATTCCTGCGGCTTTCTTCCCTGTGAACTTCAGGAAAAACATCATTAATAGTTGAAAAGTTATTTTTCTCAAGTATCCTACCTCTAATCTCATCAAACTCTACATTGAGACCAACAAGGAATTTGTAAATGCAACCATCTTCTACAGTTTTCTCACAATGTTTTTGGTCATCTGTGGACTTCCACTAGTACGTATCAAATAGATCAAGATCTTTCCAAATCCTTTTCAAAGAGTGAAAACATTGTGTAACTGAGTTATCTCCTTGTCATATATCACCCAGTGTAAGCTTCAACTCAAACTTTTGTGATTGGTTTACCCAAATTGGAATACATCTGAGTTACACTGTTCATAATTCCTTTGCAATATATTAGCACATGTATTTACTGCTAATGTCCTTCACAATAGAATTGACGAACCAAGTCATAACCATGAAGTTTTTCGTGTCCCACATAACAAATGAAGGGTCATTTGGGATGGGATCGATTTTTTCTTTAGTGCTATAACCTATCTTCTCTTGTTCACAAATATACATCACACTTTGAGACTAACGAAGAAAGTTATCCTCGTTAAGCCGAATGGTGGTTATTTGGATAGTGGAAGTGTTGGAATGGATCTGATTATCGAAGACTTTGGCGACAGGTACCTTAGTGTCTGACATGTTTTTGAGGAGATCGAAAAAAGAAGCCAGAGGCTTAAACAAACCCAAACGAAGACACCCGACGGTAGCTGAGACAAAAGGCGGACAACCGACGACGGTTACTGGTCAGGAACAACTTGGACGACAACATAGATGAGGTTGGTCGGTGGAGGAGACTTGAACCCAGGCGTCGATATACCAAAAACTCGTGTCGGTGTCGGTTGGGTAGCTCCTGTTTTCTAGTGTCACGAACTAGATTCCCGTTGACGGCTTCGGGCTTCGCAAGCCGATGAAGATTTGACATTTGGATGGTGTTCAGCGGTTGAGACGTGTTGTCCAGTGGGGATCTGGTGTCCGATGGGGGCGACAGTAGTAGGAGATCTAAGGTTTTAAGCTTTTTCAAAAAATTAGGGGATTTTTAGGATTTCAAAATTACAGTCTTTAATATTATGCTCAAAAGTATATTATTTCTCTTATTCCTATTTGATAGAAAAGGTTTTTCTTAAATAGAAGAAACACTCATTACAAATAAAGAAAATATACAATAAAGAAAAAATAAATACAACAAATATTTCACAATAAATACAATGAAAAATATTAACATAAAAGGAAATAATCAACAAGTTTCAGTGAGAAGACCCTAGTGAATTAACGCTGCGATTGCAAACCTACAAACAAAGGGACAATGCTAGAGATTAAGTGTGCCATTTCACTTGGCAGCTAGGATTCTAGCAATGGTAATTACTAGGTGGCGACTAGGGTTTCCAAAGGCTACTAGGATTTTAGTGCTTTGATACCATCTTGATTTTAAGAGAGACCCATTACATGTTGTAAGTAGAATGAGGTTAAATTGGGTAATTAGGTAATAGGTTTAGGTTAATTCTCTTTTTACCCCCGCTTGTGATGTGTCAAGTTGAGAGAGAAGAGAGAATTTTAGAAAAATACTTTAAGATGCATTAGAATGATGAATGAGTTTAGTTTAAATATTAAACTCTTGTAACAACCTAACTAAAATAGTTACCAATGGTAATTTTTCTGCTAAAGGTTATTTACAAAGGATTTTAAAGAACTTGGACAACAGAAGCTTAGAATTTAAAAGAAATTGGATACAAGGCTGTTTATAAAAAAAAAAAAAAAAAATGCTTTAGGCACTCTTGGATTACATCAAATTCCCTCGTTGCAAATGAAATAAAACTCGTCCTCGAGTTTAAGTAGAAAGAGAAAGTTAGTCTGGTGGGAAATATTCAGCTAAGTTGGTAATGTTGAAGATGGGGTTGATGTGTAAGCTGTTAGGTAACTTAATCTTGTCAGCGTTGTCACCATACCTCTTTATGATTCTAAAAGGGCTGAGCTCTACGGTTGAAGTTTATTATAGGTTCTAGTTGGGAATTTGTTTTTTTCGAAGATGAATCATTACTATATCACCTTCTTTGAACTCTTTGAATCTATTGTGTTTGTCAGCATCTTCTCTATATTTAGCAACCATCTTTTCTAGGTGTTCGGTGACTTCTTTATGTAGTTCAGCTACTTTTTCAACCATTTTTTCTACTTCTAAGCTCAGATCAATTGAAGAAGGTAAGTTAGCAAGATCAATGGTTAATCCAGGAAGTTTAGTATATACAATCTCAAATGGGGACTTTCCTGTGGACCAGTTCTTCATGTGATTATAAACAAATTCTACTTGTGCCAAGACAAGATCCCTTTGCTTAAGTTTGTCTCCTCCAAGGCAATGTATTACATTTCCAAGTATTCTATTTGTGACTTCGGTTTGCCCATCTGTTTGTGGGTGACTTATGGAGCTGAATTTCAGATTTGTGTTGAATTTTTTACACAATGTTTCCAAAAGTAGATTAAGAACTTCACGTTGCAATCTGAAACTTTAGACTTAGGTACACCATGTAAACATACAATTTCTTAAAAAAAAAGGTTAGCTACATATATTTCATTTGAAGTTTTACAAAAAGGAAGGAAATTAGACAATTTACTAAATTTATTCACTACATTTTTTTTCAAACAGAAACAAGCCTCTTCATTGAATTAATGAAATGAGACTAATGCTCAAAGTACAAGAAACAAATACATAAAAGACCAAATAATCTACAAATTAGTTGGTGCACCTAGACATCTTAACTAGGCTGACACTCCCTTAGCACCATCATCATATCCTTACAACATTGTCAAATGAGAAAATAAATGGGACTACCAGTTGCCCAATATAAAAAACGCCAATGCCTATCATGAAGATCCAAAAAACTGGGACAAATAATACACCCAATACTTGATTTGTGTGCACGACATTGAGCTTTACGATCTCGAGACGTTCAAGCCAAAGAGTTGCTTTATCATGAAAACTCGTTGGTTTCTTTCAAACTAAATTCAACTAGCAGAGCTTTTACTGCAGTGGACCATAATGTCTTATGGCCCTTCTTTAGAGAAGGACGAACCAAAATTTGTAACACATTTGCGCTAAAACTGTTTCCAAAAACCCAGAAAAGGTTAAAGAAGGAGAACAAGTGATGCCAAGACCTTAGAGCATAGGTATAGTAAAAAAATCGATGTTGTAAGTCCTTCTCAGCCATACAAAGCGGACAAATATGAGGAGATAGACAATGAGAAGGAAGCTTCCTTTGCATGACCAAAGCGCAATTCAAGTTTCCAAATATCATGATCCACATCGAAATGTCCACACGACAATGGCTTTTTTATTTCCAAAGAGCTTTCTCCAATAGGTCTCCAATTGGTCCTGCCATAGACAAATGATTTACTAAGGACTTAATTTGGAATGCACCACTTGATTCTAACGACCATATCCTCCTATCTGGATTATTGCAAACCTTTTTATCAACAATAATTTCAAGAAGAAATTGGAAATCAATAATTTCCTCCTCTTTTAACAATCTATGAAAGATTGTTCCATGAAGGGAAAGAGGAGTCTTGGAGCTATTAGGAATCATATCGAGGACCTGAGGTTTCAAAGAATAAGAAATGATGAAAAATGCCCAGGAGAGCTCCCAGATGCTAGTTGGTGCACTCCCGGGCAGCACCCGAGAGTAAAGAGCAAGTGAGCGTTGTGGCGTTGCCCTAGTGCATCACAACAGTCTGAAGATTGACACAAGGAGCCACGTGGCATGGGAGCGCCCAGATGCCTCCTTGGCGCATGGGCATTGGTCAGGCTCTTTGAATTCTAGGTAAAGCACCTAGGCATTCTACAACAATTTTATATATCTCTTCTTGTTTTTTTAGGGTTTACAATGGTGGAACTTATGGAGGCTGAGGAATAGAGCAAATTTCTCCTTCTTCCTCTATTTTTCCATCACTTTTAGCTTAGGATTTTAAATTTTTTTGGGTTGTAATCTTGGAAATTAAACAATGCCTTGAAGGGAACCTATTAGTTAGCCTAAAAACAAAAAAATGTCATTGTTCAGGAAACAATATGTTGTCCAGACGTGGGAAAATAAATATTTATGGTAATTTGTATTTATGGTTGAATGAAATTGTATATTTTACACTTGTATTTTAGTATTCATTTCAATGCTTTCGATCCCTACTTATGATGGAAAATAAAATTTTATTGAAAATCTCTTTTAAACTTTAATATAAATAACTTTATCAGAGTTATCCAATTAAAAAAAAAATATCTCCAAACAATCTCCTAAATAATACAATCATCTCCAAGCGATCGTCCCTAATTTAATACGAGATTGCTTATATTATTTATGAGATCACGTAGTCAACTTTGGGTGATCGTTTAGGATCAGTTAAGTAATCACCCAAACTTGATTAAGCGATTCCACATTTTTTTACATGATCTCCTAATATAATATAAGAGACCGCGTAGTAAGTAATAAGCGATTGCTTAGATGTTCTCATTACAAATTTTGCAGCCTAGATGGACCCGTGCTAGGTGTTATTAATTTTTGTCTGCATATTTTCTTGTTATGTCCTTTTTTATCATATCGTGTACACCTATAGGTTTGTTGTGGACCCGTGCTAAGTGTTATTAATGTCTGTCTGCATGTTTTTTTGTTATGTTCTTTTTTACCATATCGTGTACACCTATGGACTTGTTGTGGCTCCTCACCAATAGAAAGTATTCTAACAGTTTGATGTCGATCGACATTTGATACCCTTCATGGTGGTAGAAGTTCAAAATCTTCAAATTCTAATATTCATCTCCATTCTTGTCTATGTCCAACTGGGTATATCAGTTTGGCGTAAGCAGCAAGCACACACTCAACAGGTAAATCACTTTACGTATAATGTTTGAACATTAATCTTTCGAAGGGCTATCGCAACTACTGCATGAGAGTATAGGATCTCTATGCAATTAAACTCCATAAAAGTACATGTCTATGAATGAAGATCAACCAACCCCCCTAAATGTTCATCATCCACGTTAATTACATGCATGTCCACCGAAGAAACACAATATGTTCTAGACATCAATTCTGCCCCACTAAGAATAGTTGTGTGATTAGTTACGATGTTTGTATATGTCATTATACATAGAATCAATCTTGCAGCCACTCACGGATATGCTTCAATAGCTTCGTGATTGGTAGTTATCGTGTGTCTTTTAACACTCCATTGAGGCATTCTACGATATTCATTGTCATTTTGTCATACCTACAATGGACTTGAGACACCTTTGTCCATCGTTGTAGGGATTGATGGAGCTTAGCCAATATATCTGAAACTCTAACATCCTATAAATTTTGGCTGCAAGATAGAAGTGTAAGATTATGTCTTTATTCTTAAATTTGCTCATCAAATTATTTCGAATGTGATATATACATAGGGCATGAAGTGCCTCAGGGAATATAATTGAGACAGACTTTCCAATGGAGTCGTGACGATCTAATATAATCACTAAATCTGGAAAGCCTCCAATCGAAGCCTTCAAATGAGTCTTGAACCAAGTCCATGATGTATCATTCTCACCATCTATAATATTGAACGTGATAGGATATTTGTTGTTATTATCATCAATACACGTTATGGGTCGTATCAACAACCAAGACGGATGCAATTCAAGAACCTCCTAATACTGCAACCGAATGTCGTGAAAACGTACTTAAAGTATTGCTCATCTTCTACTTCAATCTCAAAAATCGTGCCTGAATTTGCAAGTTTTAGTTAGGGTTTTCAAATATTCTCGCGGGGTCGAGTCCTCGTGGGTACCCACCTCAATCAGGGCAGCGAATCCTTGGTCCACAAATCGAGGACGAGGAAGGTATCCCCGCCCTCGACCCCGATCTCGACCTAAACACTTTTTTTACTATTATTATTATTATTATTATATAAACAGTAGCTTGCTACTATTGCTTTATTTTTTAGAATTTTTTTTTTTAAGTTTCATTTTATATTATAATTAACTTTAAGTTTTTATTAAATCTATAATACTAAAATACTAAAATATTTTCTTTATTAGTGACTTAAGTAAATAAAACAGTAAAATACGAACTTCTTACCTAACATATTTATAATTTCAATATAAATATCAAATTTTAACTAATTTTAAATAAAAAATAATTAAAAATAAAAATAAGATGGAGAATTTTTCCCCTCGAGACCCCATCCCTAAATGGGGATTCCTCGATCCCGAATCTAGCTCCCCAAAATGGGGAATGGGGTGGGGATGGGGATCATTATTCCCCATGACAAGGGGGATGTGGAGTGCATCCTCGACCCCGCCCCGTCTTGTTGCAAATCCTAGTTTTAGTGCCTTGCCATATGCATTAATAAGAGCATATGATCCTTTTGGCGACCCTCATGCGTACTATCTTACGTGATAAGTTTGCCTGTAGCTTATATTCACCTCATAATTTCTCTAGACATCTTTAATTATATCCCTTGGGCGGTATGTTCGACCAACTTGGTCGTATTTGGACTTGATTATGTGTCTAGTAACCCAACTATTTGCTTGTTGATGATTACCCATTCTCATTTCAAGGACACATGCCTGGATGTTTGGACACTTTATCACTTTAAAGGAATCACTTCCTTCTAATTTTTTTGTACGAACCCTCCATTTGCATTCCTCCATCGAACACTGTATAGTTAGCAAGCTCCTTGTCAACTTCTTTACACGGTAGTAAAAAAAATTTCTTATTGCAAGTATTAACAATTTAACTAGTAAATGATATTTCAAAAAGAAATTCTAACCAAACTTTATATCATCGTCAGTTCAGACTATCGTGAGATATTGTGATGAGGTTGTCAAACAATGGCTCTTCGGTGGTTTAGGTATATCTACAAATGGTTGGGTTAGAATAGTAGAACGCATTTGAACTGCAAGTATCGCCACAAGTGGGATGAGAGCAGGTGGGGTTGAAACATGAATTGAAGGTGTTGGAATTATTTGTGGTCTTGAATATTGTCAGTATATATGGTCAATATCAAATTGTGGTCTACATCTAGATTGGATGTTATGTCCAATCCAATCTCCATTTCTGTCATCCCCTGAGTTACATGGCTCAATATTCCTATCTAATGAAGATATGGTAGGAATATTATGTGTTGGAATGCTTGCAAACCCAAAGTTTTGACTATTTGGAATGATTTGAATCACTAGATTGCACTACTGGTACATATTATCTGTGATTATTCCATGCCTTTAGTGAAGTGTAACTATACAAACAATGATATCTGTAATACATCACTGCCTTCTAAAAAAAAGCTAAGGTTTTCATCAACGACTATGTTAATTGGGGGAGCTGGAACCAATAGATTGTAACAACATTTGATTTGTATATCAAACATATCCTGATCGATATTTAGTCGTTCGTGCAGAATACTCACTAATTCACTACACGTTATATCATTTTTTACCTTCAGACCTTTCATTTGACTTCCAACATAGCATTCAGACTAGTCTCATTCCCTACCAAATTGTACAATGATGCAAAGTAGCATCATTGATTTATAATTAGAAATTTGACAATTGGATTTGAATTGCTATTAAAGTAAGTGATCACCCAACAAGTCATAAGCGATCGCCTAGCAAATTATAAGTGATTGCCAATATTAATGTAAATGATTGTTTACTTGTATGTAAGCAATCATTTGTATAATACTAAATGATCACTGACATTTTGCAGAGAGATATCCTGTCTTTTATGGAAATGATCTAGGAAGAAAAATATTGCATAAACACTTACATTCTTTCCACTTTTGGTTCTGACAAATGATCTTACTCGATACCCAAAGAAAAAATGAACTAAAAGGAAGATGAAAGTACTTTTGTCATTTTCAAAATCACCACAAGACATGTTTTTAATCCTTCAAACTAATTTTGATGATATAAAAATTTCATGTAGATGTAAAATTGAAAACTAAATTAATTTTGAGTGATTAAAAGTGTATTTTTGAGTGATTTTAAAAATGACAAAAGTGATTTTTGACAATTTTAAAACCACTCTCAAACTTTGCTATATGGAAGAATTAATGTATTTGAATATGATTCAAATAATTAATTAAAACTATATAACATGAGACAATTAAATTATTTGAATATAATTCAAGTAATTAGATATTTTTATTTTAATATAAGATATTCAAATATCAATGGTAATAGGATTGTTTCCAGATATAGGAAAATAAATTAAAATATTTACACATATAGGAAAATTTTACTGTCTATTTGTGATAAACTATTATCTATGTCTGTTTGTATCATGATAGAAATAGATAGTAGTCTATTGCAGATAGAATGTGATATTTTGCTATTATTTGTAAATATTTTCAACAATTTTGTCATTTAAAATAATTATCCATATTAATAATTAAGGTTTCCCTAATTAGGTTTTATAAATAGTACCTTATAAAGAAAGAATTCTCTGTAGTTCACATATCTCTCCCAAAAATCGTAGAGAAAGGTTCTTTGTTCTCCCTATTCCTTCGATTCTTTCAAGAAAGCTCCCATAAGTTGGATTCTTGCCAAAGTCATAGCGAGAAAGACCTCATGGAGGAGAACTCCAACTGGAGAAGAATTTCGCTACAATGTCATGTATACAAATGTAAGCCCTACTTCCATTCTTATGTTACTGAGCTAAGTAAGTTGTTAGAAGTTTGTGGACTTAGTAAAATTTTTCATTGTTTAGGCTTAAGGATGCGTGGAAGAAGAGTGTCTCGATAAGAGTTTAAATCATGCAAGCGGAAGTAATTGGATCTAAAATGCTCTAATTTGCTTTAATTTGAAAGAAAAATATGCTGGTTTTCAAGTTATAAAACAAATGGTTAGAAAAACAATCTTTGTAGCACCAAACTTTTGCAAATTAACCTTCAATTTGATCACGAACAGGATGTAAACCACCAGAAGGGCCTTCCTTGCTATTCTTCGGTCTTAGAACTTGATTCTAGGATCAAATTGTGTGAGGAATTGAAGGGAAATTTGTGAATTGAGAGAGGTTGAGAGTTTAAAACTTGATTGCTAAAACTCAGTAAAATTCCAATATCAAGGATAACAAATCTCTCTTAAAACATCACTTTTAAAGAGAGTATCATGCAAAAAGAAATCTAATTCCAAGTTGACACCTAATTTGCACAATAATAAGTGGGGATTAGTGTCAATTTGTGAAGAACACAACAAGCCTTTAAATGCATTATTCATGATATCACTTAGAAATTGGAAAATTGGAAAAATCCACTAAGGTCAACTTTGAACCTTTTGACTTATAAAGTCAAAATTCCAATATTAAATATAATAATTAATTCAAATAATTAATTATATATTTAATTAAATAATTTAATATCATATATTAAATTAAATAAATCCCAATTTAACTAATTTCAATATGAATCTCTATTCATATACTTAATATTCAAATCATATTTAAATATTTATATTTCTCTCTATTGTCAATTTGAAATTAAACAATAAGTCGTTAAACTCCTTTAACGCTCTACTCTTTAAATTGAATTCGAACGATTTGAATTCATTCATCACATTGTTTTACGGTTGATCCAATATGAGCTAGCAAGGGGACCTAATGGACCTATAGATCATGAGCTCCAACGATACAGATTCACCGATGAAACTGTTTAACTTAGTTAATCAACATTTCACTAAAGCCCAGTAGCTGCACTCTCCTCATTGTAGATATATTTCTGTCCACTTGATATAACCATGATCAGTAAGTCGATTCTTCACAAGTTGTTCGTAATTATAACTAGGTTAAAAAAAAAAAAAAAAAACCATTTTACCCATGTGTACTTCTAGATCCTTAAGCCCTATTAATTCTTGTAGGTTTATGGTCCAACCACTAAACCGAGTCCCTCTTCAGCCAGTGAGAGGTTGGGGCCCCTTGTTCAAGACCTGGAGTCGGTACTCAGGGAACAACTTATCTACTATCCTTAAAACGAGTGGAAGTGAGTTCCATCTTGTACGTATGACCTCAGCTATCTACTCGGTCTTATTCCTAAAATGAGAGGCTTGTTGAGCAGTGAACTAGGGCTACTCTCACCTATGCAGATCTAAGGATAATTCCAAATAAACAGGAGTTCATAGTTAGTTCAGGGTCCCGAATAAACAAGAGAAAAGTCAGGTTAGTTTCATCTTAGAATCTCTTCCGAAGAGTTTTTTGCAAACCCGAACTAATGCAGTGATGAACGAGATAGAGTGTAATCTAACTAGTCTCTTTAATAAGCTTTAGACATTCATCTCTAATGAAAGCAGGGGGACGTAAAGGGGAAATAAATGTTATTACGTCAAAAAAATTCCAGAGAGGATCGTCCTCAAGAACGAAGTCTGGACCTTCTACCTCGAAGAATAAGAGTATGAAAAAGAAGGGAAAAGGGAAAGGAAATGCTCTTGCAAATCACAAAGGTAAGAAAAAAACTGCAGAAAAAGGAAAATGTTTTTCATGCGATGTAGATGGACACTAGAAACAAAATTGCCCGAAATACCTAGCTGAGAAGAAAGCTGAGAAAGAAAAACAAAGTAAAAATGGTTTACTCAAAAACATGTTTAGTGGTAAATGATAACTCCACTTGGATACTAAATTCAGAGGCCACTAATCATATTTGTTTTTCTTCTCCGGAAACTAGTTCCTGGAAAAAGCTTGCAAATGGCGGGACAACTCTCAAGGTTGGAATAGGATAGGTCGTCTCAGCCAAAGCAGTGGGAGATATAAAACTATATTTTAGAGATAGATTTATCTTGTTAAGTAATGTACTTTTTGTTCCTAATATGAATATGAACTTAATATCTATCTTTTGTTTGCTAGAACAGTTGTATAAAGTATCTTTTGAAGTTAATAAAGTGTTTGTTAGCAAAAGAGGTATTCAAATTTGTTTTGCAAATCTAGAAAACAATTTATATGTAATAAGACCAATCGAAGCAAAAACTATTTTTAATACTGAGATGTTTAAAGCACCTGAAACACAAAATAGAAGACAAAAAGTTTCTCCTAGTACATATTTTTGACACTTGAGACTTGATCACATTAATTTCAATAGGATTGAAAGATTGGTTAAGAGTGGACTCCTAAGTCAGTTAGAAGACAACTCCTTACCTCCATGTGAGTCCTATCTTGAAGGTAAAATGACAAAAAGATCTTTTACAAGATTAGGTTTTAGAGCCAAAGAACCCTTAGAACTTGTACATTCAAATTTATGTGGTCCAATAAATGTCCAAGCACGAGGAGGGTATGAATATTTCATCAGTTTTATTGATGATTATTCAAGATATGGTTATGTTTACCTAATGCATCACAAGTTTAAAACTCTTGGAAAGTTCAAAGAATTCAAGGCTGAGGTTGAGAACCTGTTAGGTAAAACTATTACAACACTTCGATCGGATCGCGGTGGAGAGTATATGGACTTTAGATTCCAGGACTATCTAATAGAACATGGAATCTAGTCTCAACTCTCTTCGCCTGGTACACAACTCAACAGAATGGTGTATTGGAAAGGATAAATAGAACCTTATTGGACATGATTCGTTCAGTAATGAGCTATGCTCAATTGCATAATTCGTTTTGGAGGTATTGAATAGAGGCTATTGTATATAATTTGAACATGATTCCTTTTAAAAGTGTTTAAGAAACACCAAATGAATTATGGAGAGGGAGTAAAGGCAGTTTACAACACTTCAGAATTTGGGGATGTTTTGCACATGTGTTGCACTAGTACTAAAAGAAATTTCCAAAGAAGCTACAAAAAAATCAACAATAGTTGTTGATCAAGCTGGTCCATCAACAAGATTTGATGATAGAACTAGTACTTTTGATCAGTCACATCCTTCTCAAGAATTGAGTATGCCTCGACGTAGTGGGATGATTATTCACAACCAAACTATTACATGGATTTAACAAAAACTCAGGTCGTCATACCTAATGATGACATTGAGGATCCATTAACCTATAAATAGGCAACGAATGATGTAGACCGAGACTAGTGGATCAAAGTCATGGATCTCGAATTGGAGTTTATGTACTTCAGTTTGGTTTGGGAACTTGTAGATCATTTTGAATGTGGGTTTTTAATTTTGCATTTTGAACATAGGTTTGCAAAATAGATGTTTTCAATTTTGGCACCTTAAATTTACTATTTTGATGAGACCAAAATGTGTAAGGGCATTTTAATTCTGCTATCGAGTCTTTAAGTTGGTGTCGTTCAAAAGGCAAGAGTTGCTGACGAAGTAGACCAATAACGGAGTAGAAAAAGCTCTCTATGCTTCAACAAAGAGCACATCGTCGCTATGCTGCGGCACAAAGGCACAAGCGTAGCAACGCTCGTCTTGAGCGTCAGTGCACTCCGACTTTAAAACTCAGCGCCAAGTGACACTTACCAATAGTGTTGCGACGCTCCGATGGTAGCAGCATGTGTTCGGATTTCCATTGGTCGTGGGCTTGAGTTGGGCCTTGAGTAGTGTTTCTGTTTTTTATTTCTTTTATGTAATTTTAATTAATTAAATTGATATAATTTCATTATATTGATTTAATTAATTTTAGGGGTGCCCAAAATTGGTCTATTTTTGCTATTTAATTTAATTTTGTATGAGATGTATGATTAAATTAATTTTGAGATATATTGCATAATGTATGTCATATAGTTTAAAATCCCACCTTAGGATAAACATTATCATGCATCATATTTAATATGAGTGTTATATTATTTGGATGTATGATGTTATTAGCATCAACATGCATTCTATTTAATATAAGTGTTATATTATATAGTTGTATATAGTAATAAGCATGTCCATGCAACATACCATAATATAAATGTTATATTGTTTAATGAAAATGAATTTGCATTGAGCATGACATTATCTTAGTAAAATATAATTGTTATATTTGGCTAATGTCATTAGAATGCATGTCACAGGTTTTAATTGTTTATTAAAATATAAGGATTATATATTTAATGAAATAGATTAAAATCTATAATAAAGAGTTGCATGCAAGCATAAGTTATGAATAAGTTTTAAATGGTTTAAAATTGGTTCACCTAGATTTATGTTTAATATTTCTAATATGATTAGAAATAGGTTAATCTTTTATATTTATTTTAATAGGATTAAAATGAATGTTATAAGAGTTTAAATTTATAAGCCATTTCCCTGTAAGAGACAAGGAAGGTTTTGTCTAAGGTTGGGGAAATCGACCTGGAAGGTGAATTAGTCACATTTTTTATAAGCATGCAACAGTTGATTTGATTTTATTAAAGTGTTTAATTAATTAGCTAGATTTACCTAAGTAATAAACCCTAGGTTTAAAACACTCAGTGGGAGGAAAAAGATATATATGATATGTCATTTACTTCTCATGTTTTTCCCTAAAAGTTCACACCACTCTATGCTCAGCCTCGTGGCACCTCGATTTGTGTCCCCCTTCAGATTTTATTTCCATAGGTCAATATCAAGGTGAATGGAGAGATTGTTTATAGTAAATGGGAGAAAGACGTGCGTCAACATATCCTACGGTCTACTTCATTGGTTTGCTAGATAATTTTCATGCTCGGTTTCATGGCACCTCAATTTATGTCCCCCAATTGGTTTTTCCCTTTGGTTGGCTCATTAGGGCGGAACTCTAAGATCTAAAATGAAGGGTTACATTTACAAGAAATTGTTAAGGATGTTAATGATTTATTGATCAAATGATGGTGACTAATTATTATAGGAATAAGAGTTATTTTGGTGTAATAATTAGTTGAGAATGTCTCGATTTAGTGAAGGGGTGACTGGCTACCCTTTGTGACTTTTATCCTAAATCACTAAAGTACCATTGCAAAATTAGATGTTAAAATTTGGGTACATTGAAAATTTTGCTAAATATTGATTGGGTTATATGAGTTATGCATATTTCTAATAAGAAATAATTTGTATGTTTCAGCATCATCAAAATGTCAAGCGCTTTTATTACCTTGTTAAGTGCCAATAAAATGAATGATGATTATACACATCATGAAAAAATATGATTAACACTATACTCATTGTAGAAGACCTAAAGTTAGCCATCACTGAGGAGTGTTCTTAAAAATTCTTGCTTAGAATGCATCATGAAATGTGCGTGGTGCATATGAGAAATTGATAAAGACAAACGAAAAGGCCAGAGCATATATTCTTGCCAGCTTATCTAAAGTTTTGGCAAAGAAACATGAAACCATGGTCACTGCCTGTGAGATCATGGATTCATTGCAAGAGATGTTTGGACAACCATCCTCACAAATCAAGCATGATGCTTTGAAATTCATTTATAATTCACGTATGAACGAGGGGACATCAGTGTAAGAACATGTTCTCAATATAATGGTCCACTTTAACGTAGTTGAAATGAATGTGGTCGTTATCAATGAGGCCAATCAAGTTAGTTTTATTATAGAATCTCTACATGAGAGTTTCATATAGTTTAGGACAAACGTTGTTATGAACAAACTGAACTATTCCCTTACTACCCTCCTTAACGAGCTGTAGACTTATGAGTCCATAGATAAAAACAAAAGACCAGATGGGGAGACAATCTTTGTAGTTGTGTAAATTGGATATACATTTTATTTATTGAATAAAATAAGAAGTTATTTTATCTATATTATGCATTAACTCAAATCCTAATAAACTAAGATACAATAGTTATTTTTTGTAAACTTAAACATGTATGTGGTTGACATATAAGGTTGGATCATGTTTAAGTAATAACCAAAAAGGTACATAGTATAGGAATAAGGTTGGGTGCCTTACTTGATCCTAATCGTTCATTTGGAGACATTTGAGTGGGGGTGTCCTATGGAAAGAGTTTGTATAAGACTGGGCCACATAATGTTTAGATTTCTCTTTGTAACGCTCTTAATTGTAGAAATTAACATTTTATAGGATAACTATAGATAACTCGACCTGAATCCTAAATTAGTTATGAACTCCTGTTTATGAGGGCAATCCTTTGATATGTATGGGTGAAAGTGGCCAAATCACCGACTCAATAAGCCAACCATTTTGAGATTTACCTGATTAGGAAGCTGGGAATATATTTTCACAAGATAGAATTCACTCTTTCTCGTTTTAGGGCAAATGGATAAACTACTCCTTTAAGGGCTGATTCCGGGTCTTAAACAAAGAGGAATAAAGAGGCCTCACCCTCTTACTAGCTCGAGAGGGGTTAGTTTATAGCTGGATTATAAACAGTTTGTTGATTAAAGGGATCAGTGGTACTTAAGGAGTAAGATATAACTACAGAGGTAAAATGGTAATTTGACCCACCTGTAGTTATGAGTAATTTGTGAAGGGTCGACTTACTATTGATTAGTAAATTCCGTGGACATAGAAATATATCTACAGTGCAAAGAGTGCAACTGTAAGTCTTTAGTGGAGTGACATATAATTAATGAATATTGATTAATCTAATTAAAGAGTTTAATTGATTAATATCATTGGAGCTTCTAACTATAAGTCCATGAGATCCCTTGCTAGCTCATAAAGGATTAGTATAAGAATAAAACTTTTTGGTTTAATTTGAAATGTTCAAATTAATAAAGGAATTAATTGTATGTGATACAATTAGTATAATGTATATAGATACATTATAAAGTTTATTTTGAATAAGATTCAAAATTTATACTTTATGTTATAAGAGAGATAAATATTTAAATGAGGTTTAAATATTAATGATATGAATGAGATTCATATAAGAACTATAAATTAAAAATTAATATGAATGAGATCCATATTAAAACTATAGGTTATGGGAGAGAAGGTTGTTTGAATATAATTCAATTTAAATTAAATATGCTTTTCAAAAAAAAAAATAAATATGTGATATTTAATTTATTGATTAATTATTGTTAATTGATTAATTATATATATATATATTAAATAACTCCCATGTAGTGGGGAGTTATTCTGTTCTCTCACACACTTTTACGTAAAAGAAGAAGGAAACGGGAGAGGGAGTTACAAAATATAGATTTCTTCCCTCTCCAATTCTTTCTTCTTCCTCACAACTAATTTCCTTACCAAAATCTAAGAGAGCTCACACAACTCCTCTTTTGATTCTTCCTTGAGAATAGTAAGGTAGCCATTATGGTGGTGTTCCAAGAGAAGAAGAGTTGTTTTTTGTTGGAGTTTTTGTGATTCGTGATTAAAAAAGAGGAGAGTTATCACAACAAAGACAATCTTCATAGGTAGGAAAAATCATAATCTCTAACTCTTCTCAAAAGCCATGCTAATATAGTTGTTTATCTTATATTTTGTTCTCTGTATTTTGTTTTTCCCAAAAACAAATTTAATGGCACAAAGCGATCATTCACTTCCGTTGGAAAATTGATTCCTTCAGTACGTATATGATATCTTATTCATTGGGAATGATGTAAATTTCTTAATGTAATGGCTAGCAACCCAATTTTAAATGAAAGATTTGTGATAAGCATAGTATGTTCTTGGAATCTAAATTGTTAGGAATCACAAGAACAGAACGTTAACCCTGTCTCAAACATCATATATTGACAAGATGTTGTCTAGATATAAGATGCAGAATTCCAAAAGAGGTTTATTACCTTTCAAACATGGAATTCACCTGTCAAAGGATCCATGTCCTAAGACACCTCAAGAAATTGAGGATATGAGACGAATTTCCTATGCATCAGCAGTTGGTAGCCTAATGTGTGTCATGTTATGTACACGACCTGATTCTTACAAGTTACACTAACTCTAATTTTCAAATCGATAAAGATTTTAGAAAATCTACATCGGGATTAGTGTTCACTTTAAATAGAGGATCAATAGTTTGAAGAAGTATTAAGCAAGGTTGTATTGCTGACTCTACCATGGAGGTTGAGTACATAGCTACATGTGAGGCTGCAAAGGAAGTTGTATGGCTTAAAAAGCTCTTATCTGATTTGGAAGTAGTTTCAAATATGCATGTGCCTATTACCCTTTACTGTGATAACAGTAGTGCAGTTACAAATTCTAAATAACCCAAAAGCCATAAGCGCGGAAAGCACATTGAGCGCAAATACCATCTCATTAGAGAAATTGTGCAACGAGGAGATGTAATCATCAAATAGATAGCTTTGAAGCATAATATTGTTGGTCCATTTACAAAAGATCTCAAGGCTAAATAGTTTGAGACTCGCCTAATAAGTTTAGGACTACGAGTTATTTAATCTAGGGCAAGTGGGAGAAAACTAACCATGGGTAAATGTCAATGCTCTAGTTTATTGTATTTGTTATTCCTCTTAAACTCAATATTATGTACATGACCACTGGAGTTTTAGTCCAAGTGGGAGTATGTTGGGTTTTATGTCCTAAAACTTGTGATTTGTAAATGATAAACATATTCTATTTTCAATAAAGTTGATATTGAAGTTTATTCAGTATAGATGATATTGAATATGCAAGTTACGTATAAAATCTAAATCCAATAAACTACGAACCTCTGACTATAGCTTGAATACTTAGACTTTATGTGTAGACATAAAAATTGGATCAAGTTTAAGTAATAGCCAAAACGGTCTATATATTATAGGGATAAGTTTTGGTACTTTATCCTAGAGACACCATGGATGCGGCTCATTTTGTATTTAATACGAATTATGTGATTCTATATCATTTATGTAAAGGCATGAGAGTGGGGACGTCCTATGTAATGAGTTTGCATAAGACTGGACCATGAGATAATCACTTTTAATTTATAACATCGTTTACTATTAAGACTGATATATAATGACCTAAGTAATTTGTATGGGTGAAAGTGGCTCAAGTTCGCCGACTCAATAAACCTAGCATTTTAGGGATGAAACCAGGTATATACCTGGGGACATGGTCTTGCAAGATGAATTCACTCCTACCTAATTCAAGGTTAGTAGAGAAATTATTCCCTTAAGTACTGACTTCGAATCTTGGACAAGGGGCCCCACTCTCTCATTGGCCTAAGAGGGACTCGGTTTGGTGGTTGGATCACAAACTAATTGTTCATTAAAGGATCAGTGGGACTTAAGGAATGAGATATAATTACAGAGGTAAAACGATAGTTTTGACCCAACTATAATTACGAACAACTTGCGAAACATTGACTTACTAATCATGGTTATATCAAGTGGACAGGAATATATCTACAGTGAGGAGTACAGCTACTGGGCTATAGTGGAATGTCTGGTAGTTAACGAGTGGTAGTTAGCTAGGTTAAAGAGCTTAGCCAGTTAATTTCGGATCGTTGGAGCTCATGATCTGTAGGTCCATTAGATCCCCTTGTTAGCCCAATCATACTAAACCTTAGAACAACGTGATGGGAGAATTTGAAAATGTTCAATTTCAATTTAGGGAGTAAGTAATATGTAATGGTTAAACATATAGCATTTAATTATGAATTTAATGATATTGGAGAGTGTGAAAATATTTAAATATTAATCACATGAATAGAGATTCATCGGATTGAAAAATGTCGGGATTAGATAAAAAATTATTAATTTAATATTTAGTATTAATTTAATATAATTAATTAAATTGTTTAATTAATTATTATGTAAATTAAGTTTTTCTTTAATATTAAATTAATATTAATTAAATTATTTATTTAATTATTTTGATTTAAAAATAATTAAATGCATTAATATTAAAGAACAGGAAAAAAATTCCTTTATGAAATGAATTTTAGAAATGTAGGGTGTACATGCCAAAGGATTCAAAAGTTAAGCAGGCTATCTTGGAAGAAGCGTGCAGTTCAACTTATGCTATATATCATGGTAGTACCAAGATGTATCAGACCTTGCGATATTTCTATTGGTGGCCAGGTATTAAGCAAGAGATAGTTGAATTTGTTGTGAGGTGTTTGATTTGTCAGTAGGTTAAGCATGAGAGTCAGAGACCAGCAGGGTTGCTGAATCCACTCTTTATTCCTAAGTGGAAGTGAGAGCATGTGATGATGGATTTCTTGTTTAGGTTGTGTAGGACTTTAGTGGTGTTGATGGAGTTTGGGTTAATGTAGACATACTTACAAAGACAACATGTTTTCAACTAGTAAAGGCAACCTATACGTTGGATAAATTGGCACAGTTGTATATAGATAAGATTGTGAGTCAGTACAAAATACCTGTGTCGATTATATCTGATAGAGATCCCAAGTTTATTTCTAAGTTTTGGACAAGTTTGCAACAGACTTTAGGTACTAAGTTACAGTTTAGTACAATTTTTCATCCTCAAACTGATGGGCAATCAGAGAGGATGATCCATACTTTAGAAGATATGCTTTGGGTGTGTGCATTATAGTTTAAAGGTAGCTAGGATGTGTATTTGTCATTGATGAAGTTTGCTTATAATAACAGCTACCAGGTGAGTATAGGTATGACCCCGTATGAAGTACTGTATGGTAGACCATGCAGGACTCTTATGTGTTGGGGAGAAGTAGGAGAAAGGAAGTTGATTGGGCCAAAGATAGTGCAGATCACAATAGAGAAAGTAAAGATGATTAAGGAAAACCTAAAAGCAACTTGAGATAGACAGAAGAGTATTCCTTAAGTTATCACCATGGAAAGGAGTTTTAAGATTTGAGAGGAAAGGAAAACTAAGTCTGAGGTATATTAGACCTCATGATATCTTAAAAAGAGTTGGACTAACAGCTTATAGGTTGGCTTTGCCTATGGAGATGTCCAAGATTCATAATGTGTTTCATGTTTCAGTGTTGAGGAAGAATGTTCCTGATCCAACCCATGTGCTTGAAGTGCAACGAGTTGAGTTGAAAGAAGACTTAAGTTATGAAGAAGAGTCGATTTAGGTGTTAGATGAAAAGGAACAAATGTTGAGAAGTAAAGTGCTTACTTTGGAGAAGATACTTTAGAAGAATCATGTCGTTGAAGAAGCAACTTGGGAGTCCAAAGAGCAAATGATCAAGAAGTATCCACATTTGTTTCTTGAAGCTAGAGTCTACTAAATTTCAAGGACAAAATTCTTAAAAGGAGGTGGTAAATTGTAAGCCCTGCTTTCATTCTTATGTTATTAAGCTAAGTAAGTTGTTAGAAGTTTGTAGACTTAGTAAAATTTTTCATTGTTTAGGCTCAAGGATGCGTGGAAGAAGAGTGTCTAATGAAGCACTTGGATTTTTGACTTAGCCGTGGAGATGTCCAAGGGGCAAGGCATTAAGCTTGAAGGAAGAGTAGCCGAGTGCTAAGTGAAGAGTTGTGTAACCGCCGTTGAAGGGACTAATTTGTGAAGAGGCTAAATATTGATTTTGGGCATTGATGTCCTTTAGAATAGTTGAGCCTAAGTCTCAAGATGAGATGGGTCATAATGTGTTAGACAGGTGGTTGGAGGATGCGTCCTTGTGTAAAGCTTGAAGTTGTTGATAAGAGGGGGAGGATGCATCCTAATTGGGCGTCCATCAGCAGTCATAGGATTCGTGCAAGGCAAGTGGCTGAGGAAGGGGGAAGAACCTATAAAGGCTTGTAAACTGAAAAGCACCTAAAATGTGCATTATTTTCCTTTGATTTAGGGGTGTTTTTATTGGATTTAATGTGTTTACTAGTGGTTTTCAAGTGATAATGAAGAAAACAAGGTTTAGAAGTTAAAAGAACAAGACCGAGCCAAAATCAAGTGGAAAAAATAGAAGAAAAGATGGAAAAACCCTAAAAACAGGTGCAGTGCATAGCATAACTACGTTGCCCTCTATGCTCCAAACTCGAGAGCTTACAATTTGGGACAGTAGGGGAGTGCAGCTATGCTCCGGCAAAAATTTCCACAATGCAACAACGCTCCGGCAAAAATTCCTCGAGCGTACCTATGTTCTCTTAGAGTGCAGTTATGTTGCATTTCCAAAAATAAAAAATCTGCAATTTTGGAAAGTTGTTCTTAAGCAATCATCTGATTTTCTATAAATTGGAAGGTTCTCAAACGACTTCTACATTAAGATTTTGAGAATTAGAGACCAAGAGTAAGAGTTTGGTGCAAGATATGAAGATTTCATGATGCCGAAAGGTTCGAGGATCATTGGAAGGCCAAATCCATCCCATAGACGAGCTTGGAAGCCAGATAACTTTTCTTTCCTTTCTTTATTCTTGGTTTATTTACTATATTTTGTTGTTCTAATGTGGGTTTTGTCTATGGAAGCCATGTTAGGCTAAATTTCTCATAGTTTTAGGGGTAGCTGAATTCTTAGGTTTAAATTGTTGAACACTTTGCTTTTTGAATGTTAATTTGCATTTATGCTTTCTAGCATGACCATTCTTAATGCTTTTGAATGTTTGATCTACATTTGAATGATTCTATGATTTAATTCTTGCTTGAAAAAGTATTTTTAAGTTATATCATGCATGCTAGACTATCATTTGAAAACATAAAACGTAGTTGGATAACGGTAGAGATTGTTGATAAAGGTTCTTAATGCTTTGCTTAATCACCTAGTTTCAAGAAATTAGTAATTAGGATTTAAGTAAAAGAAAAATGCTTTTGAAATATTTAATATTTCGGATAAAAGACTTCTAGATTTAGGTGTTGTGTTAATTACTTCAAGAATCAAGCAATTGTGTTTAATAGTACCTTTGATGAAACTTATTCCCTAAAACGACTCTTAATTGATAATTTCCATATCTTCATCACCTTTATTTGCTTCTATTTGCACATAGGAATCCTAATCTAGGCTGTTTGTGTACCTTCTCATGTCTTTCAGTACCGAGGTCCCATAACATAGTATTTAGGCTGCCCATATGCCTTCTTTGTGTCCTTCGACACTGGGGATCATCCATTATCCCTTTGAAAAGAAAGCATGCTTTGATAGCAAATCATGAATAAATAGAAGTTCACAAATCCTCAGGGTTTCAAACTATTTATCAAACAAACATGCTTTGCAAAATGCTTAACATCATAAAACATCATGCTCCATCATTTAAATTCATATAGAAGCATGTTCAAATTCATACCAAGAAACTCATGTTTAAGAATAATTCGAGCATATTAGAAATATTGATAAAATAAATCATTTTATATAAAATTCTTTCACTTACAGTTAAAAGCTCGTTCCCTTAGGCTTATAAGCGTCATAGATCCTGGTTTGACCTAAAAATCTGACTCAAACCTCTTGTTATTCTCTAACGCACAATCAGCCCAACCTATAATCATACCAAGTTCATATTTCCTTAGAAATCATCTTATATTTCATTTAACCCCCTAAACATAAGTACTTTAGGGTTTTAACTCGGATGACCTCGAATTCCTCAAATGTGACCACAATTCAGCTTAATCACAACTGCTTAATAATGCTCAACCTCCTAAACTTAATTTATAATCTTGTTTATATTAGATTAGGCTCAACACTTAGCATAAGTTCAACTTATTCATAGAACTTCCAAAATTCACCTAAAATCAAAATTTATGTATTTCTTAGTAAAAATGCTTTAAATTATCCATTTAGTCTCGAATATAGCCAAACAAATCCAAAAACACCCAATTTTGAAACCAAAACTCACCAAAACCACAATTTTACACTAGCTAACCAAAGGGGCGTACAGGTGGGCTGATGGGCAGCAGATCACGCCCATGGGAGTGTCAGCTTGGGCGGTGAGGCGCGTAGGTGCTGCTCATGGGTTGCTGGCTGACAAGCTCCTCAACAGCAGGCCTTGTTTTTGTTTTTTTTTTTTTTTCCATATTTTTATCTCAACTTTAAATAACTCATTCTCACTCAATTATCAACCAAATTAAGAGAAATTTTTTGCAAACTTTTTCGAATGAAGTCCTCTATAACTTACCTTAAAGGTTGAAAGCCTAAAAACTCATGGATTGCTTGGAATTGCCCTCAAACCAGCAACCTCTCCAGATTATCCAAAACTCCAAACCAATCGCTTCTATCTACAATGTCACCCATTTCTCTTCACATTTAGCTCAGACATCCTTCACTAAAGTTATTAAAAAATGAGTTAACTTGCTAACCTCAAAATTTTAGCTCAAAACTCAATCTCTACAACTCGATATTCTTCAAACATCATAACTTGTCCAAATCTTGCGCGAATTCCACACCAGCTTCAATTCTCTTTGATTTTCACCAATTTTTCCTTCAAAATTCCACTCCAATCAACTCAAATCTTCACCTTCTTCTACCTTTTGATGCCTAGTTGAAGAGCCACGAAACGTTTTGGCTTGGAGGAGATGAAAAGTTGGCATATGAACAATGAGGAAAAAAATGATTTCCCTTCACATCTATCTCCACCACCAACTAACACTTCCCACTTCCCCTTTTTTTTTTCTTTTTTAATCATTCCACCAACTTAATTTAACTTATAGATTTTCCATTTAATTATTACTAACTATAATAATAATAATAATAATAATAATAATAATAATAATAATAATAACAACAATATCAGTGATAATCTTTAATAGCATCATTTAACCTTGATCCAAATGATGATCTCTTAAGTCTTTTATATTCTAATTGACATGTCAAAATAAATCTCAAGCTTAGTAAATCATATAAGGGTTACAGATTAGGGCTTACAAAAGGACTCTCAGCTACCTTACATCTCAACCACTCGTCTAGCCATTTGCTTGAAATCACACCCACGGCTAAGTCCACAGGCCTACCTTCCTTGGCTTCTCTTCCACACCTCCAATCTAAACAAGGGAATTTTGCCTTAGTCCACAACAATAATACAACACTTAAGTTAAGTGCTTAGAAATGAAAGTAGGGTTTACACATAGCATGTTGGATGCATCGTTGTGCATGTTGGACCCGTGGTTGTTCAAAGCATTGCAAAGTTCAAATCAAAGCCAGCTTCAAAGCAAGTTCAAGGCATGGCATGTTAAAAGCATGGCTTGCCTTTTCTCCAACGCATAGTCCAACATTACTCACCAGTATGCCCTTACCTTGCGTCCACTGTATGTAGAAAGTAACTTTGGGATTTCTGACCATTGCATCAAGAGTTGAGAGAATATTATCTACCTCGATTCAAAGCTTACTGCAGTCACAACATGTTGTCATATCACCATCTACCCGATCATGTTGGACCAATTTGACATGGGTGTGACCTCACCAAGGAATTAAATATAAGCAAACATTTGGAGACAAAAAAAAGAAAAAAAGGAGAGGCCATAGAGGGGAGAACCCTTCGGAAACCATAGAGCTTAAGAGAGCACCTCTTTTTTCCTCCACTAATCCATTCCATTCTTTCAACACTTTCTAGAGAAGACAACCGGTGACAGAAGACTCGAGTTAGGATCTAGGTATTTTGTCGTCCAACCAGCCACCTTCAGCACACAGTAGAGCAAGAAACCACCAATCGACAAGAAGCAAGAGATTGCAACTACCAGCTTGACACGATCCTTCTATCTTCATCTTCATTTCTGTTTTTTTGCTTATATTTTGCTTCAAGACATTGAAGTATCTTGTAACAAATGTTTTATTATTCTAATACATATCATCTTTATCACGAACTCCATCTCCTTCATCTCTTCCACTTTTCTTTTTACATCCATGAGTAGCTAAATCTCTTGTGGGTTAGGTTGAATAAACCATCAGTCCAGTGAACCCAATTCAAGTCTAAGTTCATCTTGATTAATATGTGCATATTCTATTACTTGCATCCACCTAGCTAATCAGTACTAGTAGAATTAGATAACTATTCGAGAGGGTAAGTGATTGTGGATCTCACTAAGAAAGGTAAGTAGTATCTTTAGAGATAAAGACAGCCTTGCGTTCAACTAACCTCTAAGCATGCATCATAGAGATATGATTAATGTGGTTTACTCGCCGAGAGGTAGAGTTTATGTTTGTGGTTAAGAACATGAACGCCTGTGTAAGAGTTCAAAGGAATGATGATTGTTCTTCCCAACCACTTTTCTTTCCACTACATCTTTTCAGTTTTACCTTCTTGCTTGTGAATACTGTCGTGTATCGCACGTTCATTCTCATTTACTTTAACTTGATACACTATGTTTACATTTCCATCACAATCATTTGCAATATTGATGAACATTCACCACAAAACATAGTAGAATTACCATAGCTGCATGTTTTAAGATCACATTGGTCTTTGTGTTCGACCTCGGAACTCACTGAGACTAACCTTTCAAAAGCTTATACTTGGGTTCTTTGATAGTACCAAAAATGTGCTAACTTGCTCTCCTTAATTTGAGGTTGTCCCCAGATTTTACGTGTTTATTTGATTATGTTATAGGTTTTGAGCACCTGAGAGATAGAACTAGGTGTTAGAGCTGAAATAGAGCCAAAACGGGTCAAAATAGAACTTAATTGCATCAACCGAGAAAGAAAAGGTAAAAATGACCAAAACGCCCCTAAAGCTACAGCGCAGTGACGCTACTTAGGCGCCATGTCGTCGATTTTTTCCTAGAGCGGAGATTTTGAACTAAGGCATAGCATCGCAGCGCTCCAAAGTGCTACTCGCGCAAAATTTTCATCAGCGCCATGATGCCATCATGATTTTATATAAGTGAATTTCGGCTGCCTAGGTTTTTTCTTCACCACCGATTGCAACATGAATTCTGCCTCTTTTCTTCTCCCTTTTAGTTAGTTATGTATTCAAGCTCTACCCCATTGATCGACATGTCGACTATAGGCTGTGGTAATACTTTTTAGCTTAGATTTTTACGACTTTTCGCAACTTTGATGTATTTGTGAGTTTTTGAATCAAATTCTATCTTATACTGCTAGTTCAATTTTATTCTTATTTAGATTAAGATTGTATTATTGTGCATTTCAGGATTTTGTAATCATTGTTTTGATTCATGTACGATATGTGACACTTCATTGTATGTTAATCCCTATAAGTAATAGGTTAGGTTAGCTTGTGAATCAAACTTGATGAGTATTGTTCTAACCAACTTAGGATTGAACCAAATAAATATTCAACTAGGTGCTTAAAATTTAAATATTCCTCCTAACATTCCTTAGATCTTAATGCAACTAGGATAGTTAAAATATGCATGTGTTTCATCTTTTCGAATTAGACTAGTTTGTTGTTTAGGACAATTTGATTAGCATTTCTAATTAAATTGGGTAGGAGTAAGCCATTGATTGATTTTGATAATCAAAACTCAATGATAAAAGAATTTGAATAGGAAAAATTCAGTTATAATCCAAGGTAGGCCTTCTTATATAAATTTTTGAACTTTTACTTTGTGATTTTATTTTAAGCTCTTTAAATTCCTTTGCCACAAACAATTCCCCTCCCCTCTCCCCCCAATTAGTTACCCTCGAGCTATGAACTATTGGATAGAAAAATTCTAAGGTTTTCTACGTTCGACCTGGTCTTGCCGCTACTACGGTTTTGGTGAGTATGGTTAGTTATTTGGAATAGAATTGAGTGATGAATTCTCCTTCCATTCTTCTAAGGAAAACTTGTGTAACACCATCCATTTTTGCATGTTTCTATGATCAAATGCATCCATAAAAACCAAGCATCCACATTAAGACTAGGGAATCACTAAGATGATTAGACTTAGATAGCTTTAGTTACTAATCGATTTTGTTCTTGAATTGAACCAATCATGCAATGTTGTAAATGGACTATTCAAAACAACATATCAATCTACACACAATCATGCTTTGATTTGTGATACTCGGTGATTCGCACAAGGTTATATCAATCTACACACAATCATGCTTTGATTTGTGATACTCGGTGATTCGCACAAGGTTATATCTTATATACCAAATATGAATCTGTAACCTAACAATGAATAGATGAAGGATGATCAAGTCATACATAGATTCAAAGCATAAAAGTTATAATGCATTTAAGAACCACAAGTAATTCATAAAATACAAGTTATCCCAGCAAAATAAAATGGGGTTTAATTTTATTCCTAAGCTAGAGAGTACCTTAGCCCCTAAAAATTAGAATTAAGCTCCTTAAAGCAAGAATCATCCCTAAAGTATGAAATACAGACTAAAAGTAGTAGAGAACAGACAAAAGGATGAGAGGAGCTAGGCTTAGGTGGTTTTTTTCACTAAATAAGGAAATTATCATTTATAAACCCATCGAAAGCTTTCTAGCATTGCTGCCTCTAACTCCCGTGACGTTGTCCTAAATGCTCTAATTTACCT
This sequence comes from Citrullus colocynthis, assembly GCA_031780015.1. Lineage (NCBI taxonomy): Eukaryota > Viridiplantae > Streptophyta > Magnoliopsida > Cucurbitales > Cucurbitaceae > Citrullus > Citrullus colocynthis. Next base: position 247,083 of record QLSR01000324.1, read on the forward strand.
TCCAGTGTCGCAATGCTAGGCCCCAAATGTAAATTTGTCATTTCACATCCTCTTTGACCTAGTTGCTCTGTTTGGGCTTTAAATTGTCTGTTTTAGCTCCATTTTCACCCTAATGCTCAATTCTACCTCTTTATTAAACCACATAATAGTCCAGAATAATCAAATAAACATATTAAACCACATAATAGTCCAGAATTAAGTGGAGTGAGAAAACATATTCTAGGTGTTATCAAATCTAACAAAAAATTAATCAACTAGAAACAACAATAATAATCAAGCACATGACATAAGCAATTTTAACATGGAAAAACTTCCTCAAGGCGAAGAGTAAAAATCATCAATTGAAGTCAAAATCTCCACTATAATCAATAATGTGTTACAATGAATTCTCCCTAGTCACAACTAGAGGCATACACAATAGATATCTCAAGTTAAATATGTAGGGTTGAAATCCCCATGCAGGGAAAGATTTTCAGAAAACCAAACATTGTATTTTAATTTAGATAAAGAAAAAACTAGTACATTTGGCAAATAATAATAATGTTACTGAGACATTCTACTACAAACATAGGCTAAGCATGCTATGAAAAATTAAAGATTCTAAATCTATAATAAAATTACTGAGAAAAAAAACCATACCTTCGTTGTGACTTAGATGGATTTTCACCAACTCCTTTGGGAAAATATTTCTTCTCTACATGATCTCTGCGAATTGCGTAGGAGCACCACCACTTGGATTCATTAGTAATCTTCTTTGAGAAAGATAATGCGGGATGGTGGGATCCTAATTTGTTTTTAGGAAATTCTAGAGAGAGTAATTGGGAGAGATGAGAGAACCTCTCTTGGAAACTTATTTCCTCTATATTCACGTAAAAAGAAGGAGAAAGCCAAAATTGACTTACTTCCCTTTTGTTAGGCATGGATTAGATATAGAAAAAACCACTGTGGGCTCATACCACGTATAATAACTGAAGTATTAGTTATTATTATTTAATCAATCAAATCCAATTTAATTGATTAAATTATTTAAATCATATTTAAATAAATACTCTCACATAATCTATAGTTTTAATTGAATCAATTTAATTAAATCAAATTAAATTAAATAAATAATTAATTCATCAATTAATTAATCATTAAATTAAACATCATATATTTAATTTTAGCCTTATAATTGAATCACATTCAATTATATTTCTCTTAAATAACCTATAGTTTTAACCTATAGTTTTAATATGAATTCAATTCATATTAAATTTAATATTTGAACTCCTTCAAATATTTAATTCTCCCATAAATTTATATTATAAAGTTAATTAAAAAGTAAACTTTATATTATAATGTATCTCCATACATTATATTGTTTTCCTGAATAAATTTGAACATTTCAAATTACTATAATTACCTCAATACCCTTTACGAGCTATTAGTGGGACCTAATGGACCTACAAATCAAAACCTCCAACGATGTGAGATTAATTAACTAAACTCATTAACAAAGGTAACCAATATTTGTTAACTATGGGTACACTCCACTGGACCCATAGTTGCACTCTCATTACAGATATATGTCACACCCCTTCCCGGATTATTCCCCCCATAACTCGAGAGGAGATGTGAAGACAGCAACCTTGACTCCTCTGTAAGGTTCACTGTCCAACCACTAACACTATAGTCGACCCAGACGAGGTTCTTGCGTAGGCAAAGCATCCCGAACTCGCTCGCTACCTGGAAAATAGAAAAAAAACATGGGAAAGCGTGAGTTAGAAGCCCCGTGAGTGACTTGTTTTGTAAAATTTATCTTTTGTTCGAAAACAGGCATGTTACAATCATTATAACACCATATACGTAAACATGGATTTGAATCATCAGTTCTGAAATATCATACTTTCCAACCACTTAATCAAATCACATGAATTCACATTTAAAACATCGTTTCCAAAACAGTCTATAACGCATCAAGTCTTATTTGGTTTTAAAATTTTTCCTTAGTCAGGGCAGAGCAAGACTCAATGCACCCAACGTCGAAAACAACCTTAGTTGAGGCGGAGCAAAACTCAATGCTCTCAACGTCAAAAACAACCCTAGTTGAGGTAGAGCAAAACTCAATGCTCTCAACATCGAAAACAACCCTAGTTGAGGCGGAGCAAAACTCAACGCTCTCAACTTCGAAAACAATGGCTTGATGCGGAGCAAGGCTCAACGCACCAGCAATATCAACCTCTATGTGCACATAAGAATATGGCAGGTTGCCTAAATACCTTCTCCATGTCCCTCAATACTGGGTCCCGGGGAAACTCACATGCCTTCTCAACGTCTCTCAACACTGAGCCTCTAAAACATTTTATAAGCGGGTTGCCCAAGTACTTTTTCGAGTCCATCAGTACTAGGCCTCGGGGAAACTCACATGCCTTGTTAGCATTGAGCCTCCTCTAAAACATTTTAGAAACCAACATTTCACATAAATAGTTCATATGAAATCTTTCACGGAAAACAAATATTTCTCGATAAACAACATCTCACAACATGCCTTTCAACATCTTATAGAAATCATATAAAACATGCCTTGTGAACAATATAATCAAACATTATGCTTTTCAAGAAAACAGTTCATCTCAAAGCCATATCTCATAAGAAAACTAAACTAAACATTTTCAATAAATTTCGTTTTTAAAGAAAGAAAAGTGTCACTCGCAAAAACACTTAAGGAATTTCCTCTTTTTCCTTCAAATTCTGCTTTTCCCGAGCTCCTTGAACGTAAGGCTTGAGACTCTAAACCGCAAGGTAGCTGTTTTCCTTCCTGGCAACTCAGTTGGACGCAACCTTGCTCTTTGAACGCAAGGTTGACAGTTAACGCAAGGTGCAGCCTATCAAATAACTCTTCTGGCTTCCCTTTTGGATGCATCGACCTCTCTTGGACGCAAGGTCCAACTTGAACGCAGCGTTCACCTAGAACGCAAGGAGATAGCTTTCTCCTGCTTTCTCCTGCTTCCTCTCTCAGAAGTTCCGACTTTTTGGATCCTTTCTCTTGCTCCTCTTCCCTCAAGGTCCTACTTATAGCTTTGGAATAAAGTGATTTCCATCTCACTTCTCTTCTCTTTTTGCCACTTGTTTGCCACCTGTCACGCTGAATGACATATCTGACATGCAATCTTGACACCTCCTCCTTATGAGGTGTTAAGTCCAAATGAACCCTTGCAACCTTTACTAATTCCTCTTATGTGTCCAGCTTACTCCAATATACAAACTATCCATCCCACATAGTGTCCCGCCCATCTAATCCTCTTTCAGGTTTTAGTTTCATTACTTTCTTCCCTTACTCTCAGCCATACTACCTTTGACCCCATTTCTCCACCGCATACTACTAGGCGTCAATGTCTCAGACGCACACTGCTATACGTTTGTACCTTTCTGCATAATACCATGCGTCCAACTCTCTTCCCTTATGTCCAATCTTAGCTAGAAGTCCTTCTCTTGTGTGATAACACCTCTGATGATGTGGTTTACGCTTGATAACCAAATCCAACTCAAGACCTTCCTTTATGCGTTTGCACTCTTTTGTGTTTACCTTTACTTCGTTCTGCGTCCATGACCTTTCTTCTATCCTTGAGGGTTCCTTGATTATCCCTCTATGTGTCCTTTATATTCCAAGGTTATTCATCTAACCTTTTTTTTTGTACTTAACTATTTCTCTTATGATAAATTAGCATGCGTCCACCCCTTACTCCCAATCTTTAAACTTACTTCTTAACCTTCTAATTTATCCAACACTCAAGAACATCCTTCGATAGAAGTCTATGCGTTACTCAGTTTGCGATAGTATTCTTCCCCTGGTTTCGCCTTATCGGTTTATCCTTCCTTTTCAAGACTTAGATTTCCTTTCAACGCACCACAACTCCACTTTAGTCCTCCTGCTCATACGTCTTACTTAAACCAAGCTTACACTTCAATCTTTAATTACCTCCTTTGCGGTTCATTTCTTTCCCTCGAGCTCTCGGGTTACCTTACAATACTTCAACACTTATTTTCTTTTCTACAATGGTTACCTTTATCATGTGTTTCCTTAGTCTTGACTATGCGTCCAACATGGTCTCTACTTACAAAGTATGCGTCCAACTCAATCTAACTATTTCCATCACTTGGTGAGATTTCCTTCCTTTTCCTTAGATCATACTTCCAAGCTTAGAAACATAGTTGCGTTCTTCTAGTCTGGTTATTCTACTTAGAAGACTTCTTAACTCCAAGAATTACTTTAATTCCAAAATCCAGAAATCACTCAACGCAACCTTCCAATCCAATCCTTCTAATCCAAACTTATCTACGGCTTATACTTACCAAATACTTAAAGCTCAAACCTCTCTTTTCCTTCAAGTTCAACACATACTCATTCCTACTTTTAGCAATATTTCTCGGCCAACTCCACAACCTTGTGATCCAATACCGTCTCTCTTGTCTTCTTTTCTTTATAAGCTCTTAAATGTATAGGTCCAAGAAATAGGGTATTACAATATATTTATGTGTCCACAGACATAGACCAACAACAGCAAGTTAGTTCTTCATGATTGTTCGTAACAACAATTGGGTCAAAATTACCATTTTACCCTTGGGTGACCTTTACATTCTTAAGTACTACTGCTCCTCTAATGAACAGTCTGTTTATGGTCCAACCACTAAACAGAAATATCTCTCGTGCCATTAAGAGGATAGGGGCCTTTATTCAAGATTCGAAGACACCACTTAAGGGAACACTCATCTACTTCCCTAAAGTAGGGAAGGAGTGAATTTCATCTTGTGTGATTATGTTCCCAGCTTCCCGCTCGATCTTGTCCCCAAAATGGTAGGCTTATTGAGTCGGCGAACCGATCACTCTCACCCATACAAATCAAAGGACAATCTCTTGTGAACAGAAGTCCATAACCCAATCAGGATTGAGACTAAGTTGCCTAGGTCATCATAGTGAAATAGAAACCTAGCTAGTCAACGGTGTTACAGCTAGCGGTTACTATTTCGCAGTCCAGTCTTATGCAAACTCATTACATAGGATACTCCCACTTGCATGTCCCCTACACGAACACATTGAATCATTGCATTTGTATCAAATATAAAGTGAGTCATATCCATAGTGTCAAAATGATAAGGTACCCAACCTTATCCCTACACTATAGACCTTTTAGGGTTATTTAAGCAAGATAAAACATAATATAAACAATAACACTTTATTTGAAAAAAAACATCAATAACATTTTATTAATGTTCGATTAAATGTTACATTTACCATCTACGAGTTTTAGGGCATAAATCCCAACAAAATAATCTTGGCAACAAGTGCCAATAATAAAAGAGAATAAAGTAGAAAAATCTCACTCGAAGTGTCAACCAACTACCCACTATAATTTGACTCTAGGCAACTCCAATCTCCACCATCAAGTTTGAAGAATCTCCTGTCAAGGACATGCTAATCAAAATTTCAACTCGATCGTATTACAATTCGGCCTCCAAAACACTAAAAACGTTATTGTATAGAATATATTCTTTTTTGTATTTTCTTTCTAATTTTTCCCACTGCTATTGCTTTATTATCTCGATCAACGTGAATTGATATAATCGACTACTGAGGTTTTATATTTAAGGGCTGACCAAATAGATGGTGAAAGTTAAGGTTTAGTTTGTAAAAAGAGCAAAAATATTTTTAAATTGTTAAAATAGCAAACGGAATTAAATAATTGAAAATAATAAGTAGAAATTACCAAAATTACCCTAATGAACCTCACATAGGTAACATTAAAAAATAGGGAGGTAGAGGGTTTCAAAATCATTCCAAAAATCACAAATACACTCTACCCACATAATTATCACACTGCATAATGCATTATGACAAATGTCTTATCTCACTTACAAGTAATTACCATCGCACTAAGCAAGGTCTCAATTGAAAGAAAATAATTCAAAACTAAACCAAATATTTCAAATAAAAATAAATTAGGGTTTTTACAAACCACCTTTGGGTAGAAAATGGCAAAAGTAAATCACCCTAGTTGTTCAGAAATACATACTTTCTTCAATACAGACTTACTCCTAAAAAGTGAACATTCTTTAATGGAAATACCAACTTGACATGACTGAAAATCTTGAAAATCAATAATTTCATAAATATGCTCAAAAGGTTGGGGAGAAGGATTTGTTCCTGCTAACTTGAAATACATTGGATTTCCATAAATCGAATTACTAGAAGAGGCGTGGTCAACCATTACACATGAATGATAAATCATTATGGGGGGAGTCAAATAAAACTATCATCAACCACGAAATATCCTTGTCATCAACAATCTTAATTAGTTTCGAACTATTGGAACCATCCCTGTACATTGTCAACCAAGATATACATAGATTATCAGAGGGAAAAAGCTTACCTTGGATATATTCAACAAACTGTTGAAAGGATGAATCTAATGGAATATATGCCTCAACAACTCAAAAATTATGATAATGTGACTTGTCATCCCATTTACCATCAAACAAGGTTCTAATTCGTTGTAAAGTCATAGCAAAAACAATACCTTAAGAAGAAAACCAAAAGAAAATACTATAAGCCAAAAGAGAATACTTATTTAGTCGTAGGTAACAACCACTTTCGTTGAGATTGTGAATGTAACTCAAAAACTCTAAAAAAAAATAATAATAATAATATAATAATATATCAATGATATAAACCGTTAAAATGAAATATGAAAAATATACAACAAATTTGATAACAATATGTATAATATAATGAAAACCATAAAGATGTGATCAAAATACGAAATCTCTTTGACCAAAAATTTAAAATTTTGCTAATTACTAAGATAAAATGTAATTTGATCATAAAAATAATCTCCTACTAAAAATATGAGAAAAAAAATAAAGAATAATTGGATTATATTGAATTAATTGGTAAAGTAGTTATGAAAATCTATTTTGAATATTAAAAGTAATTTGAATTCAAAAAGATAGCAAAATTCACGAGATGGTGCTGTTTGAAATCGATTTTGTTAGGTATAATCTAATTAATATGACCAACCATCAATTTTCTTAATTACACTGTATTTATATATTGGTTATTAGACAAGCTCCTCACACACACTATAATTCATATTCTAGTCATATGAACCAACCAAGGGCAAAATAGGTATTATGAAAAAATAACACACATGTCATATACGTGTTTTGTCATTAATCTTATTATTTCTGTTTTTTGCTACATATCCAAATAGAAATTCATATTTTGTCATTTTATCCAATTTTCCTAACTTTGAAACCTAATTGCCCACTTGGGCCTTTAATGGTTTTGATTTTTAGTTGAATTAGTTAGTTTTTTAGAGAATTACTCAAAAAAAAAAAAAAAACAATTATAAATTGATTTTACAAAAAAAGTTGCTAGGATTTGATTTTCAAAAGTGTTATCAATTTTAAAAATATAAGTGTGGGCCTTCAACATAAGTGAAAAAGAACCTATATAATACATAGGTTCCATCAATTTCACGAGGAAGTTGTAATTTCTGTGTATTAATATCTTTTAATCGTATGATAAGATTAAAAAACATTAATATAGATGTAAAGTTTAAGATATTTATTATTATACGGAATCATTGTCCCACAAATTGTGCAATAGTAGCATTCGTTTCACATCTTTACCTGTTATTTTTTACATTTTATTTTTTTGGGAATGAATGTTTGAGATGGTACAAAAAAGGAAAAAAGAAAAAAAAGCAAAAATCTCATAAATTTTTTATTCAAATTTTCTTTCTTGAAAATGAAAGTTTTAGATGGTGTAAGAAACAAATTTTGTATCAATTCAAAAAATTTAAATGGTTACAAACTTAAAAAGTTAGATATAATTTTTTTGTGTGGGTTCTTTTTTCAAGTTGAATCTTGAAAATTAAACTTTTAGATTGAAGATGAATATTTTTAAAAAGTTGGAAATTAGAAAAAGCTAGAAGTTGAAAAAAAAAAATTGGAAAACACGACATCGAGAGATATTAGATAGACATTAGATGACATGTTGATGATTTATCCACGATATATCTACAAAATGATGTACCAACTATATTGACGACATCTCATTGATTTTTGAGAAAAAAGATGTTGCCCCCTTGTATCTCTATTTGTTCCACGAGTTTGGCAATATTGTAGTGGTATATAGCCAAAATATCACACCTTTTTTATCCTTGGTTGATGTTTACCTGCAACTCATCATTATGTTGGCATTGCCATTTTTTTGATAGGGAATTGGAATCGGCTACACTCTCTCGTATTTTTTTACTTTTAGATTTTGACAATATGTGTTATAAGCTTTCAATAGAACACTGGTGATGGTCAGTCCAATTTTGAGATTAAGAAAGAATCAAATCATCAGTTTTATTAAAATGGAAATCAAACTAATGTCTAATAAAATGACAAAACTAATAGGGTCCCCCCCCATTTTTCATTTTTTGTTTTAGCAACCCAACTAATCTTTCAAACATTAAAAGAATTTTGACTGATCACACTAAACCATCTAAAAACTTCAAAATTTTTATATATTTAATCGCAGCATAGCATAATTGATGATTCCCCTCTTAATCAAATCAAATGCAAATAAAAGAAAAAAAAAAATCAAAAGGTACATATAAGGCCCCATTCAATTTGGTTTTCAATTGTTTTTAAAATCGAAAACAGAATCCAACTAAAAATTCTATATATGAAAACAAAACAAATAAACCGAAATTCAAAAGAATGGTGGGTATTAGGTGCAATGTGTGGCATCCAAGAGAGTTGAGATATTTTTTCCCAAAAAGAGGTCAAATTCCTAAGCTACAACAACTTGAAGGTTGATATTTCCGCCTATAATATGACAACGTGGACAATTAGCAAATATGACAGTCCACAGGTAGCGCCACATCAACCTCTATCCCGTCTCCCGTAATTCTCACGTAACTGCCATCACCGTCTGATCTACATCTTGGCCACGCCGATTACAACACGTGGATCTATACCGTGACAACTCGTGCAGTGACGGTTCGTTTTAAGTATCTTCCGATAACAGCCGGGTAAGAATTAGCGGTTTTAGTCACAGTCACCGTTTATTATCTTCTACTACGGAGAACTGCAGCATTCTCCTCACTCGAGCTTCACGAACCTTGGGAGTGTGGAGGGGTTTTGATTTGTTTCGTCAAGGTTCTCGCATGGAGTCGATTGGTTGTAGTTTGAGTTCTTTATCGTTGGCTCAATCCAAGGCGAAGAGTTTTTCGGTTCAGGAGTTGTTATTTGGTCCTCGCCGGAGACATCCATCGCCTATACTTCATGCATCGGTGGCTCAGAGCTTCCTGGAGCTTCGAAAATTTACTTCTCTTGCTGCTAGTGGTACCTTGATGGCCAATTCCGTGCCGGTGTGTTGTTCTGTTTATTATTATTTCTGTTTTTCGTCTTTTTTTCTGTGAGTAATGGTGAATTCTAGTTGTTGGTTAGTTTGTCTCGAATGCTTCGTTGTGATTGAGATTAATATGCTTTCTCGATTTGAATTTTCTGGTAATTGTAATTTGATGGAACTTGGAGAATGTGAAATGATATTGGAGAAACTTTAAGTTTGACTGATTTCTTGCTTTGTTAAGAAAACCTGACGAATTTACATAATGCTTTTGAGGTATGGAGCTTAGTACATTTTGATGATTCATGCTGTTGTTTAATTGTTTCTGAGTTTTCTTTAATATTTTGATATGCAGTCAAGAAGTGGTGTATACACAGTTGGTGACTTTATGACTAGGAAAGAGGAGTTGCATGTTGTAAAGCCCACAACCAGTGTTGATGAAGGTAGTTGAAATTTTTGGAAATTTCCCACAACCTATTGGCAAAATGTGGCTTATTGTGTCTGTTTTTGCATGCAGCATTAGAAATTCTGGTGGAGAAAAGGATCACGGGATTTCCAGTAGTTGATGACAATTGGAAGCTGGTATCATTTCATTTCCCATGTTTATTTGAGGGATTTCTCCACTATAGTTATGTTCTTATCTTATTAGCCCGTTTGCAAGTATTTCTGGTTATCTAACATCCGAATATTGCCCCACGAAACCTTTCCTCTGAAGTTGTTCAGTTCTGTCCAGGATTTTACATCAAATTGTTGACTTGAATCGTCAAGTTTTCACTTTCACTATGACTTGTATGATTTTTCTGTCTGTTACCCATCAAGAATTAAATTGGGAAAGCATATGTTATTTCACCCACAATTTGTTTTGAATGTCGAATTGTGAACTTGAAAGTTAAGACAGATGGCACATGTTGCTTATTGCTATACAAGTCAATCCTTTACCATTTAGGTCATATTTAGTACTCCATAATCAAAATTATTGCAATCGTAATGGACTTTCTTTATTATTCGTAATTCACATAATATTGTTAACAGGTCTTTTTTGTAAATGTATTTAAATGGGCCCACTTTTCGTATTACGATTGATTGATTACATTTATTGGGAAGTAAACGTGGCGTTATCTCAATTCCTGATCAGGATGAATGCAACCTTTAGCGCTTATAATGTGTGAATTGAAGCTCATGATTTTTTTGTTGTCCCCTCAGACACCTTTATCTGTATTATCAATGAACTGTATGGTTGATTTAAATGGCCTAACCTTGGATACATAATCATCAACACTCATTAATAGAAATTACTTCTTGATGCAGGTTGGCGTAGTTTCTGACTATGACTTGTTAGCACTAGATTCCATCTCAGGTATGTTTGAAATTTCATGTTATTCCTGTCAGCAAGTCGTCTAATTCCCATTCCTTGCCACTACCATTGCTTATCCTGTTTGAGAAAGATTGCTCAATTGTCTTATCTTTTGTGTTTGTTGCATTTTTAGGGAAAGAAGAGAAAATTTAGCTTTTCTAGATTTTATATTTCTATTTAAATAACTTAAGTTTCTGTACTTGACTCTCTTTTCCTATACTTTTTTGCGAGATTAGTATTGATTTTTTTACATGTATTGATTTTCTTTTTCCAATGTTTTCAAAAAGATAAAGGTTAAAATGTCATTTTGGTTCATATACTTAGCTTTTTATCCCATTTTAGTCCCTATCCTTTCAATAAATCTTAAGTAAGTCTTAAATTTAGTCTATGTACTTTCACTAAATCTTAAATTTATTCTATTGACTTTCAGTAAACAAATTTAGTCCTTCAAAGAGACACCATGTGAGTCTATTTTCAAAATTTTTAAAGGGAATATTAATATTGACTTTTTAGAAAAATAGATATCAATAATAATAAACTAACAGCTGGACTAAGTTTATTGTAAGCACGGCAACTAAGTTTAGACATTTAAAAATATAGAGACTAAAATAGAACGAAACCAGTATATGGACCAAGATGATATTTTAGTCACAATTATCTTTGATCCCAAGAAAAGACTAATTTCCTTTTCATAACAAATCGTTGTATAGGTGTGGATATTGCAGAATTTTGGTTTTTGTAATCTGAGGAAATTGGTCTGACTGAGCTTGTAATAAGTTCAAGTATTTTAGAGAGATAAAATTTTCATATGTTCTAATTAGGTGGTGGAAGGACGGATACAAGCATGTTTCCTGAAGTTGACAGCTCGTGGAAAGTATGCATTGACCTCCTCCTTTTATTTTATTTTATTTTATTTCTTCGCATTCCTCTTTTTTTTTTTTTTTTTTTTTTTTTTTTTAATTTCTTTAATTTATTTATTTTTATTTTTTTTTATACAAACGTCACAACAAAACTATAAAGTTCTATGATTGGTCAAAAAAAAAAAAAAAAAA
>QLSR01000324.1:259025-278396 GCA_031780015.1 Citrullus colocynthis
TTTTTTTTTTTTTTTTTTTTTTTTTGGTCCAACATCTTTTTGCCTTTTCCATCAGTGTTCCTGATGACTTTATCTGTGCAATTATTTCATCAGAGTATTAAATGAAGTAGAAAACTCAACTTTATAAAAAAATTTACATAAAGTAAGAGTTACTGTATTAATTCGTTGAAAAGCATGCTTAAACCTTTAAATTTTACAAGAGCATACACAGCCCAGGTTATATTAGCAAGAAGCATGAACTTAAGTTTACTGGTCAAAGATTTCATTTTCATGCATAGTGTTTATGCCTCAGTGAGCACTGACATAGGCCTTGGTTTGTCTCTTCGCTTTTGGTTCTTTTTTCTTGCTCATGAACGTCAGTGTCGGATTTGGCAAGAGGCATATGATGGGTAAAACTGTGCACTTTACGTCTTTACCAAAATAATTTTGCTTTCTCCTTTTCATAATTCTGACTTCAAATTAATGTTTCTGTGGCTTGCTTATTTCAATTGCCTGTTACTTTTACTAGTTTGTAGAGGGCATGAAATGGAAATATTCTGCACAAATGATGTCTCTAATCCTAAATCGTCCTTGTAGACATTTAATGAGGTACAAAGGCTTCTAAGTAAAACTAATGGAAAGGTGGTCGGCGATTTGATGACACCCGCACCTCTTGTTGTTCGAGAAATGACCGATCTTGAGGATGTTGCTAGGTTCAATAACAATTTTGTCCACTGTTTTCGTATCACATCACTTTTGTTCTTGCACCTGAATTTTGAAGTTTGTTTCTTTCTATTTATCAAATGCAGATTATTGCTTCAGACGAAGTATCGCCGACTTCCCGTGGTCGATGCTGATGGAAAGCTGGTAAGAGATATCCATTCCACTCTTCTAATTTGAATTTAATGGTCGTCCTCTTCTCTCTTGAGCGTAAAATTATGAAATCTTTAATGAAGGTTGGAATTATCACAAGAGGCAATGTGGTAAGAGCTGCTCTACAAATTAAGCATGCTGAAGAAAACAGAACATGATTTTCCTGTGGATTCTGAAGTGCACTCATACAATTTTGGCTCATGATTGTATAAATATTACACAGCATAACCAAAACTTAAAAGACGTAAATGGATTATCATGCTCAAATGTTCAGTCTCTCTTCAACCCCTCTTTTCCTCTCTTTTCTTTTTTTGCTTCAAGCTTGGATTATCCTTATGATCTTATTGTATTATAGTTGGTCGTTCGTGCAAGCTGTAAATGTTGGGTTATTAACAGGAGATTAAATTATAAGTCTATTTCATAATCTTTCAGTTTGTGTCAAATATGTCCAACATTTAAATGTGAATTTTATGCCTAATATATCAACTTTGTTTTAAAATAGAAACATTTATTAGACATTAATTAGGACCAAATTTGTTAGATTAGGCTTCTTGTAAGTTTGATAACTAATTAGACACGGTTCAAAAGACCTATCACAAACTTTTTAAAGTTTTTGGGAGCATTTTTAGAATGCCTATTTTGTTTCCATAATCTATTTGGTCCTGCCCTTCATGCTTTCTTTTCTCCCTAATCACCTTTCTTTTCTCCCTTTAATTTTACCTTTCATTTTTTATTAGGTATTTTCAGTATCAAAGTTTATGTTCTAATTCGTGGTTTGTATTTTATAAACAAATTATTTATAATAGAGTGTGATTTGTCGTGATTTTAGACTTGTATAATTCGAATTTAATAAACTAAAATTTAAAGTTATTTAATGTAAATCGAACAGTATGTGATTGACAATTTTAAGTTATAGTATATGCATAAGGTTGGGTGTCTTATCACAGTAACATTATGGATACGATTTATTTTGTAAATATTATAAATGATTTTGTCTAAATCATTCATGTAGATGTTGAGATGTATGCCCTAAAACTTCATAATTAATAAGTTATTTGAAATAATGATTGATTATTTTATATATGCAATTATCCATTAGTGAAAGATCGAATGTTATTTTATATAACTTGAAGTGTATGTGGTAGACATACAGGTTGATTGATTATGTTCAAGTAATAACATAAATGGTATGTAATATATGAACAAAATTGGGTGCTCTATTCTAATGACACTATGGATGCAACTCACTTTGTGAATGTTATAAAAGTTGTAAGTGTTACAAACAATTTAATCCAAATTGTTCCCGTGGAGACATGCAAGTAGGGGTATCCTATATAAAGAGTTTGTATAAAATCGAATTGTGAAATGATTGATTTCTCTTTATAACACCGTTGATTGAAGAGATTTAACATTTCATAGGATGACCACAGATAACTCAACTTCAATCATGAGAGAGTTATGGACTTCTGTCTATGAGGGCAGTTCTTTGATTTGTATTGTCTATAAGGTCAGTCTTTTGACTTGTATGGGTGAGAATGGCTCGAGTTACCAACTCAATAAATCTACCATTATGGGAATTTGTCCGAGTAGGGAGCCGAAAACATAGCTACACAATGTGGAATTCACTCCTACTCGTATCTAGGGTAAGTAGATGAATTTCTCCCTTAAGTGCTAACTTCGGGTCTTGAACAACGGGACCATAAATAGATTGTTCATTAGAAGATCAATGGGACTTAAGGAGTAAGAGGTACATGAAAGGATAAAACGGTAATTTGATCCAATTGTAGTTATGAGCAATTCGTGTAGAGTTGACTTATTGACAATTGGTTATATCCATGGACATAAAAATATTCTACAGTGCGAATAATGCAGCTGCAGGTCTTCTCATAGTTAATGAATGTTGATTAATTTAATTAAAGAGTTTAATTAATTTAATCTCATATAATTGAAACTTCTAGTCTATAAGTTTATTAGGTCCCCCTCTAAGAATAAAACAAGGATCATTTAATTTTGAATAAATTTGAATTGTCTAAATTAAACAAGTGAACGTGCATTAATTATATGAGATATAATTAATATAATGTATAAAGATATATTATAATATGAACTTTATTTTGAATTAGATTCAAAATTAAAGTTTATAATATGAGAGTATTAATATTTGAATAAGATTCAAATATTTAAAAAATATAAATAAGATTCATATTACAAGGGAATTATATGTTAATTATATATGATATAATTAATATAATGTATAAAGATATGTTAGATTATAAAGTTAATTTTGAATCAGATTCAAAACTAAACTAAATAATATGAGGGAATAATATAATTGAATAAGATTCAAATATTAAATAATATGGATGAGACTCATATTGAAACTATAGGTTAAATATAATACGAATGAGATTCATATTTAAACTATATGTTATAAGAGATATTTAAATCTGATTCACATGTATTGTTAATTAAATGTATGATATTTAATTAATTAGATTAATTAATATTTATTTTATTTTATTTTATTTTATTAAATATTCATTTAGTTTAACTAAAGTAAAATTTAACTCTCCTACAGTTAAGAGGTGTTAATGGGAGTTAAGGGAGTTAATGTGTGATTAACTTCCCCTCCCTCTCTCAGACATTAACAAAAAACAATGTGTTCTGGAAATAGTGTGTTGTTCATCATTCTCAATTCTCTCTCAATCTCTCATTACTCTCAAGTTACATAAAAAAAAAAAAAAAAAAGTTTCTTTGCAAAAAAATCTTCCCAATCTTCTAAAATAGGTTCCCACAAGACTATTCTTTGCCAAAAAATAGCGGGGAAGACTTGGTGGTGGTGTCTTGTTCGAGATCCAAGAAAATTGAAGAGTTCGTGAATCTTAGTGAAAAATTGGAGAAGATTGAAGAGTTGTCTTCAAAGATATTTTCTTTCTCCTTGAATTTCTTCGCAGTAGAGCATGATTAGTTGAATATGTTTAAACTTCTCTATATTTTTCTGTATGTTCGAAACACATATTAAAAGCATACATATTCACACGCTTCCGCACGGGATTCAAGCACGTTGGGGTGGCCATTCAAACCACAAAAACTGAATCGTTTTTCAAAATCGAACTAAACCAAACCGAATAGAAAACTCAGTGAAACTGAAAAATGTGGTTCAGTCCAGTTTGAAGAAATCTTGTAATCGAATTATTCGGTTTAGCTCGATTTCAATTTCAAAAACCAAATTGAAAATTGAACTTCACCAATTTTAACTAATATATATTTCTTTATTTATTCATATATTTATATTTCTAAAAAAATAGGAAAATTGAATTTAAAATCGAATTGTTTTTAATTAAAAATATATAAATACATTTTTTTAAAAAACCAGTAAAGCCGTATTTAGAACTGAACCGAACTACATCGGTTCGAACTAATAAATCGGTTTGGTTCAACTACACATATAAAGTTTATAAAATTTTCGGTTCGATTTGGTTTGACCACCAAACCAAATCTTTTCCACCCCTAAGACCACGAAATATATCATCTCTCTTTGTAACATTGTTGACTAAAGAGATTAGTATTTCAAATTATGACCATATGTAACTCAATCTCAATCATGAGTGAGTTATAGACTCCTACCTTTGAGGGATCGTTCTTTGATTTGTATGGGGGAGAGTGGCCCAAGTTGCCAACTCAATATGACTATTATTTTGGGGATGAGACCGAGTGGGGAATTAGGAACATAGTTGCACAAGATGAAATTCGCTTCTTCCCACCTTTAGGGAAATAGCCACACTCTCTCACCGGCTCAGGAGGGAATTTGTTTAAGGTTGGACCATAAACAAATTGTTCATTAGAAGATTAGTGGTACTTAAAGAGCAAGAGGTAATTACAGGGGTAAAACGGTAATTTGACCCAATTGTAATTACGAATAACTTTTGAATGATCAACTTACTTGTAATGGTTAATCAATGGACAAAAAATATTCTACAGTTCATAAGAGTGTAGTTATCGGTCTTTAATAGAGTGCCCCATAATTAGTGAATATTGATTAACTTAATTAAAAAGTTTAATTAATTAATCTCAAATCATTAAAGCTTATAATTGTAAGTCTAGTAAGTCCTCTAGCTCACAATGGTCAAACAAGGACCAAGAATTTTGAATGGATTTGAAATTGTTCAAATCGATTAGGAAAATATATATTAATATGATTAATATAAAGCATAATATATAGTGATACATTATAACATATAGTTAATTATAATTAAAACTATATAGTGGGAGAATTCATATTTTGAATATAATTTAAATATTAACTTAATATAAATATGATTTATATTAAAACTACAAATTTAAAATTAATAAAAATGAGATTTATATGAAAGTTATAGGTTTTGAGAGAGATGTGCGTAAAATTAAATATTAGATGTTTGATTATTTAAATTAATTAATTAATTATATTATATTATATTATGTTTTCATTAAATTAAGTTAAAATGATAACTCGAGTGGGAGAGAAGTTAACTCCCCCTCTCCTTTTTTATACAGTAAGCACAATGGACAATTTCAAAAGAAGAAAAATTACTCTCTCGAGATCTCTCTCTCATTTTTTCTCAACAGACAGAGAAGAAAACTTCTCCCAATTACACCCTCTCAATTTAAAAGGTAGGATCCCACCATCCGATTTTTGCTAGAAATATAGCAGAAAATGTCAATTGGAAGCGTCCTGAACATGTCGTGATCGTTAATTAATGAGAAGGGAATTGTAGAAGAACATAGTGTTCTTCAAAGGTAAATTCTCTCAACTAAATTTCTCATGTTGAATATATGCTTAGCCTAGTTTTAGTTTTAATTTTGTATTTTTCTTTCCTCTAGATTCGATCCCTTCATTAACAAGTCCACATTTTCTTTCATACTTTTTTTACCTCATATATATAATTTTTCCTTTTTTCCTTTACAGGTTGTCATTAAAGTGAATTTTAAAATAATTTAATTAGTTTGTTTGTTTCAAATTATTAAATTTTTTTTATTGAACAAAAAAACATAGTTGTTACTAAAAAGACTATTTAAAAAATATTAACAAATATAGTATTTTAGGTTATAAATGTAATAATTTATGTTAAATTAACATATGTAACGTATTATAAGGATAATTGTTTTAAATGACAAAATTGCGTAAATATTTTCAAATATAGCAAAATGTTATTGTCTATCAATGATAGACAATGACATTATATTAAATTTGTAAATAAGTTGGCTCATTTTGATATATTTGAAAATAACCCTATTATATATTATATGATTGTTTGCACGAGGTTTACGGATATCGTGTTTCATGGAGTTGAACTTAAGTTTATGTAGATTTGATGTAGATATGGTTCGATCTCTAGTACTTGATCATTTGATTCTCTCTCAGTTGAATGCATACATTTGATGTATAGACGCGAAGTGTGTGGATATTCTTGAAATTTGAGTCTTGGAAGAACGTTTGTGTTTCAAAGAATTTCATATTCTCTCTTGGCTCTCTAGAGCATAGAATTTTTTAACCCCTTCAAATGAAGAGAATTCTCATGTAGGCTTTATGGGCTTGGGCTTGGTTGGTCCCTAAACCTAGCTTGGACCCAACTAATTGGACTTGGACTTTAATTAGCCTTGGGGCCAAACTAAGTCTTTTTTTATTTTTTTGGAAGATTTATAGGAAAAATACTCTTCAACCTATATCACAAATGAACTTCTTTTTTTAATTATTTCAAATTAGGAAATTTATATGGGTTTTGGACAAAAATGGCCTCAACAGATCCTACTTAATATCCCATTTATCATTATGAAATTTGAACATTTATTTTTGGTATGCATCATATATTAATGTACATTTTGATATTTAATATATTGTGTTCTTTATTTATGGCATGCATAATGAATATACGTTTCCACAATTGTAGGGATTATAATTAAGGTTCTCATACTTATATCCAGTAGATTATATTCTTGTTAACTTCCACAATAAACGATTATTTCATACCATTCTTACATCTGCCATTGTCGTTAACATTCAAGCTCGATTTTCATTTCATTTCCACTGGTTTTTCCAGTATTTGCAGTTGTCACAGTATTCTGAACATTTATATTCAAAAGTTTGCAGAATCGAAGACTCCTCTGTATTGGTATGGGTAAGTTATCTTATGTAATGCATTTTCACTTGTTAATTCAAAATGTGGTGTTACAATCTGTACTAGTACATAACATCAGAATTTATGTACCTTGGTATATATATACCTTCTGATATATATGGTAGGTGATATATACTGCATTTACATATCTTAATTATCGTTATTATATTTCAGAAACTCCATTGAAACGTATATGTAATATATTCTTCTGTATATAATTAATTACAGAATAATTATGGTGTGCCTTATCAGACATTGTCTGTATTTTGTAGGATCAAATATTGTCCCCATTCTATATGGTGACAATTTCAATGAGTTGGATAATTTCGTCAACTACAAAGTAGCTGAAATAGCTTTGCATTCAGGAATGTCATTTGCTGATTTGCAACAGTTGGTTTTGGAGAAAACATATAGTATAATCAATTTTAAGAATGTTGACACTTATGCTTGTATTGGATTGAAAGATTTTATAAAGAAAAACGTCATTATTTCAAAAGACAATGATGTGAAATAGTTGTTTCACCTTATTTCCAATAGTGTTGAGAAATATTGTTCATTGATTATTACTTTATAAGTACATTATCATTATTTATTGGTAATAGACGTCCCATTAAGACATTAGCATTAGTCATGATGAATGTGGTCTTTTTTACCAAAAAATTGATATGAATAAAATTACATCCGGTTTCCAACTTAAGATAGATGACATGTTCTCGTCGAAGAGTATGTTGTTGAATGTTGTGCGAGCGATTGCGATTAGAGATAACTTTCAATACAAGACTGATAAATCGAACAGGAAAGTACTTGTATTAAGTTTTGTTGTTGATGAATGTCAATGGTCTTTTCGTGCTCGTTCGATTGTGGAGGATGAAAATTCTACATGGATTATTATTTGGTTTGACAATGGGCACTCATGCTCTTTAGACATTGTGCTATCTGGACATAGGCAAGCTACTTTTTCGGTGATAAAAGAGTGCATAAAGAAGAATATTAGCATTGACAGCAACCTAGTTGAGCACTCCAAAAGATATTGTTCACTATATATGTACGGAGCATGGTTTGAATATTTGTTACATGAAAGCTTGACGTGCTCAGGAAGTTGCCATTAACGAAATCCGTGGTTCGCCGGAAAAATTTTACCAACAACTTCCATTGTTTGCTTACATGTTGGCTGCCAGAAACCCAGGTATGTTAGCTATGTACTGTATGTGTTATTAATATTATAAGAGAATAGTTGATATATAAACCATACTTTATTTTTAAGTTTATATAGTTTATATTTAAATTCATTGTTGTAGGTTCAATTGTTGAATATAAGTTGACAAATAAGGGAGATTTTTATACTTTGTCATGTCATTATCTACATGTATTTCTGGTTAGAAACATTGTCGCCTTGTAATATCTATCGATGGTACTGTTATGAAGAACAAGTATGGTGAGATACTGTTAACTGCTTGCACTCTAGATGCAAATGAACAAATATTCCCTTTAGCATTTTGTGTAATTGATTCTAAAAATGATGCTTTATGGCAATGATTTATGAGCCAATTAAGAAGGATTATTGGTTATCGAAATGACATTGTTATTGTCTCTGACAGACATAAGAGCATAGTAAAACTAGTTGAGCTTGAAATCCCTGATGCCTACCATTGCATATGTATGATACATTTGCATAGAAATATCAAGCCTAGATACAAGGGGAAGCTCATAGAATCCATATTTTTCTTATGCACAAAAGCTTTCAACGTTATGAATTTTGAAATTCAGATGCGTCAGTTGGAATCTAATGCACGTGGCATACGTGATGAGTTAGAATCAATTGGCTATTTTAGATGGTCTCGTGCATATTCACCTCGTAGTAGATACTTGATAATGACAACAAATATATCAAAAAGTCTTAATTCAGCAATTTTAGACACAAGGGGATTGCCTATTACGTCCATGCTTGAAGCTTTAAGGATGATAATGCGACAATGGTTCCATGATAGAAGGAACTAATTATCAAGTCATTGATTTTACTAAATCAACTAAGCGACTTTTAAGAGAAGAAATTAACAAAGGGAAAACAATGCAGGTAAGTACATAATCAATGATCATCTGTTTATTGTCCATATACATATTTACACCTTTTATCATTATAGGTTAATGTAGTAAACAATATGCAATATCAAGTATTGGATGAAATATTTCAACTTGACGTACACTTGCCTTCCAGAAGTTGTAGTTGCAGGATGTGGGATATTTTGCAGAACCTGTGCTCACATGCATGCGCAGTATTGAGTAAGAAGCACTTATCTATTAAGGACTATGTATCGCTGTATTACCTTAACAACACTCTTTCATCAATATACAAAGATTCAATTAATCCTTTGGGTGATCAACGTGCGTGGCATGTTCTTGAAGATGTGAGCTCCATAAATATTCTACCACCGAATACCAAGCATCCAGTTGGTAGACCTAAGAAGTTGAGAATTCCTTCACACATGGAGTTTAAGAAGCGTGTCAAGTGTAGTCATTGCAAAAGACAAAAACACAATAACAAGAGCTATAGATTTTCACTAATACAATATGTTTATTGATATGTTTTGTATTTTTTGAAGATTTTCCTTAGACAAGACATTTTTTTCATGTACTGTTATTTGCATTATGTTTTCAGTTATACTGCCAGCAAATGATTGTTATATTACCAATAAATTTTCGATTGTAAACAATTCACTATCTGCAACTAATATGTCTGTCTATTTATATTGGATGAACATTAGAAGTTGTTTTTAATCATACTCCAATAAATACATATATAAGCTATATATATATGATGCACTCGATATACGGCAGTTTATATTCGATAAGAGTATAATTGTTTCTTTTTTGTTTTTTTTCTGTATTTATTGAAGATAGTTATATATGTTCACTGTGGTCTTTTATCGTTAATATATGTGGCAGTTTATATTCGATAAGAGTATAATTGTTGTTAATATATGCGACAGTTTATATTCTTTAAGAGTATAATTGTTGTTACTATTTTTATTCAATATATGCGGTAGTTCACTATGGTCAGTTTATTGAATCAAAACGTGGTATTCAGAACTATTGCTAATTGTATATTGATTCAAAATGTCTACATAAGATTCATAGTCTATAGATATCAAAGTTGTTTATCAGAACAAAAAACCATATACATCATAGCAAAATTGTGGTTCAC
Organism: Citrullus colocynthis; assembly: GCA_031780015.1. Taxonomy (NCBI): domain Eukaryota; kingdom Viridiplantae; phylum Streptophyta; class Magnoliopsida; order Cucurbitales; family Cucurbitaceae; genus Citrullus; species Citrullus colocynthis. Next base: position 269,238 of record QLSR01000324.1, read on the forward strand.
AATGTTTTAGAGTTTAATATGTAAGCCTAGTTCAACTACAACTGGGATATTAGTTTGAAGGATGGTGCATTAAAAACTTCTTCTAACTTTAATTTCTTCTCTTTTCCTTTGTCATCTGCTGATCCGAATTTGGTTGTGAAAGGTGATCTAATCAATTTTGAAGGTATGATTGTCCTACACCCTCTTGGTATATTGGTTCCTTTACCCACAAATGGACCAGTCCCTCTTAGTTGTTACAAAACATACCGAAGAATATTTGTCAAGTAATCCACACTTTTCAATATAGAAAAATTGTCATATACTAAAAAAGCACTTATAGCATCCATGTAAATGGTGTTGCTATCATAATTAAAAAGCATTTATGTCTTCTTCTTTTTACCTAGCAACTTATGTTCAATTAAAGAATGAATGCTAGACATATGTTAAAGCTTATGGTAAATCAATGATAACGTATAGTTTGTACCTCCATGGCTTCCCTTTCAATTTCATCAACCTTAAGTAAGAAGTTTGTACTAAGTACTATCAAACTCAAACATAATCCTTCAACATTTTATACTTTCAATTAGAATCATATATTAGTATGTTAGATGATAACATGTAGAAATACAAGTTATTATATTCACTATTTGGAGTAATTAGGACAGAATCGATGATAAACGCATGAATTTAGCACTTGAATTGCATTATATGAATAACTCTACATTTACTATACTTACAAAAGAATCTATCCTGGAAATTATGAAATTTTATTTTTTTTAACACGGATAGAACAAAAAGGAGCTCAGAAATATAAAGGAAGAGGACGCTGCAAGAGAAGACCAACGCATCAAGAACCATACGTCTAAAAGAAAAATAATGCAAGCACGCAACCGACAACTGTCATGTCAATGTGCAAGTGGATAACTGATCGTACCAGATCATGACAAATCCAATGAACTGAAGACACGAAAAAGTCGACACAGCAGGACATGGAATTAAATGCAAAGATGTCAGGCCATCATGATATCACCTTTTTTACGCTTATAAATAGCCCAAAGCCTCTCAGTCCAAAGGTAGAGAGAAAAGCACTCAGTGAAAACCCTGCACAAATTCTCGTTCAACCTCCATAACCATCCTCCATTTCAAGCTCTTTTGTGAGAAGATTCTGAGTGTTCATAGTCACCTCTCAAAGAGTGAGAATCCATCCTTGTTTAAATAATGTATCAGATAGCCACCATCTCAAGCCTCCATGAAGCAAGACATTGCCAATGGCGGCTTAACGACTTCCCTTTTTTTATTCAATATGAACACCTTTCTTATTTGTATTTTGTGGATATCTTTCGAAAGATTTGATTATTTACTTAGTACAAGTTTGATTGACACTATGCCTCCATTTATTCTCATTTACAACTTCTTACACCATGAACGTTGAATGTCCACGAGTTAAGCTTAAGTTCTAGTATTTTCAAATGTGATTAAGCTGCTTTCATCTTGATTAAATGGGTAGTTCAAACTTGCTTGAATCTATCGAGCAAATAGGTCTAAGTGGGTATATTCACATGCTCGAGAGAGTTTGTGAGTAATCTTAGCATTTACCAAGAAAAGAGTAGGCTTTAAAGATAAAGTTTTTCTTTTGCTCAAATAGCTCACCATGCATCTTAGAAATAAGATTAATGTGGCGTCGAAGCATTGAGATATGCGTTCTCGACTTTGAGTTTGTAAGCATGAAAAATCACTTGTCGCGTAGGAAAATACTATTTACTTAACTTGACTTACCCCTTTTTCATGGTTCCATTCATTTTACATCCACTATCTGATCTTGTTTATAGTTGACTAACTTCAACCATCATTCATTCCGCATCGCCATCCCACATGTTCATCCATTAATTTATTATTGTACAAAAGCATTCTTTGGTAGTTAGTATAGTAAACAACACAAATGTAATTATTGTATAGTTCAAATGCCTCAAATCATGAATGAATCTTAACACATAGTCATTACATTTCCCTGTGTTTGACCCTAGACTCTCTAGGAAAACATATTTAAACTTACACTTGGGTTTTTATAGGAAAACTTGCATTTAACATATACATATTTCTTGACTCTTAACGCGGCATTAGGCCATTATGATCTTAACGCATCACACGCATACAAAATAAAACCAACATTAGACAACAACCTTCAAACATAAATATATTAATATAACACCCACAGTCAATATATGCTTAACTATTTTAATGCACATTCACACACACATGTTGTTACACCCTTTTTCTAAGACTTACGTGAAAGAGTCTATGAAAAGGAGAAATAGGACAAGAGTAGTTGTGCACAAGGGTTGGATTACATAAGCCGTAAAAGAAACTTGAAGTAAAAGGATTTGATAAAAAGGTTGCGTTGAGTAAATTTTGAATCTTGGAATCAGAGTAAGTTTTAAAGTTAAGAATTCTAATGTAGGATAAACGGGTTACGAGAACGCAACCATGATTTTAAGCTTAGAAGTAAGCGAAGTTGGATGTATACTAAGCTGGAAATACCATGTTGGATGCATGGTAGAGACGAAGGAACAAATGCATAGAAGTAAACATTTGAGACTATAATGCCGAGTAGTATGTGGTAGAGAAATGCTGTAAGCTTCTACCCGACATTTGGGAGTTGGCAAGTTAAGAATGAAATATGAAATGTGCAGTGATTAAGTTGGCTGAATATTATTGGAGTAGAAGTGGCTAAGAATTGACCATGCGTTAATGGGGTTACGCATTGAGAATATGTTGGAAGCCACGATGCGTTGGAAGTCACCATGCATAGAAGGCAACCATGCGCTGAAGTTACACTGTGTCCAAGACAAAACAGTCTTGACACGATGAAGGTGATGGTGTGAAAGATTATGTTGTATGCGTCGGAAATAGGAGGTGCCGAGGACACCATGCGCTGAGCGTGGTTGGTTGCTGAAGGCGCTGAAGGGAATTCGGACATAAGTACCCTGCGTCGAGGAGAAGATCAGCACCAGCCCACAGATGAGTAAGTTAACATTATCATCTCGGTACTTGTGAGAGATAAGTCGGCAGTATATTTATAAGTGAGTTTGATCATTTTCAGACATTTTGAGAGCTTAAGTCGGTTCCATTTTTCAGAGGAAAAACAAGAGAAGATAGAGGAAGGAGTTCTTATAGTTTTTAGACGAAATTTCACTCGTTTTGGTGCTGAAATTAGAGCTGGAACAGAAGATTGATTTGCAGACGCACAGATTGAACAGTGGTAGATGTTTGGAATATAACGACTCGAGGAAGCCGAGTTTAAAGCTGAAATTTGGAGGTTAGTAAGTTAACACAATTTCTAACAAGTCTTATGAAGGATGGATAAGCTGAAAGTGAAGTTAATCATATGAATCTTTAGGTAAAAGCAGCAGCTACAGAACTGCTAAGCAATCTGGAGCAACACAGAGTAATTTTGGCATAACTGGAGAACGATAAGGAGTTAAGCTTTGAAACTTTAAGGTAAGCTGAGGAACCTAATTCTTTACAAGTTTGTAGAAGGGAAGAAATCTTAGTTTAGGCTGGAAATGCGTTTTTAGCAGAGACTAAGCAGAGACATCAAAGCTGTAGCAGTTAGCTCTGTTAAGGAAAAATTAAGGCTCCAACGTGAGTATAGCAGCAGAAACAAGTTACACACAAAGTATCCTTAAAATCAAGGTACAACAGAAGGATAAGGAACATCTAATAATTGTAGCTTTAGTGTTGAGACTTGAGAGTAAACCGATGAAAGCTTAACTGCATGATGAACAATTAATATTAAGCATGTGATGAGTTGTTGCTTCAGATTTAATGAATGAAAAGGAAGCATAACAAGAGAAAGTGTCTATTTCAGGTCAAGAGGAGCTAAGGAAAGCATATAACCCGCTTGGCGTCTGAAAGAAGTTGTGAGTGACTTTATGGTTTAGTATAAGTTAACTTGAATATTAATATCTCCTATATGCTTAATGATACCTCTGAATTAGGAGATGAGATGTGTTACTATGTATGAAACTAGCATATTTCTTAAACGTGAGATAGAGATTGATAATGTATAAAATAATGTGCTAAATCTCATCAAGCTAGTTGCTACATAATGTTCTGGGAAGCTAAGATATCATGATTATAAATAATGCGGAGAAACGTATTATGTATATTTGTGTACTAGAATTATTTGAATGGGACCCAATGCTGAAGGACATGAGAAGGCATATGGGCAGTCCTAGCATCTCTTTTAAGCTCTCACCTAAGGATATAAAGACGGTGATTGAGTACTTTCCCTGGGACCCTAGTACCAAAGGACATGAGAAGGTACACAGGCAGCCCAAGAACAGATAGATTTATAAGCAGAATAATAGAGCATTTGACGCTGTTGTGTTGAGATTACTCCACACAGCTAAGGCTTATTGACATTAGGTGCGTTGAGTTTGCTCCGCCCTAACAAAGGTTCAATAGGAAGATATCTATTTATGTAATGCTAATACCTTTCAATCATGGTTAATTACAAGTTTATGAATTGAATGTGAAGCATGGTTAAACAGGTTATAAAAATGATTGTAGTTATATGTTATTGAGTTATTTCTTTAGTTAGTCACTCACTGAGCATTGTAGCTCATAACGTTTCTCTGTTGATTTCTTTCCAAGTAGCAAGCGTGATCGCGGTACCTAGCCTATCCTCCAGATTTGTCTGAGATAAATTAGAATTTTGTTTAAGTGGAACTTGTAAACTCTATTCCTATGTAAAAGTTGTTTATATTTGAAGGGGATTTGAGTAGGTCACCTGGCACACCTGTAAACTTTTCACAGAGTCTCTTAACTTTTACTTTTAATGCTATCTTATTAGGAAAATTTGCATAACTATGGTAAAGGTTAAACATTTTGTTAGCTAGTTATGATATAGAATGTATATAAATAGCGATGTTTAGCAGAATACAGATTAGGTAACACTCACTCCTAGAAAAGAATATAGAGATAAATAATCTAGGTTGAGGGTGTTACACATGTTCATAAATATATCAATATAACATTAAATATAATATCAAATTTCTAAACATAATTATTTCATCTATATAAAATCATCTTTGTCATACCTTGTTTATATTTGGTTCCCCATCTATGTTCATGTGTTTCATTTCTTCTTCAGCTTGGTGCTCATGGTCATTGTTATCCTCTGCCATGTCTTTTTCAGGTTCTGGTTCATGTTCATTATTAGTTCCATCCATTTGTTGTGGTTGAAAATCTCCAAACCCGCCCTCCAATCCTTCTACATCATCATTCCCGCCTTCATCATTATCTTCTTCTCTATTTATTTCTTCTTCATCTTTTCCATTTTTTCCTTTTTTGTAATTCAGTAGCAAACATGTCCAGTTTATCTCTAGTATAACAAACTTACTCATGACTAGTTCTTTAAAATCTAGGAAATACTTTGGGACAATACTACCTTCTGACCTCATCTCATTGGCTCTACCACTTTCACCTTTGTAATTGACCCTTACACCAATATCTTCATCATTCCCCATCATTTCATATATTTCAAACTGAAAGCAATAAAACATTCAAATATAAATTTTCGGATTCATCACATGAACATGGATATATTTATAAAAAATAAATATGTGTATATATTAGATAAACATAAAAACTTACATCATTTTTGTCAAACACCTTCCTTGCTAGGTTATTCCATTCAAGATGCACATCTGCTACCAAATTATTCATTCTTGGCATTTCTACAGACACTTTTTGACAATAGACTATTAAAGGACCCAACAAGCTTAGGATGCATTCAAACGCCCAAACAATCAATGCTTGTGGGAATCCAGCTATCCCCACTTGCAACATTCAGATTCTTAATTGTCTTTTTATTGATTCCAATGTTGTCATATATGCAATCCGTCCCCATGCATATGCATCAAATTGCACCTCGTCATCCAACATTTTAGTATGATCAATCTCAACTCCAGTTGTTATTTGTTTTGCTAATAGGAAGTTTGTTAGGAACAACAGTTAGGCAAGTTTCACATGGTCCTTCTTTTTTAACTGACTCTCTAGTTAAAAACATCTCAGTCAATTTTGTTCTCCTAATTAGTTGATCCTCATTGAAGTATTTTTTTAGAAACTTTCCTCTAAACCTTTGCATATCTAATGTAGGAAGTTCACTGCAATTTAGTCCTGTGATCTCAAATTCACCTACCGAACTTCACTATCTTTCCCTCAAAATTAAATGTTAATTCATCCTCCTTTCGAATACTACACAGTCTTAGGATGATGTGGGATAGCAATTGGTTAGGGAAGTTACTGAGTTTGAGGTTTAGGAAAGGACCAAAGGACTATTGTCAAACCTAGCTAAATGTTTACTATTGATATTATCCTTAATTGTTAGAATGACTTCGTGTTTCGAATAAACATTTAGCTTTTGTACAGTAGACCACCTATGTCTAGGCAACAATAACGGTGCATCCTGTAATTTGTTTAAAAAGTTGGTCATTTTGTAAACTATTGAATATATAGCCTATCTAGATCAGCAAGGTTTGCCTCCCCTATACCATAAGGGATCAGATTCACCTTTTCTTTCACACGGCCTGTCTGAAACACCACACAGATTTAATTTAATTTATTAAACTTAAATATTCATCGAAACTTTTATGATATACAACTAAATTTCAGTGTATACCTTAGTAACATTTTCTTTCCTTTTCACAGCGATTCTTCCTTCAGCTCCCCTTGTTCTTTTTGTTGGTACTTTTTTCTTATAGAAAGACAAATTTAATAATGAAAGCCCGCTTTTTTTATAGAAACTTTAATTTTTATCTTTTTCAAAATAATAGATCTTACATTTTCACGAATATGGAGTTTTGTTTGATGTGTTTTTATTTGTTCATTTTGTCGTTGTGGTGTTTTTGCAGCAATCTATTGTCGTGAGAACAAATAAAATAGTCCTTAAAGTTAACTTAAATATATTATATATGTAATGTAGGATCAGATATGTATCTTACTTGCACGTTTCCTTGGATCAACCCTTATTTTGTTTCTTTTTCTTTTTGATTTGATAGTTCCCTCTTCCTAGTTTCAAGGGGAATGTTGTCACCATCCTGTTATACCCCAATGGAATCCCTTTAATATATATATATATAACAAATAGATCAATATAAAGCATTAAATATATACCTCAAATTGTTCACTAAAAACCTCTTTCTCCGTTGTCCATGATCTTGCCCCATGTCCTCATCAATACATTCACATATAATCTCCTAATACGGCACAAAGAAATAGTTATGAATATGGCATAAATACATATTAACATCCATTAAACAGTAGTATATATGTTATAAACCTCATCAAGTGTTTTCCTAACAATATCCTCTTCCTCGATGATGTCAGGTTCAACAATGTCATTTTTACGTATATTCTTTATCTACATGTAATATATGTTATTGAGCATTGATGTTACTATATGTTTATGCACTATATACTATTAAATATTTACCATACCTCAAAGTTGTGTCCATATGGAACTATTTGTGTTCTAAACAAATCCTCCACCTCATTCTCTACAACATCCTCACCCGGTTGTACTACTCTTAATGGGATGAAGTCACTTGCCATGTCTTCCAATAACCTTTCATGAAATCAGATGATGAAGGCACTCCAGTATTATCCTCTACTTTCACACGTTTAGGTGGTTGATTTGTGTCCTCATCCTATACAAATTCAATCAATATGGTAAGTAAATGATTACATTGACATAATTTACTATTTTTATATATTTGAGATAATATATACATTAAATCTTACATGAGAAGAAAGGCTAATGACATTAGTCTTGTCCTTTTTGGTTTGTATGTTAGCGTGCTTGTTGATCCTAGAAGTCGATTGCTTCGTCTTCTTTCTTCCTTTTTCACCGGTATTTTCACACGAACCATTATTCTATCAAATAATGGATAAAGTTAAACTGTTACAAATTAAATCCACAATATATACTATACCACAACTATATACTATATACTAAAGTATATGCAAATCAAACAAATTACTTGTATTCATACTACATTTATAGTATATATACTAAAGTATATACAAATCAAGTTATATTCATACAACAGTTATAGTTTATATACTATAGTATATACTTAAGTTAGTAAACAATTTAGTAAAAAAGCTCCACGATTTAACCGTATCTACTATAGTATATATTGAAGTTAGAAAATAAGTTTAAATGAACGTATATACTATAATTTGACAAACTTTTAGGTATTAAATAGACATAGCAAACCTATGATTAAAGCAACCATGAAATACATCTTTACAAATAAATAGATGATTATATTTGAACATTTCACTAAACCATAAACCACACTAAATCATAGTATACCACATTAAACCCTATTTAGAATGTAGAAAACAGTGGCAAATGTGAAAAACGCTTCGGATAATTCAAAATCACTAGTTCATAAAAGATCTTAAGCCTCCTAAAACATTTGCATGTTCCATGATTTGTACAATAATATAAATTTTTAGTAACGCGTCAAGTGAAATCGAAGAACCCGAATGCAATAAGCGAAACATTAAGGAAAATTGAAGAACCCTTACTTGCCGTGAGCGAATGGTGGAATGGAATGAAAAGTCGAGACGAAGAAAGCCGGAACGGAAGAAGTCCGAGACAAAGAAGAAAACGGGAACGAAAGAAGACGGATAGGAAGAAGAAACCCAAAATGCAAGAAGTCCGAGACGAATAAGAAAACCCGAACAGAAGAAGATGGAGAGGCAAACCAAAGCAAGAACAGAAGAAGATAGAGAGGAAGAAGAACGTTGGAACTAGAAAAAGGTGAAGAGAAAAATCGTGATTTTTTAAGATCTTCAATTTATTCTATATATCTGTTTGTTTAAAAAAATATTTAAAAAAAAAGTTACGGTTGGAGTTTTGGGATAGAGATGAACTGTTTCCATAAATATAATAATTATTTAATTTAAATGTGAGAATGTCAAAATTGAAAGTGGGAAGGTCAAAATTGTAAATGGATAATGACTTTTCTGAAATATTGTGGCCCATTAAGACATATATGAAATTTATGGGGCAAAGAAGACATAATTATAACAAAACCCAATAATGAAGCCCTTTCTGTAGAAAGGTTTTTTTTTTTTTTTTTTTTTTTTTTTTTTTTTTTTTTT
>QLSR01000324.1:279043-347526 GCA_031780015.1 Citrullus colocynthis
AAAAAAAAAAAAAAAAAACAAACAATTTGTCATTGATTTTGACTCCATTTGATGTGTCAAATTAACCAAACTATGAATTTAGTTCATAAGTTTGAGTAAAATTTAAGATAAATTTTGAAATATGACCAAATTTTAATTTGAGATTTTACCTTCGGATTGAGAATACAAGCTAAAACTTGATTAGAATTTGAGAAAAAATTTGGAATACAACCAAATTTTGACTTGAGATAAATTTAAGATTTTACCCTCAATTTAATTTGGCTCGAGGATAAAAACTTAAACTTGATAATTTGAATTTATAATAAAATTTGACAAACTCGGCTAATTTGGATAAGATTTAAAATATAACCATTTTTTTATATAAAAAAAATTGAGATAAATTTGAGGTCTTAACCACCATTTAGTTTGAATAGAAATCAATAATTTGAATCAATATAAAAATTGAGATAAAGTGGAAACTTGATTTAAATTTGAGAAAACATTTGGAATATGCCAAGTTTGGAATCTCTATTCAAGAGTTTACTTACTTTGAGGGATGAACGATGTCTTCATGGATTTTAATTTGGGAAAACAATTTTATTTATGCCAAGATTTCGACCCTATTATTTCATAGTAAACATACTCATATAAAGTTCAAGAGTTATCAAAATCTTGGGTTCATTGGATGGGAGGTAATTTTAGAAAAAAATTAGGTGAAAATGGTACTTTTAAAAAAATTAGGGAAAATTGGTAGTTTTTTGTCATTGGAGATCCTACCTCTTGTTGACACACTTTGTTTTACTCCCATCTTAGACAAAGTGTTCTTTGAAATCCTGGAGGTACATTTCTTACTTTCCTCTTTTTCCTCCCGTATTATTGTTTGACAGATCTGCTAAAGTCCCCGACAACGGCGCCAAAAACTTGTTATGTTTGCAGATCTAACGTCCAAAAACTTGTTGTTGCGTTTATCTATTATTAAACTTACTACCATACGTTCAACATATTATGCGTTTAACATGCTTAATATTATGTGTTAGTGATCTGTCATGTTTTCCTATCCTTTACCCAAGTATAAGCAAAGAATGAGGTTTTCTTGGTGAGCCCGAGGTCGAACACAGGGACTATGCAGATTCTATAATTAATTTGATTATTTGAGTCATGCGTTTTAAGAAGGTGATGAGAAGTGATGCGTCTAACTAACTAGAAAGCAATAAACCTAAGCTAATGTGGGTGATGGAGAGATATGCGACATAGCAAAGTCAGCTAAGTGGATTAAATGAATGGATAGAAATAAGGTTCAGGTTGGTTAACATCTAAAATAAAAAACGCATAGTGATAGTCTATTCATACTTACGACTCTTCTCCAGGTTGTCAGCCGCTATGCATTATATGTCTATACCGCATAGGAGAATGTTAAGTACCAAGGTTATTCCTATGTCTAGGTAACACTTCTTAGCCTTGTCAATTGAGTTCCACAATCAATTACTCTCTCTAGCAGTCTGATTATTACTACTTATATCGATTAGCTAGATAGACATAAGCATCAGATTAAGATTACAATTGACAAGATGCAATAGTTATACTATGGTTCTTATTTAGATGCTAACGCAACCCGTGACCTTTGAAATATTAGTTACTCATGGATTCAAAGTAATGAGCGGAAAGTCTAGAGAAATGGATAGACATGGGAGAATTGTAGATTAATGAACGAAATACAATTTTAGATAGTACAATGTCTTGATAACAAATCTAAAATCAAAGCTAGAAAAAGATAAAAAGCAGGAAGACGTTTCAATGTCTTGAGTCGTCGGAATGGAGGCGTGAAGTTTTGCTATGAAGTGGTCAGGCGGAGGGAAGACTCTTCTCTCTCGAGCTATTCGTCTCCGGTTGTCTTCTGGAGAAAACTCTGTTGTCACTTAGGAATTCTTCCGAGAATAAACAACCCTTTTTCAGCTTGCAGGTCTACCCTTTTATAGAGGTTGCATTCGTAATCAGTGGTAAATCTGCGTGATTGGAGGCACAATTGATGTCGTGCATCTATCTCACCTAATTGCGTAATTCTCGGTTCAATTTAGATCCACCACTTTAGCCGCAGATCATGCATGTCAATCTTTCTGATAATCTCTCAAGATTCTGATATGATTTTCCGCTGCCTTGCGTTTCTGGTCGTTATGCGTCTATGGAGAACTTGGGTTCATGCATTCACTTATGTCGATGCATCCATATGTTACTAACGCATCATCCTGCGTTGAGCGGTTGTCTGCGCATCCACAGATTGCTAACGCATAGTCCTGCTTTAAAAAGTTGCCAACGCATCCATAGGTTGCTTGCGTTCCTGCGTCAAAGCATGCGTTTTAGGCTCAAAAAACTGTAAAATAATTATCTTCTTCAATTTACAAGAGTAGAATGCATAGGAAGATTTATCAATAGAATTTAACATCAACTGCCACAGATTCTCTATTTAAACTCTATTTTTCTAGAAAAAAGACATGTAATAACTTGTATTTCTACAAGTTATCACGTATCGTATCTTCTTTTCTTCCTACGCCGCTTGTCTTTCCAAGTTCCCCTCCACTCTTATAGCGGCTTCTACTAACTTAGGAAACTTGTCCCATTCAACACTAACTGCTATGGGAGTACGGATTTTACTTCTTAATCCTTCTACAACCTTTTGCACCTATCCACTTTACTTATGACTATGTCGGCAGCATACTTATACAACTTAGTGAATTTCCTTCCATACTCCGCTATCGACATCGAACCTGCACCAAATGCAAAAACTCTATGTTTTGCACCACAAAAAAGTTTGAGGAAAATACCTCTCATAGAAAGCTTCTTCCAGGTAAGTTCCGTATCCTTCTCCCATCTTTCTTCAGTTAATCGCCACCAATCTTTTGCTCCTTTTTGAAGTAAGAAGACGGCCAAAGATACTATTCGATCTTCTGGATACCTCATTACTCGGAAGCACTTTTTCTAGCCAAGTAATCCATACTTCCGCTTCTTCGGAGTCTATCATTTCTTCGAACATACTTGCTCTAAGGCTTTAAACCTCTCGGTCCCATACTTCCTCTCGGATGTCCCTGAGCTGTTTCAACATTAGATGCCAATCTTTCGGCTATTCAATTAAAAAAATTAATCTTTCATATTTACCTAAGGGTTACTCGAATCTCCTTCCAAACCTTCTTGAAAACCATCGGTAGCGTGCGATGTTCCAACAATTGCTTGCCTACCTCGTCTTGTTTTATGGGCATGTTTCCTACGATTTTAATCTTCTCACTTTTCCCAAAATCTTATACCAACTTTTCCCCACTCCCAAAATCTTATGCTCTAATACCAAACAGTCACACCCCCTCCCGAGTTACCCTTTTAACCCGAAAAGAGGTGTGAAAACAGCAGACTTGGACTCCTCACAACATCTACTGTCAACTTAACTTTCTTCGCAACTCAACCAAACACAAATGTATAATTTACATCCAAGCTATAAATGATAATCAAATTAAATTTTTATTAAGATAACAACAGAGTTTTATCACAACATCCACTCCTTAGACCCCAATATGTACAATGCTAGGTCTAAGTATAAATATTTACAAGTCCAACACAATACAGCAGACCCAGACTAGTTTTGACAAGTAAGCTAAGCATCCCGGTTTCACTCGCTACCTGGAAAGTTGGAAAACATTTGAAAGCATAAGCTAAATAGCCCGGTGAGTAACAAGTTTTGAAAACCTTTCTTGTTTGAAAGCTTATAAACATTTATATATATGGAAACCATTTCTGGCTTAAAAAGCCCATTGAAATCATGCTTGTAAATCAAATCGTAAAGCATTTGAAAGCTTATAAATATTCGTATATGCTTGAAAGATTTTTTCCTTAATTGAGGCAGAGTAACTCAACGCTGCTTAACGTCGAAAACAACTTTAGATGGGATGGAATAATCTCATCATACCCAACGTCGAATAATCTCAGCTGAGTGGAGTAATCTCAACACAACAGCAACCAATCTCCCTCTATGTGCACATAGGAATTATAATTCAGGCTACCCATATACCTTCACCAAGTCCATCGGCATTGGGGACCAATCCCAGCTGCCCAGATGCCTTCTCCTAGTTCTTCGGTATTGGGGACCATATTCAGGCTGTCCAGATGCCTTCTTCCAATACTTCGGCATTGGAAACCATATTCAGGCTACCTAGATGCCTTCTCCCAATACTTCGGCATTGTCGACCATATTAATATTCAAGCTGCCATATGCCTTCTCCTAGTCCTTCAGCATTGGGGAACATTTTAAATACAAGCATGCTAAATCTTTTACAAACACGAGTTTAAACAATTTTTCAGAATTTCTAGAGTATATTTCAACGGCATGTTTTTCACAAATCCAGTATTCAGAGCACCATGCTCAAAACTATGTAAAAGCATGTTCAAAACATAGTTAAAGAAACACATGCTTATGAAATTCAATTCACGCCAGAAATCCCATATTTTGCAATAAATTGAGCATTTCGAGAAATATCAAGAATATAAACCAGACATTCGATAAACATTGAGAGAATAAATTATTTATTGAAATAAAGTTACTCACAACCATAAATCTTATATTTTGTAATAAACCAAATATTCCAGAAACATCGAGAGTAATAATCATTTTAAATGAAATTCGGTTACTCGCAACTTGTTTCGGCTCTTTACGGATTAAAATGCTTCCCTTAACTCCTCCCAGTAAGCAAAATCGAGCAACTCTTCTCTCTTTCTCTCTCTTTTTTCTCTCCTTTCTCTCTTCTTTTCTCTCTTTTTCTCTCTCCTTTTCTCCTTCAAAGGAAACTCTTTACTGCTATCTCTCAATTCTCTTCCCGAACTATTCTATTTATAAGTAGTGAATTTCACCCAAAATGCTGACACTTCACAATTGATTTGTCAAAATGCATGTTTAAGGCTTTCATGCATCAAAACAAATCAAATTTGCATGGAAAACTCAACATGCAGCTCAACACCCCACTCAAATAAAGCATAAAACTCCAAAATACCACTGTTGGACTCAAAATTCCAGCGAAATTGAAGAAAATTACATTCTGTCATTTTTCCCGTAAAGTTCTGTCAGGCAAGAATTTCCCGTAAAGTTCCATCTGTTCACTTTTCCAGTTCAGTTTCTTGGTAATTTTCGATGGTTCAATCCAATTTTTCAACGTGATTTCCCGGTATTTTTCGGTGGTTCAGCTTTCCACCTCAACTTCCCAGTAAGTTTCATCGGTTCGGTCCTCGTAAGTTTCACCGGTTCAACTTCCCAAAAATGGTTTCCCGATAAGTCCTTTCTACCTAGTAACCTCTGCTTCCCGTAAGTTGACTTCCCGTAAAGTTCCATTGACTTTTCCCGTAAAGTCCGATTTCTTGGTAGTTTCACGTTGACTTTTCCCATAAAGAATCATTGACTTTTTCTGTAAACTTCAAATTTCTCTGGGAAACTTCCTAATGACTTCTAGTGGCTCTTTTCATCCTTTTAACTGCCCAATTTCCTTCCAATATGTCCAATTTACTTAGCCAAAATCCAATTTTTAACCAAAAATCAACATTTAACCCAAATTTTGGCCAACTCCACAAACCCTAATTTCATTGGTTTGTCTTTCCAACTTTACACCCTTTATCCTAATTTCTTCTCTTTATAACTTATAAGCAACTAGGTCAAAGGTTAGGGTGTCACATCTAGACCTCAACAAAATCGTGGATATATTGCCAAATTATCATGGATATATTGCAAAGTTATTGTGGATATACTCCATAATATCATGAAAACATCACCCACATATCTCTAAATATCGCCGACATGTCGTATTGTTTTCTCTATAGGGCTGCTTGCATAGATAGCCCATTGCCCAAAAATATTAGAGCCCGTAGAACAAGCCAAAACTAATTGCAAATATATTACAATTTAGGCCCAAAAGTCTGAAAAGACTAAAAAGAACATCAGCCCATTTTAACCCATCCGATTCCTTCCTTTCACTTTTGATTTTTGCTTAAAAAATAAATTCAAAACGCGCACCTCATTTTTTCTCCTCCTCGTCTCTTCTTCTTCCTCCAGTTCTTCGTCCCTTCTTCTTCGTCCCTTCTTCTCATCCTTTCTTCTTCCTTTCAACAAGGTTATTGTCGATTTCTACCGATTCTTGTTCCAAAATCAGTGTAAGTAGTTTCAAATGATATTTGTTAATAGTTCAATGATTTCCTTCAAATTAGGGCTTTAGATGTCAATTATGGCTTCTGATTAAGTTGATTCCTACCGATATTTTTTGTATTAAGTTGATTCCTAATGATTCTTTTTATGCATGTTGTTCTTTCTGATTGTACCAATAGTGATGTATCAATGTTGAAGGATATCACTGATAGCGAGACTGAGAGAGAGTGAACTGTGTGAGAGAGAGCTATTATTAGCAAGACCAAGACTGAGAGAGAGTGAACTGTGTGAGAGAAAGCTATCAGCGAGACTGAGATTGAGAGACAGCTATCAGCAAGACCGAGACTGAGAGAGAGTGAACTATGTGAGAAAGAGCTATCAGCGAGACCAAGATTGTAAGAGAGTGAACTGTGTGAAAGAGAGCTATCAACGAGATCGAGACCGAGAGAGAGTGAACTGTGTGAGAGAGAGCTATCAGCGAGACCGAGACTGAGAGAGAATGAACTGTGTGAGAGAGAACTGAGACTGAGAGAGAGTCGAGAGAAAATTTATGTCAATAGTGATTCATTGATGGATTTATATTTGTTGATTGATTTATTAGGGCTATCAATTGTTGTTACTGATAGCAATGTGATTTGCTGTTTCTTTAATTATGCTATCAATTATATTTGTGATAGTTACTATCAGTGATATTCTTTTATTACTATCACTAATAGGTTCTATCATTAGAAGTATATAACATTAGAAGGATATTACTCATAGCATTTTTAAGTGATATCCAGGCTACTATCAATGATATTGTTGTTTGTTTTCAGTATAAATGGAGAAGGGAAAGAGAAAATTACTGGAAGAATCAAAATCAACATCTGGAAAAAAGCCCAAGAAGCTCGTTGTTTTTTTTTTTCTTATATTTATGTTGTTATATAAACAGGAGCATGCATTAATTGTTCTTGAAAGTGAATGGAGAAACCCATTGAAACTAAGCTTCTACCTAACATTAGAAGTTTTATCCAATAGGAAATCTAGATGAGCTATCACTCTAACTATTTGAGGAATGTCCTTTTGGGCACTTCTTAGACATGAAAATGAAAAGGGTGCCCATTCAACTCATATCACACCTGATTAGAAGGCAATGCATGACTACAAACAAAACATCTTGGTCTTTAATATAGGACACATTTTAGAATTTGGCCTCAAAGAATTTTGTTTAATAACATGTTTGAAATGTGATGACTACCCTATAGATGGTGTTAGTTATAGTGAAAAAGAATCAATGGAGAACACCATTAATAACTTCTTCTTCAAGACAAATACAAAAATTGTAAGGAGAGAGCTTCAACCTACCTTTAATTTATTAGGTTCTGATGCCAATATACCTGTTGATCTAAAGGTCAAACTTGCCAACTTGTATTTTTTAAAGAGCTTCCTAATTCCTACACAAGGACATAACAAAGTAAGTTGGAAGCATCTAAAGATGTTGGATGATGAGAAAAAATTTAGATCTTATCCATGGGGAAGGGTGTCTTTTGAACTTACTATAGATTTTTTTAAGAAAGGTGTCATCAACAAACAATCTTCAATTTTCCTACAAGGATTTCCACTTGCCTTGGTTTATTGGGCTTTTGAGGTGATACCAAGACTATCTAACCCTACTATTGGATTTGCAAGAAGAATAAAAAGTGATGGGCCAGTAATTGCTCAATAGGAATCTCAAGAACCTAATGATTGGCAACACATCAACAACAATATCTTCAAAGCTGTTGGTGTAAGTCTTTAATCATTGTTATTTATTTACCTATTTATTATTAGCATGCTATTAATGACAGAAACTATCATTGATATATGTTATCAATGGCAACTTCTATCCCTGATAACTAACTAATAACATAGAAAATGACTTCAAGTTATCAGTGATAGCTTCTGTCACTGATTTCGAGCTATTAGTGATAGTTCGATCATTGATAGCATGCTATCAAAGATAGAAGTACTCAGTGACAGCTTTAAATCAGTGATAGTTTCTATAAACATGTCATTAAGTAGTGATGGTATCATTGTCATCTTCATTAATCTTTTAGTTCTTTGTTGCTTCATTGGTTCTAACTGAATAAGAATTACAATCAACCTACTATGGGTATTTTGTGGAGCTGGCAACAAAGGAGATGGAGATTGAAAAGGAAAAGGAAGGCAAACAAATATCAATTGGAAGCAAAATAGCTTCACTACAAGAAGGAATTGAAGAACTAAAAAAAGGACAATAAGACATTAAGAAAGACATTCATGAAAAACACAAGGAGATTCTTGATATGTTGGACCACATAAAAGAAGCTATCAATGATAGGCTTCTGCAAAAAGAAGGTGGTGAAAAGCAATCTCAGAAATCTCTCGAGAAGAACAAAGTGCCATCATCTAGTTTGGAGTTTTTAGATGCAGGTTTGGAACTTATAGATGTTGGAGGCAAAGAGGTGAGATTTGTGATTTTTTTTTTATATATTTTTGTATAAAGAAGTATAATAACATAAATGATATATGCATGTAGACTAAAGCTGAAGTTGAAGCTGAAATTGAGGACAAAGATGATGAAAAGGAGGCTCAAGAAAATGTAGAAGTGCAAGATGAAGAGAAAGATCTTGAAGAGGAAAAGAAAGTTCAGGAAGAAGAGGAAGAGAACGTAGACGAAGAAAACAGAACAAAACAAATGAATGATAATAAGAAGGTAAGATAGCTTCTATCACTGACAGTAAACATGCTAGCAAGCTTCATTTTCTTACTGATAGTGTATTGATAGATGTCTTGTTGTTTTTGATTTCATGATTTTAGGTTGTTGAAAAGACTCTTAAAAAGAGTCCAAAAAAGTATAGACCGAAGTTTGTAGCTGAAAATATGGACAAAGTTATTGTTGAGAAGAGGCCAAAGAGACAAGCAAAACCAACCAAGAAAATTTTGGAGAATACAAAAAATTGAAAAAAAGACAAAAAGGTGTCTCCAAAAGTGTCTCCAAGCAAAACTACAAGGCATTCTCCAAAAGTGTCTCCAAGCAAAGCTACAAGGCATTCTCCAAGGTGAAAGGATAATGCTCCAAACTTTGATCTGAAAATATCACAACTTTGATTGCATGTAATAATTAGGTGTTTGACAATAGGTAGGTTTTTGTTTGACAATGGATTGTTATGGCATAGCTTGTTTTTATATTTCTTTGACAATAGTTGTTTTTGTACTTTTAGAAATGAAATTGAACTTTTTGGGTTATATTTGATCACAAATAGCTTGTTTTTATCACTAATACCAAAAATGCTTTGCAACTTTTCAATGAGAGAAGAAATTTATATCATTTAGATAACTCATCAGATTGTTCACATTAAACACTTGAGATATTAGAGAATAGCGTGATATTAGATATAGAAGCTATCAATGATATCATGATATATCTCATTAATATCATGATATCACTATCACTGTTTCCTATGGCTAAAGCATATTATATCAACAACAAACTTCACTAGATATCATTGATAAATTGACAAAGATTAACAACAAAACAAGCTATCTACAACAACTGATGAACATCATTCGTGATCTATCATGGACATTGATATATCAACAACAAAGTTTGTTTCACTAGCTTTTTATACATCAACAATAAATTGATGGTCTATCATTGACAAAATGATTATATCGGTAACAAAACAAATCTTCTTATATATCATTAATCAACTGGTGGCAATTTGCATGTCCTACAATTATGGCCATGACCATGACATCGGCTACACTTAGAGTTGTTTTTCCTTTCACCAATTGATAATATTCTTCATTTTTGTGGTCGTCCAGCTGGATGTTTTACTAGTGGAGGCAATACATTTACATCAACATCAATAGAGCTCCAGTCAGAATTATTTCCAATAGGATAAACTGATCCTTTATAGGTTGATAACAATGTACTGGAAAAATAATAGTTTGACACGAAAGCATAGATATCCAAATTCAACCCATGAATAACAGCACAAGCATGAGCACATGGAATCTCCTCCAGATCCCAAACACGACAATTGCATGATTTAGAGACCAAATTAACCACAAAATATCATCTCCATCAATTACTTTATATTCTTCATTGCTAATAGGATCAACCTGGAAAAACAAAATATAATCAACTATGTGATAAAAAATTATCATGGTAAACTAATGACTAATTTTGTACCTTGAAGCTTCTTGATTGATTGTGTTGCTCTCGCAACTCAGACTCCGCCCAACAAGTCAAAACAGTCTTCGTGGATAATGTTGTTTGACTTTTTTCATAAAACCAATTTTGAAATATTTCTCTAATGGAATCAAGTAACGATGCAACAAGAAACTCTCTAGGCTCTTTCAAAATATTATTCAAGCACTCTGAAATATTTGTAGTCATCATATTATATCTTATTCTCCTAGAATACGCACGTGCACGCTTCTCAAAACCAACTTTACTAAGATATTCTTGAATAGTAGGATATATTGATTCCATCCATTTCATATAAAACTCAAACTTATCAATTGTATAAGCTTTTGCACATCTAAAAACTATGCTATCAATTAAAGAATCCTTATAAATCAACTTTATATTTTGCAAAAGATGTCGTTGACAGACACAATACTCAACAGTTGGAAAAACATTCATAACACCTTTTGGAATGCTAAGATGTCGATCAGAAATAATGACTAATCCCTCTCATTCGCCAAAACTGTTCTTTATTTTCTCAAAAGATCATCTCCATGACGCATCATTTTCAGAGTCAACAATACCAAAAGCAAGAGGAAAAATCTGATTGTTACCATCAACTGTTGAAGCCGTCAAAAGAGTCCCAGCAAATTTACATTTTAAGTACATGCTATCAACAGATATATTGGGTCTACAATGCTTCCAACCCTCAATTGATGCTCCAATAGCCATATAACAATACTTAAAATGCCCATTTATATCAATTTCATAGGTCGTGAGTGTACCTAACATAAGATAAACAAGAAAATAAACAATTAAGCAAAGGTGTATAATTAATTAGTGCCTATCAGTGATAGCTTATATCACTGGTTCAGTCTATCACCTTAGACTCCATCATTTTCATGTTATCGGTGATGGAAGCTATCAGTCATAGATTCTACCAATGATAGAAGCTATCACTGATAGATCATGCAACCTTAATAATAAGTTGGAAACAAGAAAATAAACTTGGATTCCTTTCTTCCAACTTCATAAGAAACTTTGGAATCAAAGCATATGATTCAAGTGCATTACCTTTCAAAGACTTCATTATGTGCTCTTTTGCCCTCCATACTTTATAGTAGCTAACATTTACTCCAAATTCCTTACGGACTTCATATACAATATCACTAGGAGTTGAGGTATGAGAAGAACTAAATCTAAAATCATTTTTCAAACATTCAACTATTAAGGACGAAGAAATTTGCCTATGACAACTCTGAACACTTTTTCTAGAACAATCATGAACATCAATAAACTTCCTAAGCATCCACAAAACACTGCGCTTATAACGGGATGCCCTCACATACCATTGACAACCACCTTGAACACATTGAAACACAATTAATCTTGAATTTGATCTTATAGTCTTAAATTCAAAATTCTTCTTGACTGTTATCAAGTTAAAACAATTTGATAAAATCTCTTTACTAGCAAACACATCCTTTTCTTTCAAATCACGAGCAATATGTATATCCATAATCACTTGGAAATCACCATCATCAATCATAGGTGTAAAAGAAGGAACAATAGGCAAATTATTCTCAGCTTCGCTAGAAACAACATTAGAAAACACTTCCAAACACGAACTAGTGACATGAACAACCAAAGGATGTCTTGTATTGTGTTCCTTAACTAAAGCCAAAAAGTAAGTTACATCCTTATCTTCACAAATTTCAACTACATTTTGAACTTCATTCATAACAAAATCTAATAAAGTTGATAGTTCTATAGAAGAAGTAGATGCATTCAAACAAATCTCCTTCAATATTAAATCCACAAAATCTTCAAAAATCATTGTATCATCTACTAAAACTCTAGTAGATTTGTAATTCACGTAACAATGTTTTTCATTCCATATTCCACTATGAAAAAGAAACTATTGGAATAACCATATTTTAAAATTTATGCAAAAGTAAAATAAAAACCTATGAATAACAAATGATACAATGAACACATAAAAAATAATAGCCACTATCCACATAGCAAACTGATATGTTCCTATCGATGATAGCACTTCTAAACCCTAAGTCAATTACAATAAAAATTGTAGAAAAGCAAAAAAACCAAGCTAGCTGTAAATTGAAAAAAAGGGAGAAAACGAAAAAAGGAACTCACAATGGAGAAGTGGAAGAAGAACTCACAATTGAAATTAGAGCAAATATCGAAACTGACCGAAGATGCAAAAAATCGGGGATCGAGGTTGAAGCAACAGAAAAAAGAAAGAAAAGGAAAAGAAAATGGAGACAATGCCGATGGACATGGAGAAAGGAAAACGAAAAGAGGAAGAAGAACTCACCACCGAAATTGGAGCAGAAACTCCCCAAAGATGAAAAAAATCGGAGATGATGCTGGAAATGGAAAGAAAAGGGAAAGAAAAAAGAAGAAAGAAAATGGAAAGAAAAGGGAAAGAAAAGGGAGACGCTGGAAAGGAAAAAAGGAAAAAGGAAAGTCCATCACCGGAAAGGGTAGACTTGGAATTTTTTTAGAAAAATGAATAGTTGACTGGTCAAAAGTGCCATATTATTAAATAGTTTGCAATTGTTCTACTTTTTCTAATTTGCAACTTTTCTCAATTTTCAATTTTATCTTCAATCAAAATATTTATTTTCAAAGAAATTAAATTTGAGGGAAAAAACCATAAAAAAGAACCTAAGTTTATTTTTAACCTCATTAAAACTTTTTCCATTGATTTTTTCTATCATTTCACCTCAAAGTTGAATTGATGTAAGCTTTGTTTCTTTTACCACCTAAACTTTGATTTCCTAAAAACAAAACTTGAAAAACAAAAAAGAAGTTATATTTATTTTTAACCTCATTCAAAAAAATTTCATTGAATTTTCGTATCATTCCACCTCAAAATTAAATTGATGTGAGTTTTGTTTCCTTTACTATAAAAAAAAAAAAAAAAAGAAACTTTCATTTCCAAGAAACAAAATTTGAGAGAAGTAAAATATATTTATCTTTAACCATATTCAAACTTTTTTGCCTTGGATTTTCACATCATTTCATCTCAAACTCGAATTTATGTGAGTTTTGCATTTTTGACCACCCAAAGTTTTTATTTTCAAGAAAAAGAATTTGACAAAATAAAATAAAAACCCATAATGTTCTCTATAAATACCTTCACCGTATCACTTGTTTCATGCCGGTCTCAAATCTCAAGTATACAAAACTATAATATTAAATATAGCATATAATATGCATACTAAAACCACAATATTAAGTATAACATAGCATAATATGAATACAAAAGCATAACATTAAACATAACATAATAAGGATACAAAAATCCAAATCCCATGTTGATTGATGAAATACTAGTTGACTTGGATTCAAGGGTTACTTTTGAGATGAATGTGAAGCTTAATGCTCCTTATTCTAAAGCTAAAATTGAGATCACTATTAAATAGATGTTCCCCACTAAAGCCCCAGGACCGGATGGTTTCCCTGCACTATTTTACCAGAATTTATGGGACGTGGTTGGTTTCAACACGATTGACTATTGCTTGGAGATTCTAAACAAGGGGAAGAATATTAAGGAGAGGAACAAAACCAATATTGCTCTTATTCCAAAAAAGAACAACCCAATATCTGTAAGTGATTTTCACCCAATAAGCTTATGCAATGCTAATTACAAGATAGTTACCAAATTCATTGCAAATCAATTAAAACAAGTTCTTGATGGAATCATCTCAATCAATCAATCTACTTTTATCCTAGATCGTCCAATCCTAGACAATGTAATCATAGGTCATGAATGCCTTCACTTTATTCGAAAGAGAGCTATAAAAAAGAAACATATTTCGACTGAGTTGAATGAGTGTTCCTACAGAAGATGATGCTCAAGTTGGGGTTCGATAACCAGTTTGAAAGATTGATCCTTGAGTGCATTTCCTCCGTTCATTCCTCTATCCTTATAAACGTACATGTGTGTGGTTTGATTGTTCCAAATAGGGGCCTTAGGTAAGGGAATCCACTATTCCCTTGCCTTTTTCTCATAGTGGTGAAGGTTTATCATTTTTGTTACTGAAAGCCTGGTTAGATTTCAAGCATTCCATTTGATCATTCATGCCCTACAATATCTCATCTTTTTTGCGGACGACGACCTAATTTTCTATAATGCTGATGAAAGGGAGTGCCTAAACTTGAGAAATCTCCTTATGACTTTTGAGAAAGTCTCTAGTGAATGTATTAATTTGAACAAATCTTCTATGATAGTTTCACCAAATGTTAATGAAGGCAGAGCCATGTTTATTAGCAGTATTCTTGGTGTGAACTTAGTATAGGACTTTGGATCATATCTTGAGCTTCCTATCACACCCCCTCCCAGATTACCTTTTAAACCTAGAAGAAAGTATGAAGACAATGAACTTCACCCCTTTTGTGAGGTTTGCTGCCCTTCCGTACCTGTCTAACCTATTGGAAACATCATTTAATAAAGCCAATAAACATTCAAGCCCACCATTCAAATAATTTCAAGACCATGAAGATAAATATTTACATCAACTGAACGTAAACATCAACTTCAAAACTTAGATTACAAACATAAAGTACAAGCTCTCTCTTCCCAACCAAATTATCTAGTTATGTTTACATGCCACTTTATGCAAAACCATTTACACCTACATCTCAGAGAGAAGCTTGAGTCTTGAGCAGGACGAGGTTTGAGTAGGCTAAGCTCCGAGAACTCTTTCGCTGCTTGGGTGGGAAAGAAAACATGGAAAACATGAGCTGGAAGCCCAATGAGTGACATAATATGAGAAACATAAACTTAAATATAAAGCATGCTTAGCATTAGAGAAAACATAAGTTATACATTAAACTAAATCAAGTTTCTAAAATCATACAACATTGCTTTAGAAATCAAAATTTCCTTAGTTGAGGCGGAGCAAGCTCAACGCACTCATCATCGAAAACAAACCTTAGTTGAGGTGGAGTAATCTCAACACACCTAACGTCGAATAACTTTAGCTGATGTGGAGTAATCCTAACACAACAGTGTCAACTCTCATTATGTGCACATAGGAACTACCTCGGGCTGCCTAAGTATCTTCTCCATGTCCTTCAATATTGGGTCCCTTGGATACTCAAATGCCTTCTCAACGTCCTTCACCATTGGGACCCTTAGAAAACATTTTAAGAAAACATATATACTTTGAACCAACAGGACATCATAAAACATTTAATAGAAAAAAAAAAAAAACTAAAACATTTCTCAGTAACTGGCATCATTTAAACATGCTTCTTTAATCATGATAAAACAAATAAAGCATGCTCTTCTTGCCATAAAATCAAACATTAGAAATCATCAAGAGATCATATTTCATAAGAAAACAAAGCTATAAATTATAAATAAAATCCTTTTTAAGAAAACAAATGTCACTCACAGTCCTGGCCTGATCCTCAAGGCTTATAAGCTTTTCCAACCTCAATTTGACTTGAAACAGTAGTTAAAAGACATTCAATTATCTCCTTGAGGTCCCCAAAATCCTTATTTAGCAAAACTCCATCCACATTGTCCACATCAAGTTTAATCTCCACCTATTTCATCACTTTTGCCCTTTGGGGACCTTATTGCAAATTTTGTCAAAATTTCCTAAAATACCCAAAAATCAGCTTAATATTCAAAATAACCCATTTTGAGGCTAAAAATTCGAGAAAATATCAATTATAGTCCAAAAATATCCAAAAATACCCCATGTGGCCGTAGGCACCCTAGGTGGGCAGCCGGTGGGTGTGGGGTATTGGCACAGGCACAAGCACAAACACAGGCGTGGGCGTGGGCACTAGCAGTAGTGGGCGACACTGACGGGGCGTGCTGCTGATGGCAGGCAGCACAGGTGGGTTGTGGGCATGGCTAGCTGCACGGGGCATTAAGTAGGGGCGCTGGTAGCACGCATGTGGCACTGAGGGTGAGCAGGCCTGGGCGACAGCCCTAGCAATCACCAGCTGACTTTGGCCAGCAGTCACCTATTTTCAA
This sequence comes from Citrullus colocynthis, assembly GCA_031780015.1. NCBI lineage: Eukaryota > Viridiplantae > Streptophyta > Magnoliopsida > Cucurbitales > Cucurbitaceae > Citrullus > Citrullus colocynthis. The sequence continues at coordinate 295,403 of QLSR01000324.1, forward strand.
CTCGATTTTTCAGAGCTTCAAAATGACCTTTCTTTTCAAATAAACTTCAAATAAATTTTATGAAACTCAAGGATAACCTCTTAACTTACTTACCAAAAAGATTGGGCTCCAAAAACCTTCCCGAGCACCCTTGAAAAATTCCTCAAAGCTAACCCATCTGGTTTGCTCGATTCAAGTGACAACTTTCGGTTTTTCCAAGTTTTCTCAACCTTCACAACTCCAAATTGATCAGCAGCCCTAGGTTAGAGTCTTGATTCATAGAGCTTCATTTGGTTCAAAAATGGCGGAAATGGCACAAGTGAATCGGGAGAGCCGACGTCTTCTTTGAGCTGCTTGCTACTAGACCAAGTTGCTGCCTAGTCCAACCAATCGTCTTTGGCCACCAAGCTCTTTGCTTCAACGTGGCTCCATCTCTTTTCTTCTCATCCTAATCATCCAAATTAAATATTATTTTCTTTAAAATAATTATTTTGATATATTATAACATTTATTCTTTAATTTATTAATTTTCCTTTATTAAATAAAACAGTTGACCTACTTTAACTTGAGAATTCCCAACACTTAGCAAAAAATTTTCCAAGTCTTAGCCCAAAACTCCTTGATCCAATACACTATTGTCTCCACCCTTTATCCCTTATTAAAAACTAGTGGAAAAATCATAATTACTTAACCCTACACTAGAATTCTACTTATATTCATACTCATTCAAGCCAACTCCTAACCATTGTTTCTAACTTGAACTCAAACAAAGGGAAATTAAGAGTTAGAGCTTACAATTCATTACTCCCTTTTTTCTTAAGAATTCTGTACACGAAATTCAGGTAGGATCATCTAGAGAAAAGATTGGGATACTTGATCTTCACTTTCCTAAGTAGCTTCTTCCGTCTTGTGATTTCTCCATAAGACCTTAACAAGTGGTATAGTCTTTGACCTTAACACTTGCTCTTTTCATTTAAGAATCTGCATGGGTTCCTCTTCATAAGACAAGTCTTCATTAAGTTGAATAGGTTGAGTCTCAACAACATGTGTGGGATCTGGAATATATTTCTTCAATAATGAAACATGGAACACGTCATGTATTTTAGACAACTCCGTAGGTAACGCCAATCAATATGCTCGAACAGCTCCCGAACCCTTCGAGTTGGCCCAAACTAGCTTCAAACCTCTTGAATCGGACAAGAAATGTTGAAAATAGGGCTGAACCGGCTGGAAAAAAGGTCGAATCGGACCGCCTAAACTATTTAGGAGCCACGAGGAACTTTCTCGAAAAAAGTCAAACTTAACGAGAAATGTCAACATTACGAGAAAAGTCAACTTAACTTACCAGGAAGTCAAACTTACTGGGAAAAGTCAAACTTTTAAGAATGCACGGAACTTATCAGGAAATAGTCAATGGAACTTTACGGGAAAAGTTAATGGAACTTACAGAGAAAGTCAAACTTTTAGGCATTGAACTAGCGTTACTAAGAAAGTCCAATGACCAAGAAAGTCAAACTTTCAGGCACTAAACCCACTGAACTTATCGAGAAAAGTCAACTGATCGGAAAAGTCAAGTTATTAGATTTTAAAGATATTTTAGCTAAATGTCACAATATTTTCATAATTGGTAGTAACGAGGTGGGTTTCACGTTTTTTTGGGCTTAGTGTAGGGTTGGCAACGAGGGCGTGATAGAGTTAGAAAACATGCAGTGGAAAAAATAGGATGCAAAGCACTCCAATTACATCAATTTAAAGGAAAAACATACTTAGATAAATTGAGATACAAAGGAAGTAACATTTATTTGTTATAGCTCAAAATTTGTCCCCGAAGATCTCCAAAATCTGATCACGAACTATTCACGAACCACCATTGAGTTGCCTTGTTATTGTCAGGCCTTAGAACGGATGGTGGGATCCAAATTAAGCAAAAAATTGGAGCATGAGTGTGTCAAACACTTTTTCGGTAGAAAGGAAACAATTTCCTGTAAAGTTCTAATTGAGAAAATGCCTAACATTATTTTAGTTTTCCTTCTCCTTATTTAAAGAGGAAACCATGCATATCAAATACACATGCTGAATGACACCATTATTGGGGAATAAGGTGCTTGAAGGTAGTGGAAATTGCATGTGAAATAGAGGTCTCCACCTCCTCCTTCACCATGTAACCGAAGGTGGGGAGATTTTCTCACATTTCAGGAAATCCCACCAACTCAATTCTCAATTGAGAATTGAGAATTCAATTTTGATTTTATAAATCAAAATTTCAATTTAATATAATTAATTTAAACAATAATAAATTAACCAATTAATTAATTATATTAAATTAATACTTTTCCACTTTTCCGACAATTTCAAACTCGATGAATCTCTATTCACTGGTATAATATTTAAATCATATTTAAGTATTATTAAAATCCCAATTCGTCTAATTCACAATTAAACGAATCAAACTGTAAAATGTTCCTTTTTCTAAATTTAAACACTTAAAATTGTCTCAATATATTTTTCTAAGGTTTAGTCCACGAGCTAACAAGGGGACCTAATGGACCTATAGATCATGAGCTCTAACGATCTGAAATTAATCGGCCAAATTCTTTGACCTAGTTAATTAACATTCGTTAACTATCGGCTCACTCCACTAAAGCCCAATAGCTGCACTCTCCTCACTGTAGATATATTTCTATCCATTTGATAAAACCATAATTAGTAAGTCGATCATTCACAAGTTGTTCATAATTACAACTATGTCAAAATACCATTTTACCCCTATAATTGTTTCTTATTCCTTAAGTACCATTGATCCTTTAATGGACAATTGGTTTGTGGTCCAACCAACAAATCAAGTCCCTCTTGAGCCAATGAAAGGGTGAGGCCCCTTGTTCAAGACCTGGATTTAGTACTTAAGGGAACAACTTATCTATTATCCTTTAATAAGGTAGGAGCGAATTCCATCTTGTAGGACTATGTCCCTAGCTATCTACCTGATCTTATCCCTAAAATGGGGGGCATATTGAGTCGGCAAAACTAGTCACGCTCACCCATGCATATTAAAGGATATTCTCGAACAAACAGGAGTTCAAAGTTAGCTCAAGATTAAGATCGAGTTACCTAGGTCATTAGGATGAAATAATCAGTTTTAATAGTAAATGATGTTATAAAGTAAATGTGATTATTTCTTGATCTAGTCTTATGCAAACTCATTGCATAAGACACACCCACTTAAATGACTCTACATGAACGATTTAGGATCACATCGTTTGTATCAAATACAAAGTGGGTCGTATCCATAGTGTCCCCATGATAAGGTACCCAACCTTTATCCATGTACTATAGACCATTTTGGTTATTACTTAAACTTGATCCACTTTTATCATATAAAGTATAAGTATTCACAATATAACTATGGGTTCTTAGTTTATTGGATTTAAATGCAATTCACATATTCAATAATAACTTTACTGAATAAACCTTGATAACGACTTTATTAAGAATAAAATCCATAAATTACAAACAACGAGTTTTAGGACATAAAACCTAACAGACGGGCGGGGTGGGGCGGTGGGGGTTTTTCGTCCTGCCCTTGTGGAGGGAATTTACCCCCATCCTCGTCGGGAAAAAGGGTCCCTGCAGGCACCCATTCCTTGAGATAGGCAAGAGCGAGACTGAGAGAGCGAGCGAGACTGTGAGAGAGAATGAGACTGCTGGTTCACATGTAGGACCAAATTACTACCAATAAGTAGAGCGAGACAAAGAGAGAGCGAGAGCGAGATAGAGCGAGAGATAGAGTGAGGTCGAGGGTAAATTGAGCCAGGGTTGGGGTCGGGACCGAGGCGGGGACGGGTACCCGGGGAATGTCCCCGTTTGACTCCAGTCCTGGTCAAACTGGGGATTCTCCGGCTTGATCGAGTGGAGGCCCGCAAGTCTTTTTTGCCAACCTTAGCTTCTTAATTACAATTTACAATCTTGAAAGTACAATGACTAATATCTAAATTTGACTAAAATATAGAAAAGACACATAAACTCTGTGCTTGGTCTAAAAAATACTACGAACTTTCAGTTTTTTCATAATATTCTTAAACTTTAAAAAAGGTTAAAAAAAATACCTTATTAGTTTTTGTTTCAAATCATCTATCACTTTGTTTAAAAAGTACTCATGAACTTAGTTTCGCGAATAAACTTGCAAAATTGTTGTTAAAATGAGCACATCTCAGTTTGTATAGTATTTGTACTGTTCATATTAAAGTATTTTTTAAACAAAATACTGACAATTTTCATTATAATTATGCTGTATTTTTTTAAAATTTTTTTTAGACTTTAAATGTATTATTAAAACTTTAAAAATAGAAATGTTTTTAGAATAAAGTGCAAAGTTTAGAGTTATCTTCTCAAACTTAGTCAAGTAAATTTAGACGATTAAAAGTACGAAGGGAACGGAAATGTGATAAAATGGAAAGTAGAGACAAATGATTTTTTAATATTTTGAAAAACATACACCTAATGTAAACTGGTCTCTCGGGTTGCCCACCCTTAGAATTCTCTCCCTCTCTCGGTCAATCTCCCTCCCTCAACCTCACTATGTACTGTCGCCCCGTGTCGTCGACCTCTCAGTTTCCCACGCCGCCGGGCCCTCAGCCACCTCTCTTCGCTGACCCCACTTCAGCCTCCCTCTAATTCGAATGACTGTTTTCTGATGATCATATCTCTCTTTTAAATTCTTCCACAAGATACATAGATCTTTTATTGTTAAATATTCCATCTTCAATCCCTAGTGGAGATGATGACGAAGGAAAATCATAGCTTTTGCTTTTTCCTGAATGAATGTTGTATTTCCCTCTTTAATTTTTTCTATTCAGCATCAAGCACCTGATGGATAAATGAGCATGCAACGGAAGTTAATTTGATCAATTTTCACTCTAAGATGCTCAATTTAAAGGATTAAACATGCAATTAAAAAGAAAAACCAAAGTTTCAAGAACACTTACCCTTGAAGCTCCAAATTCTCCTTCAATTCTTGATGAATTTTAGCATCACTTGGTTGTAGACCACCACAAGAGTCTTCTCTACTATTCTCTAGGCTTAGATTGGATGGTGGGATCCAAATTTGTGGTGAATTTGTGAAGGAATGGAGGTTGGGAAGAAGATGAACAATGGATGGAATTTTGCAAAATTAACTCTTTAATTTCACAAAATTCTTAACCATTTTTATGTCAAAATCATATCTATTTATTAAAGAATAACATGCAATCCAATTGTATCAAAATTTGACAACACAAAATGGTTAATTTGTTGGTTAATTGTGAAAACGACAACCAAGCTCCTAGCTTAGTTAGTGGGAAAATCCAATCTTCAACAATCAATTTTAAAATCAATTTTCAATGAATTTCCAAAATTGAATTAAAATTGATTTTTAATTTCAAAAAATAATTAATAATTAAATAAAAATAATTTAATATTTAATTAATTAAATATTATTTTAATATTAAATAATAAATAATATTATTTTTCCCACTTGTCCCGATTTTTCTAAAAAAATGATATGAATCCCTATTCATATGATTAATATTTAAATCATATTTAAATATTATAATTAACTCTATTTGTACGTTTAATTCGTAATTAAACGTCGATATATCTTTATATATCTGACTTTCATTCCTTAAGCCAAGATTTGAACGGTTCAAACTTATTCACCACATTATCTAAGATTTTAGTCCATTTATAAGCTAACAGAGGGACCTAATGGATCTACAGATCATGAGCTCTAACGATTCGAGATTAACCGGCCAAACTCTTTAACCTAGTTAACCAACATTCGTTAACTAACGGGACACTCCACTAATGCCCGTAGCTGCACTCTCCTCACTATAGATATATTTGTGTCCATTTGATATAACCGTCATCAATAAGTTAATCCTTCACTAGGCTGTAAGAATTTAAGTGCACCTATGCTATCAAGAAGAACATAACTTCAGCTAGGTCAAATACCGATTTACCTCTGAGTTACATCTTTTCTCCTTAAGTACCATTGTCCCTCTAATGAACAATTGATTTAGGATCTAATCACTAAATCCATTCCCTCTCAGGCCAGTGAGAAGATGGGGCCCCTTGTTCAAGTCTTGGGAACAACACTTAAGAGAACAACCTCTCTTCTATCCCTAAGTTGGGTAGGAGTGAATTCCGTCTTGCAAATTCTATGTCTCTAGCTATCTACCCGGTCTTATCCCTAAAATGGGAGGAATGTTGAGCAGCGCTATTGAGCTTACTCTCACCTATGCAGATTAAGGGATAATTCTGAATAAACAGAGTTCATAGATAGCTCAAGATTCAGATCAAGTTATCTAGGTCATTGATAAGTAAAATTAATCAGTGTTAATCGTAAATGGTGTTAATACGTAATAGTGATTATTTCAGGGTTAGTCTTACACAATCTTATTATGTAGAATACCCCCGCTCACATGTCTCTACATGAACAAATCAGGATCACTTCATTTATGACACCTTACAACATTTGTAACAATCATGAAGCAAGTTGTATTCAATAGTGTCTCCAGGAAGAGGTACCCAACCTGATCCATATACTATAGACTGTTGTGGCTACTTACTCGAAATTGATTATGTTTATGTCTCCACATAAAGTCCAAGTACTCATGATAGTAACCAAGGGTTCGTAGTTTAATTGGATTTAGAGTTAATAAATAATTAATTCACTTGAATAACTTCATATGTACTAAAATTCACCTATTTACAAAAACTACGAGTTTTAGCACATACAACCCAACAACATCCATGACAAATAATTATTTCCATTGATGTCAAGGGCTGCAAATTTTATTTTTGTAAGATTTGCCATGATAACACTTAAGAACCTGCCTTTAGCGGGAAAACAACAGGAGCTCGTGCTGATAACGTATTGTAAAATTGAGGAACAAAATGACGGAATAACAGGAGCACAAAAATCGAGAAATTATAATATTAAAATAATAAAATAAATATAATAATTAAAAGAAATAAAATAACTAAATAAACTAAAATAAAGAAATGAAAGTAAAATTTTATGGAAAGTGGAATCCTCTCTAATCCTTTCTCTTCTTTTCTCTCTAATGTTTGTTTCTCCGACATCCATCAAATGCCACTATTTATAGGCAATTTGACAAGTAGGTGGTGGAACTTCATGACCACTAAAGATGTGTCGTTAGGAGATACATGACCTTTAGACACTAAGCTTGACTACATAATGGACATTTATTTTCTCATAATATTTATAATACATTCTAAATTAATTGTAAGTGTATTTTTTTAACTTTTTTTTTCTTTAGACATTAAATGTATTATTAAAACTTCAAAAATAGAAATGATTTTAGAATAAAGTGGAAAGTTTAGAGTTATTTTCTCAAATGAATGGAACGGAAGTGTGATGAGATGGAAAGTAGAGACAAAATGATTTTTTAATATTTTGAAAAACATAAACCTAATGTAAACAGGTCTCTCGGGTTGCTCCCCCTAGAATTCTCTCCCTCTCTCGGCCGATCTCCCTCCCTCAACCTCACCGTATACCGCCGCCCCGCGCCGTCAACCTCTCAGTTTCCCTCGCCGCCGGGCCCTCAGCCACCCCCACTCTTCGCCGACCCCGCCTCAGCCTCCCTCTAATTCGTTCTGATTTGAAATATTTCCACTCAAGGTTCCAAGCGGAGGGTAAATTTTAGGAATTAGGCTGGCAGATTTTTGGTTGCAATGTGGAGTGAGCTTCTGTAGTTTTGATTGTGTGCTGGAATTTTTTCTTATGCCCGTTGAGTTTTTAAATTTGGCAGAGTCTTGAACTGAGAGGTTGCACCTATATATTTTATTAATCATACAATTTGAGGAATGATGTGATAGGAGATGAAAGTGTGGATTTTGTTGTAATAGGAACTGAATTGGTGAAGTTCTCTCATCTGTAGTTTCTTATATTGAATTTTAAGTTATCTGTTAGGTTATTAAATCTTCACCATTTAAAGATTGTGTTTCTTTTCTATTGGTTTTCAGGACTTCATTTCTCTGGTGAATTTTTATTCGAGCTAGGAATTTCGTGGTCATGGTTGGTTGGCAGAGATGTATACGGTCCATACTTGGCCATGTGCAAACGAGAGTGGAATTGAGTTACAATGTAGCTGCCAACTCTAGTTATCGTTTGCAATCCTCTTTTTCAAATGGTCAGTTGAATTTTCTTTCGATTGAATGTATGGATCATACAAGACCTTCCTCCTCTAGCCCATTCAAGCTTTAGTTTTCATCAAAGCTTTCTTTCGATTGCATGTATGGATTTACTTTTGAAATATGTTTTAGGTGTATGTCTGATAATTTATTTATATTCACTAGTGTTTGTGGTTTTTTGGAAGTTCATTTAGTCTCATAGAGTGGAATTGAGTTACAATGCAGCTGCGAAAAATTATTCTTATAAAAAATATCATGAATTACCCTACTACTTGGATTATTTAGTCCAATATATTTTACTCTTGTACTAACCACAAAGTCAATTTAATTCTTAAATTTTTAATTTATCCAACTATAATTTGAACTTAAATCCTAGAGGCTATTTGGAATTATTTTGAGACACAACTTGATGCTTTTTGGAACTAACTGTTTTTTGGTTTTTGTTCTTGAATAAAAGTTGCGGTTGGACCCTTTTTAGAATAGTTTAAGTTGCCATACCTTCTAAAATCATTAAGGTATGGATATTGATTTCATGAAGTATAATCTACTTCAAAGTTGTTCTTAAAAGTTGAAAGTGGTTGAGAAAACAAAGCAGGAAGTTGTTTCAAAATAGCTTCCAAACAGCCCTTTAGTGATGAGAGGACATGATAAGCACGCAAGACCTTTGGTTTGATAACATCATCTCCTCCATTGGTGAATCTTGCAGAGGTCTCATATCGCTAAGGAACATCTTTGAGTGCATTTGGTCCTTCTGGTTGACTTAAATATCCTTTCACATCTCTCTAGAGCCATCTTATAAGCTAAAGGTTTCAGTCTGAATTGGAGAAGACGGATGGATGGTTGTGTTTCAAGTGTAAGTTACTCTATAATTGTAAATGATAGACCAAGTTGCAAAATGATTCCACTAGAGGCATTAGGGATGGAGACTCACTCTCTCATTCCTTTTCATATTAGTTTAGTTGCTGAATTCCTCTCTCGTCTCCTCACATATGGCTCTCAAAAGGGTCTTTATTAAGGGTTCTATTTTTTATTTTTTATTTATTTTTAAATAAGAAACATATAAAGGGTTTCAACCTAACAAAGGCCCTTGTCAACATCAATCACATTCAATGAATATGAAGGCCATTGTGCAAAATGTTTGGAGGCCATTGTGATTAGAAAGGAAACTTGTGCTTGGAGGCAAAAGGTGAAGGTGACTTGGGCTAAAGATTGACCTTTCACTGAATATGAAGGCCATTGTGCAAAATGTTTACCCAAAAAAGATAGAATTCTTTCTTTGGGAGCTATCTCACAGGGCAATAAACAATTATGATAGGCTTTCGCTTTCCCCAAATTGATGCATCCTTTGGAAACATGATTTGGAGTCTTAAAGCCACCTTTTCATAACTTGCCCTTTTGCTCACAGATTTTGGGAGGATAGGTGTTAGGAACGGAGGTAGTATGGGCTACCTTTGTCCCACATTGGTTAGAATGGGATGACCAATATGGTACTTAAGTGGCTTAGCTCTCCCACCTTAATAGCTGGCTTTTGGGGTGTGGTTCTCCATGGTGCTTAAGTACCTAGCAATATGTTGGTGACATTGAGCTGGTTGGTGGTCCGTGTAGATGATCCTTTCATTCTTCTAAATTGCCTTCTCTTGGGCCATCCTTCCAGAGACAAGAAGGAGATCCTACAGAAGAATTTATTTTGTACTTTTCTCTAGTCACTGTCAGTATGGTTAAAAAGAAATCAAAGGATTTTTGGAACCAGGGAAAGGGCCTATATGGACTGTTTTGACAATGTTCTTTTCTTGCCTTTATCTTGCTGTAATTGTAAATTGAATTCTCATAGTCATAGCTTTTGCCTCTTTTGTCCCATTGACGAAGTTTAATGTAACTTCTTTGGATTTTGGTTTCTCTTGCCTTTTTCCATTTTATTTTATTTTATTTAAATTTCATACAAATGAAATGATTTATTATATAGAAAACTTCTGGTTTGAACATCAATCTTACAAATATGAGTTTTTGGGCATTCACTTGGACATCTCTCCTCCATGGTCTCTATTGCCTCTTTTGTTGGCTGCAAAGTTGGTGCTTGGCCAAACTCTTGCCTTGGCCTTCCCCTTGGTGGCAAACCTGTGCTCACTCACCTTTTTGAAGCCTATTGTTGAAAATTGAGAGTAAGCTCAGAAATTGGGAGCATGCATTCATATCAAAAGGCGGTTGTCTAACTGACTAACGCTTTTCTAAGCCACGCTACCTCCAAAATTGCCCAGAAGATTGAGAAGCTCATGAGAAATTTTGTGTGGGAAGGCCCCATGTGATTAGTGAAGGGTGGCTCTCACCTTGTTCAATGGAAGAAGGTTCAAAAACCTATATCCTGTGGTGGCTTGGTATTGATAACATCAAAAAATAGGGCACCCCTTGCCAAATGGATTTGGAGATAATTGGAGAATATGATGCTCTCTACTGCAAGGTCATTGAAGCTAAATATGGCCTCTCGAAAGCAGTCTGAAGTAGTCATCCATAGCTTTATGATGGTGGTAGGATTAGGGTAATTTAGATAAATTCCTGGGTTTCTGTTCTGCAGCTTCACTTTCCTTGGTAGTCCCTTCAAATTTGGTTGATTTTCAGTTAGTCCATCTTCCTGCGGCACCCTTTAAGAGAGGAGAAGCTTACTCTTTGGTGAACTTATTCAGGACATTTGGAAAGCTGTGGCTTGAAAGGAATAACAACACTTTCAAAGGCCCTTAAGAATCTTTTGATGATTTAAATTCTGTCATCTTTATGGCTCTTTACTGGTGTTAATGCTCACATCCTTTCTCAATGCATGTCGACACTTTTGGTTGGATTCTTTTTTGTAACTCCATTTTTTGTGCTCTTGGGAATCTTCCCTTGTTTTGTAATTATTTAGTTCATCAGACAAATCTTTTCTTAGAGGGAAAAAAAAAAGGAAAAAAAAAAAGTAAAAAGAAAAGTGAAAGGAAGAGAGATCTTGTACGGTGGTTATGGTTGGAATTCAATAAAAGAAGTTTTGAAGATGAAGTTGATGATTTAGACAGGACATGGAGTAAAAGTAAAGTATGGTTGGTATATTATATCAACATGAAAGATTTGATAACTTTTCCTTGCCTTCCCACTTTATTGGATTGGTTGCTGTCCTGGTAACTCGTCTTTCTAAGAGGACCCACTCTTCAAAATGTTTATCCTATTAGTTAGTAATTACAGAAGTGGTTTGCATCTGACTAAAATCAGTAGAACCACGGAAGAATCTTAAAATTGAAGTTCCTGAGTTGCACCGATTTCTTATGCAGGGGAATTGCCTTATTTACAGCAACTTTTGAAGCCATCCTCAGCGGGCATTGCACAACCTCATTTTCGGTGTCTCCAACAGATGGTATACATGGCAACCATGCCATCCTCTGAATCTCTATGATATTAATTTTTGTTTAAAAACTTCTTTATGCAAAACAAATCTTCAGAGTATGTGTCTTTCCTTTATAACTCACTTGAATTCATTATATTTTCTGAAAATGCCTTTGTCGTATTTTACTTTCTTCCTTTTATAGGGAATTTCCAGTTCAAGGATGTTATTAGCTAATAAATCTGAGGAAGCAGTCTCATCTCCCCTGACCTCTGCTTTGGCTTTAAGCAGCGGAAAAGATGGAGATAAAAAAGACCAAAAAGTAGTCTGTAAACCTTCCAAAGTCCAAGCTATATTAAAGGGAATCAAACAGGTGAAGTCTTTAGACTTATGCTTGTCACTTAGCTTAGGGGTATTTGACATAATCTTCCTCCCTAGAGATTGAAAGTTCGATCCCAATTTTCACAGTTGTACTCAAATTTTTGAGTAAAAGCAATGAAAAGTCACTATTGAGTGAAACTTGTTATTGAAATTTGAGATATTGTAATTATAGAATTTGATTAAATCTGAAGTTTTTATGATTTTTAAGTTGTACATTATCAACTTACTAATTGGATTCTATATAATCTCTTGGCCTCGTTTCTCTGGGACCAACCTTTAGTTGTATATTGGCAGTTTTTTATTTTTCATTTTTAATGTTCAATTTTATTTAAAATTTTAATTTAACTATATATATATAAAATATTGGTGTTGGACATTTTCTAATTGAATATCCTCCCCGTTTGGTCAAGTTTTTAAATTCATTTTCTATAACTGGAAGATGGCTTCACACAGAAAAAACATAGACTCATTTTGGTTTATCTTTTAATTGAAAAGAATTAACGGGACAGATTTGAATTTTTCTACCAGAGTCCCAAAAAAGTCAACTTGGTTGCTGCTTTAGTTCGAGGCATGCGCGTTGAAGATGCACTGATGCAGTTACAATTAACTGTGAAGCGAGCTTCAAAAACTGTCTATCAGGTGAAACACCATCTTACAGTGCTTTATGTACACCTTTATCAATAGCTGTGATAAAATATTTCTTTGATTTCATTATTTGGGGGAGACTTAAGCTGATAAATAAACATACAAATACTTGAATCTAGTCAACCAGTTTACCTTCTGGTATTCAACATATAAAAAAATTTAGTAGTTGGGGGTTGCATTTTTCAGGAACTTGACTAGGTTGAGGAGTTTCGTTTGTTTTTCTTGTAAAAAAGGCCATTTGACTATAGGAAGTATAGTTAATGGTTCTAGAGCTGGAGACTATTTTGTTTTTGAAAAATTAGACATTAGCTTTGCAGGGTAATGTGAGTTCCTTCCATGTTATAAAGTGTACTCCCGTTTGTTTTGGAAGATTCTTTTGGTATTTCTAAGATTTACTGACGATGTTAAAATTTGTGTTGTGACATTGTTAAGGTCATCCACTCAGCCAAAGCAAACGCAACCCACAACCATGGAATGGATTCTGATCGGCTCCTTGTTGGTAAATAAAGCAATCAAAGGAACCATCTTTCATATTATAAGGTTTTGTTTATATGACTTCTTGTTATCTTGTACAGCTGAGGCATTTGTGGGTAAGGGATTGTTTAGGAAAAGATTATCATACCATGCTAAAGGAAAATGCGGAATCGAAGTTAGACCAGAATGCCGACTAACAGTTGTTCTTAGGGAGACAACACCTGAAGAAGAGGCAGAGATAGCAAAGCTTAAAGTTAGCAATTTCCGCAAGCTTACCAAGCGTGAAAACCGACTTGTACCTCATAAGCTTATTGAAACCACATCTATCTGGAACCGGAAGGGCAAAGCTAAAGTGAATGAAGAATGTTGAAAGGCTTCGTAGTATGATAATAACTGCTTCCAGTTGCGTTTCCTCATCTCTTTCTGCCAATGCATTGTTTACTTTCATGTCCTTATGTTCTAGACAAGTTAGGCAGGAAAAGGGATTTTAATGTGGTAGAATGCACTCAGTAAAGGATAAAAATGTTATTTTATGACATTTTTGATTCATTTTACCTGGCTTGTTTTTAAAGATTCCCTTGATCTCTTTTCTTTGTCCATTTCAATTATGAGATCTCCAAGAAGGATTCATACGTCATATTTAAGGAGCAAGTTGTAATCTTCATCATTCTCTTTGACATGGCTAGTTTGAAGATTCTGCATTGCCAGTTTGTTCGGAGGTGATTTTTGATTCCTCAATTAGCACCGAGTCAGGTTGTTTTGGCATCAGCTTCAAGTCTCCCTCACATTCAAGAGTCTAAAACTTCTGAGTTGCAAGTTTTGGCCCTTTGTTGGCAGTTCTCCATCTCTTAGCAGTTCTTTTTGCAACATTTTATGCTTTCATCTGTTGGAGGATCTTTTTGTGTTTGGATATGTGAAGTGGAGTTATATTCTCAGATAATTTTGAAGTATTACTCTCTGGGCTGCTTTGCATTGCCCCACTTGCTCTCATTTACAAGGCATATTTCCTATGTATTTTTCTCTATACTCGGTTCCTTTTTAAAGCTTGTATCCTTGAAGTACCAGTGTCTTTGAAAAGTTTAATTTTTTGTTTAAAAAAATAAAAATTAAGGATAGCTTTTCTCAACAAAGCTTTTGTTGAGTCACATTTTACGCCTATGGTGAGCTTAGGATAAAAAGTAAGAATGGAATTTGAACTTTCATCACTCCAAATGAATACAGAAAATTCACTTACATTCAAGTATTCGGGGCAGTTTGCTCATGCATCTTGACTAATCGTTTGGCAAAACTATCCAATACTATCGTATCTGGTTGTCAAGATTCAAGCTATCCAATACTACTATATTTGGTTATCAAGAGTCCTCGCATCGTAGAATTTTCAATTTCAAGTGAGCTATAATTACTTCAACTTATTTCTCTATGCCCTTTAATGTCCACTCGTCTAATTCATATGGTTTATACTATAGTAATATTATTAGTGATTTTTGATTAAATGACAATATTTGCATCAGCATGGACTAACTGATGGCCTTTTGATTGAAAGCTCGTATTCAAGTTTTAAGTTTAAATTCTTATACCCTGGAAAAGTTTGTAGGTCATCCAAACTAAAAAGACCCAGAAAACAAGAGAAGAAAAGAATAAGAGTTCGTCGGCTAAGATTGTTTAAAAGTATGTAATTATTTAAGGGAATATGCATTTCAATGGTATAACCTAGAAGTGGTATTTATTAGTTTCTTTGTAAGTTTTTTTTTCGCAATGCAGTATATATTTATGGTATCTCCTAAGAGACAAAGTTCATGGTCCACGTTCTTACAATCCTTCCCCACCTATTCGGAGGCATTATGTCTCCTTAGTAAGGATATAAACTTCTTACTTCCAACTCCAAAACATATAAATTCATCACCCATGGATGAATTAACCTCCCTTTAGCAGCAATTTGCATATTTTTTTATCCTTTCTTGCGTGTTAACCAAGTGATCTTTTAGGGCATTTAGAGTCTCGTTCCATTCTAACATTTGTTGTTTGAGCATAACATTGGATGTTCTATGCATCGATTGGCCTAATGCCGCATTGAAAATACTAAAAATTAATTCATTAATACGCAAGTTTTCCTATAAAAACCCAAATGTAAGTTTAAATAAGTTTCCTAGAAAGTCTAGGGTCGAATGCAGGGATTTGCAATAATTTAGCATTAAGAAACTTCTTGGATTTAATGAGTTGAACTGTACAAATAATTACAAGTATTGTGAATGTATTGAATCTTCTCTATGGCAACTAAAAGGAATAACTTTATACATGAATAAATAGGGATGAATATTTGAGTGATGATGTGTGATGGAGATGGATGAACTTGTCAAGTAAAAATATGTTGAGACAACATGGGTGGAGATGGATGAATCCATGGAAAAAGTAGGGTTGAGATAGCTTCGCTAACATATTTCTAAGTGTTACTTGAGTACACATTCATGCTACCAAACTCGAGTTTGAAAACGCATCTCTTGATGCTTCGATGCTACATTAATCTTATTTTTAAGATGCGTGGTGAATTTTTCATGCAAAAGTTGAACTTTATCTCTAAAGCCAGTTCTTTTCTTGTTAAATGACAAAAATTAATCACTTACTCACAAGCAGTTGATCGTACTTATTTAAACCTATTTGTTCTATAGGTTTATGCAAGTTTTTAGCACCTATTTAAATAAGATGAAAGCAATCTTAAGTAAAACTTGGAAAATTCTAGCTCATCCACTCAACCCATCAAAACATTCAATCATTCATGGTGTAAAGTGCTGAAGATGATGAGAGATGGAATTATAAAGTCAATCAAACTTATATCAAGGAAATAAATCTCTCGATTGTCATAATCAAAATACAAGAATGAAAGGTGAACATAATGGAAAAATAGAAATAAAAGCTGTCAAGTCGCCAATGGCCATGTCTTGCTTCTTGGAGGCTTGAGATGGTGGCTGTTTGATACAAATTTGCATAGGGGTGGATGGATTCTCACTCTCTGAGAGGCGACTTTGAAACTCTTAGA
The DNA here is from genome assembly GCA_031780015.1 of Citrullus colocynthis. NCBI lineage: Eukaryota > Viridiplantae > Streptophyta > Magnoliopsida > Cucurbitales > Cucurbitaceae > Citrullus > Citrullus colocynthis. The sequence continues at coordinate 311,449 of QLSR01000324.1, forward strand.
ATCTTCTCATAGAAGAGCTCGAAGTGGAAGGTGGCGATGAAAGGTTGAGGGAGAATTCGAGCAGAGCTTTCACCCACTATTTTCTCTCTGTCTTCAGCATGAAATTCCTTAGATTATTTATAGGCATCCAAAAAGGTAGTCTCATGATGACCTGACACCTTTGCATTTAATCTCATGCCCTGCTGCACAGACTTCAACGTGTCATAGGTTCATTGGCTCTACCATGGTCCGGTCAAATTAGTTGCCCACTTGTACATTAACATGACAGCTGCTGCCCATGCGTCTAAAATTACTTTTTCTTCTCGATGCTTGGTTCTTCAACGCGTTGATCTTCAAAATAGTGTGGCCTTGATGATTCTGGCAACATCTTTTCTTTTGTCCTTTGAGTATTTTTGGTCTCTATTAGCTTAGCTTTCAAAAAGATATAGAACTCATAATTTTCAGGATAGAGGCTTTTGTAAAAATTGTAAATGTAAAGTTATCCATATTATGCAAATCAACTTTTAAATTCATGCATTTATCCTCAATATTTCTCCAATTATTTCAAATAAATTCCAGTACAATAACTTGTATTTTTACATGTTATCAACGATCAACTACTTGAAAGAGTAACTGATTAATCTTTGTCATTTAATAAGAAAAGAATTGACTTTAGAGACAAAGTTCAACTTTTGCATGAAAAACTCACCATGTGTCTTCGAGAGAAGATTAATGTGGCGTCAAAGCATTGAGAAATGCATTTTCAATCTTGAGTGTGGTAGCATGAATGCATACTTAAATAACACCTAGAAATATGCTAACAAAGTTATCTTAACCCTTCTTTTTTCCATGGATTCATCCATCTTCACGAATGTTGTCTGAGCATATTTGTACTTAACAAATTCATCCATCTCCATCCTGCATCATCACTCAATATGTTCATCCACCAATTTATTTATGTATAAAGTAATCCTTGTTAGTTACTACAAAGAAGATTCAACACATTCAATACTTGTAATTATTTGTACAACTCAATGCATAAAAGCAAGGAACTTTCTTAACGCCAAATTATTACAAATCCCTGCGTTCGACTCTGAACTCCCTAGGAAACCTATTTAAACTTACACTTGGGTTTTTATAGGAAAACTTGTGTATTAATGAATTAATCTTTAGCATTTTCAACGCGACATTAGGCCAATCGACGCATAATGGCATAATGCATTTTAAATGCAATAGAAATGCATCTCTCAATGCTTCGACAACACATTATCTTATCTTTAAGACGCATGATGAGTTCTTTTTACAAAAAATAAACTTTATCTTGAAAGTCAATTCTTCTCTTGTTTATATGACAATAGTTAATTACTTACTCTCTTAAGAAGTTGATCATTCTTACTTAAACCTATTTATTCGATAGATTCATGCAAGGTTTTTAGCACACATTTAAACAAGATGAAAGCAACTTAAGTAAAACTTAAGAAATACTAGATTCATTCACTCAACTCATTAAGAAATTTAATAATCGACTGTGTAATATGTTGAAGATGGCAAGAGATGGAAGTATGGTATCAGACTTACTTATAGTGAGGAAATATGCAAGTCCTTCGATTAACATAATTGTAATACAAGTAAGAAATGTGAAAATGATAGAAAAATGGAAATAGAGGATGTCAACCGCTAATGGCAATATCTTGCTTGTTGGAGGCTTGAGATGGTGGCTGTTTGATATAATTTGTATAGAGGAATGGATGGATTCTCACTCTCTGAGAGGCAACTTTGAACTTTCACTCAGAATCTTCTCACAAGAGAGTTGGAGGTAGAAAGTGGCGATGGTGGTGAGGGAGATTTAAGCAGAGTTTTCACCCACTAATTTCTCTCTATTTTCAACATGAGCTTCTTCGGGCTATTTATAGGCATCCAAAAAGGTGATCTCATGATTATCTGACACCTTTGTATTTAATTTTGTGCCTTGCTGCACTGATTTCATCGTATCATCGGTTTATTGGTTCTGTCGTGGTTCGGTCAAATCAATCGTCCACTTGCAAATAGACACGACAACCACCAGCCATGCGTCTAAAATTTTTTTTACTTCTCGATGCATGGTTCTTTGGCTCGTTGATTGGTAACTTGTAGAAATACAAGTTATTATATTTATTATTTGGAGTAATTAAAGTAGAATTGATGATAAACGCATGATTTTAGCACTTGAATTGTATGATATAAATAACTATGTGTTTATTGTGCTTACAAAAGGATCTATTCTGAAAATTATGAAACTCTACCTTTTGGAACGCATGATAGAACCAAAGGGAGCTCAAGTATAAAGGAAATGATGTTGCCATAATCATTAAAGGCTAATGCATCGAAGACCATGCGTCGAAAAGAAAATGTAATACAAGCGCTTAATCAGCAACGGTCATGTCAATATGCAAGTGGACAACTTATTTTACCAGATCATGACAGATTCAATGAACTAAAGACATGAAGAAGTCTGCGTAGTAGGGCATGGGATTAAATGCAAAGATGTCAGGTCATCATGAGACCGCTGATAACTTGTAGAAATACAAGTTATTATAGTCACTATTTTATTTAATTAGAGTAACTTTGGAGCTAAAACGCATTATGGTAGTTGAATGATGAAAAATGTATCACCATGTGTTGGCACTACTTACTAAAGAAAATACCTGAAAGACGATGAGCTTTTCTGTTCCTAACGCAGGATTAAGAAGAAAAGAAGTGCAAACAACCAAGTACGAAGAGATGAAGCTGCTGCAAGAACAAGTGGAAACCCATGCGTCGAGCCTATGCGTTGAGACCATGCGTCGAGAAAGAAACAGATGCATGCTCAAACAACTGTCATGTCATTATGAAAAAGGACAACACCCAATCAGATCATGGCAGAACAAATAGGCTGACAATCTGAAAAGTCTATGCAGCATGACTGAAAGGCTGGTGGCGCTTAAGCCAGCTGATATCGATGATGTCAGACCATTTAATGCGGCTATGATGTCACGCATCGAGCCGATAACCCACGCGCTCAGCCTAAACCCTTTATAAACCCTTCTTCACCATTTTTCCAGGTTACGCTTCCATATCTCTCCTAACTCTCAGATTTCCGGCGCAATTTTTGGTCTGTTTCAAACTTTCGATTCTCCCCCAATTTTCTCTCTTTTCACCGATCCCATTCCCATGGTTTCCTAGCAACCCACTTCCTTCAAAAACCCTAAACCTATGGCCTCATCCTCGAGGCATGATAGTCGAAATCTGTCCACTATCGCCACCACACCGGAACCCCTCGCCATTGTTCGCCCTTAACAGTCCTGAGTTAGACGCCACCTCATCCCCATCTTCGCCAAGCTCCAGGGACCTGTCTGGAGCCCAAAAGGTGGGAAGGAATGACGGAGTACCGTCTTTGGAGATATTCTAGACACCATCGATGAAGAAGACGATGACTGGTTGGACAGGTTGGTCGACCAAAGGATGAAAAATGAATCGCGTGGGTCAGTCCCTACGATGAGTGGTCTTGAGGAGTCGGACTCCGATGACAAACCTATAAGAAAGGTAATAGCGGCGGTGGAAAAGAAGAAATCCGCCAAGGAAAAGAAAATTAGGCCAATAAGGGCCAGGGAAGAAGAAGCCGATGAAGATGTACCTTCGCTCAGAAGGAAAAATGAGAAAGTAAAGGACGCGGGGACATCTGAGGCTATCGCATCATCGGTCACTGCATCATCTGTCGAGCGGTTAACAGCGAGAGCGGCAGAGAAATCCAAGAAACTAAAAGACGACATCAAAAAAATGAAAGAAAGGACGGAGTTGTTTCTCGCCGCAAAGAAGAAAAGAAAAGAGGAAATTGCGGCTGGCAAACAAGCTGTCGAAAAGGCCTCCAGAAAAGCAGAGTTTCTCCGTCGAATAGCAGAGATTGCGACGAAATTAGAAGTAGAGTTAGAAGTGAGTGATGTGGTGAGGCCACCCAAAGCTGAACGCATCAAGAAGAATATAAAGAAAATAAGAGAAGAAGAAAGAAAAAGAGGTAGCAGTTTCCAAGGAGAAGCTACCGGAGAAAAAGAGAAAAACTGAGGTGGCTGAGGCACCTGGAGTTGTATCAAGGACTTGGGATGCAGGCAGAGCAAGGAGAACGCCTGCTAGTCCCATCAGCAGGAATGAGAAGGGAAAAGAAAAATTGGTTGAGAAACCAACAAAGGAGGCGGCGAAGAGCAGAAAGAAACAATTCAGTAGGCTCTACACTAAAGTGGGATTTTTCCCCGAGCCAATTGAGCTGCCCGCCTTCATCATACAAGGAGTCGACGCATTGGGTTGGAGGCAATTTTGTGAAAGTGGCCAAGTCATCCAACCCACCGCCGTGCAGGCATTTTACGAAGGAACAATTCACCACAAGGCACACTTAGTCAAAGTTGAAGATGAGGTGATTTCCTTCGAGCCTCAAGAGATCAACGCGTTGTTTGAACTCCCCAACATCGCGGCGGTGTAAGGTAATAGAATAATGTCGATGCCTACAGACGCCGAAATGAATGATGCCCTCACAATCATCGCCAAACCGGGGTCAGAGTGGAACACTTTCCCAAAGGGCATTCAGTCATTGGCGCTTAACTGCTTGATTGTCGAGGCCAACCTGTGGCTTTATTTCATCACGCGGTCGTTGCTCCCCACAACGCATGACACCTCAATTTCAAGGAACCGTGCTATGGTCATTTATTGCATCATGCGGGGAATTCAGCTAGACGTGGGACCCATCATTGCCCCACAGATTCAGGGGTTATTCTTCAAGCCAAGGGGTCAGCTATTCTTCCCCTTTCTTGTGACAAGATTGTGCGCCAATGCAGAGTTCATGGAGGATGCGCCAGTCAGAGCAGTGAATGGAGTCCTGTCAGCGCAAAGTCTGAGAAGGATATTAAAGGACTCACCGCATTTACTTGGCGCGGCCAACGTAAAGAAGAGGCCACCAAAGTCACAAGAACCATCATCCCCTCAACTTTCTCAACCCAAGAAGAGGAAACTGGTCAAGAAGAATTTTGAGATTTAGGCGTCCAATTCACAACCTAGTGAAGCTAAGGAAACTGTTCAGCTCGACGCCTACACCCAAGCCTTGACCATTTATACTCCTCCCATTGATCCAATCACTGAGGAGCCCTCTTCACCACCAACCTCTCCTTTTCCTTCCCCTCAAATCCAAAAAGAGCCACTTCATTCCCCTACCACCCAACGCGGCCTCCAACGCCTCTTCAACTTCCTATCGCAGACTTAAACGAAGAGACGAAAGAAGTGTCGCTGCCTTCTTCGCCCCACCTGGAGTTAACCCTCTCCTCGCCTCAATCATCTACCTTTCGAGAGGTAACTCCACCACCACCACCACCACCACCACACTTTGAGCCGACCCTGACTCTGGATCCTGAGGAGTCAGCGCCCTTCCAATTCTCACCGCCTCGTCATGAACCTCAATTTTCCAATCTTCCAACTCCACCAACTATCGAACCTTCTGCCCGCCCAACATCTCAACCACAGGCAGAAGCATCTACCAGCACGCATCATCAAGAAGAACCATATCACTTGCGGCATGCCTCTCCTCCGCTACCGTTTGTTGATTTAAATTTGGATGATTTGCTGCGGTACTTGGATGATGGGATTCTTCACCCTGTCATAGGAGACCTGGATGAAATTCAGCGCAAGGAGATGGAAAGTCTCCAGCAGCAAGAAGACTTGGCTCAACAAATTTCACAATTGGGTCAGCAAGTGACTCAAATGGCGCAGCAATAATCGGAGCTTCGGAGTTTTGTTCAACGCCAAGCTCGACGTTAGGATGAACAATTCAGCACTTTGATGAATTATATCAATGAACTGTTCGTCCAACTTATCCCGGCGCCAGTTATTCCTCCTTCCCTTCAGCAACCCCTTCATTTCAACGATCCAAATCCTCCTCATGCGGACAACAATGACAACGCCCCGGGGAGAACTTAAATTTGGGGGTGTTCTATTGGATTTATTTTTTTCCCTTCTTTTCTTACGTTTATTCCTTTGAATTCTTTTGTAAATAGTACAACGCATAATACATTTACATCAATAAAATATTCAATTCATGAATCTCTTTGTTCTCCTTTGTTTGTGCTTTCAATTATTTCTTGCTTTATTACTTTCTCTGCCTTGTTTTTGTTTCTCCGTCCAACCTCCATGATGAAATTTATGCACTTTACCTGTAGACTTATTGAAATAAGAGGATTAACTCACAAGCCTTAGGATATTACACTTGGTAAATTACTTCTAAGAGTTAGTATGCGTTGCAAGCTTTGCCTCAAACATCTTTTACAATTTTTTTTTTCAAAGGCAATCTCATAACTCGATTTCAGCAATGAGAACCTTGCTGCCTTCAAATTTGGGGGTAAGAAAGGTTTGAGCCATGCGTTCATAATTCAAAAATGAATAAATAAATAAATAAAGTTATTAATATATTTCTTTGGACAAACAACTCCGCTGACAACGCATAAAATTCGCCTGTTAAGAGTTGAGTTGAGAATGGCTCTTTAAAGCCCCATAATCAAAGGTGAGAGTCCAGGATCAGCGCAAAGTAATTAAAACGGTACCACTGTCGACGCAACCAAAAAGGAACGCGATAAGTGCCGAGTTGCGAAAGGGTATTTGCTCGAAGTTGGCTGCCTCCATGCACCCCATCGTTGGTATGTCAAAAGGAAGGTAGATAGCCCGGATCAATGCAAGTCCATATTAAAAAAAAAAAATTATTTTTGAAACTTTATGAATGAATGAACTCCAAAGCACATTACTAAACTGAGGACATCAGATTGGCTGGAAATGAGTAAGGGTATTTTTGAGGAATAAGCTTGCCGCATCTAAAAATTAGAAGTACTTTCAAATAGTCGATTAAAAAAGAACTTGGTATGGTTATCTGATTGTTGATATAGTCAAGGAATAGAAGGAATATTGAGAGGGTGCGCTTTTACTTAGACTCAAGCTGTAGAATTTAATAAATCTTTAAATAAATGTTCGAGGACAAACATTAACTCAAATTTGGGTGTGTGATAACTTGTAGAAATACAAGTTATTATAGTCACTATTTTATTTAATTAGAGTAACTTTGGAGTTAAAACACATGATTTTGGTAGTTGAATGATGAAAAATGTATCACCATGCGTTGGCACTACTTACTAAAGAAAATACCTGAAAGACGATGAGCTTTTCTGTTCCTAACGCAGAATTAAGAAGAAAAGAAGTGCAAACAACCAAGTACGAAGAGACGAAGTTGCTGCAAGAACAAGTGGAAACCCATGCGTCGAGCCTATGCGTTGAGACCATGCGTCGAGAAAGGAACAGACGCATGCTCAAACAACTGTCATGTCATTATGAAAAAGGACAACACCCAATCAGATCATGGCAGAACAAATAGGCTGACAATCTGAAAAGTCTATGCAGCATGGCTGAAATTTAATGCAAAGGTGTCAAGTTATCATGACATCAACTTTTTGACGCCTATAAATAGCTCAAAAGCTTCTCCAAAGAGGAGGAGAGAGACCAGTTCAAGAGGCGAAAGCTCTGCATTATTTCTTCCTCACCATAACCAGCCTTCATTTCAAGCTCTTCTGAGAGAAAGATTATGAGCACCTTCAGAGTCGTCTCGCAATGAGTGAGAATCTTCAACCTATGGAATCTATGTATCAGATAGCAACCATCTCAAGCCACCATGAAGCAAGAAGTTTCCAGTGGCAGCTTGACGTCTTCCATTTATGTTTATTTTCCATTCCCCTCTTTCTTGCTTATATTTTGTTAATGACATTCGTGAGAACGATTTATTTTCTTAATATGAGTTCGATTGACTATTATCTTCCATCTATTTCCATATTAAACACCTTGCACCATGTTTGAATGCTAAATGAGTTAGATGTTAAAAGTTAGTTTTTCTTGAGAAATTCTGAGTATATTACATCTTGATCAATGCATATTTTTAGCTTGCATAACTTTGTCTGACAAACAAAAGTAGTAAGCATGACTATCGAGCTTGAGAGAGTGGACAGTTAATCTGTAGCATTTATTAAGACTAGATGAGTTGCAGAGATGTAGTTCATCTTTAGCCAACGCAAACTTACCATGCGTCTTAGAGATAAGATTAATGTGGCGTCGAAACATCGGGAGATGGATTCACAAACGCAGTTTATAAGTATGTAATTGTACTTAGAAAGCTTAGGTAACAACTAGCTCTTCCGTTAACTCTACTTCTATCGCATGGTTCCATTCATTCTCAACACATGCTATCTGACACTAAATGACATATGACTAACCATCGCCGCATCCACCTCATGTTAGTATAGGAAATTCTTTTCATTCTTTATGTATAGTTTTAGACATACAAACAGCAAATGCACATATTACATGTATAGTTCACCGCATAGTCAAGAATCTAATCTCAACGCCTAGTTATTACAATTCCCTGCGTTCGACCCTAGACTCACCAGGAAACCTATAAATGCTTATACTTGGGCTTTTATAGGAAAACTTGCTTAATTATGATCACTTAAAAGTAATTCTCGACGCATCCTTGTACAGAAATGATAAATCTATTCTTGTGCAAATGGCTAAGAAACACAATTTAATTACACGAACAACCTTTTTCGACTCCTATAAATAGCCCATTGCACTTCAGGATCAAGTAGAGGGAAATACTCAGTGGTGAAAGCTCTGCGCAAATTCTCACTCTACCTCTATAGCCATCCTCTATTTCGAGCTCTTCCATGAGAGGATTTTGAGAGTGTTCAGAGTCACCTCTCAAAGAGTGAGAATCCATCCCTATATAAATTATGTATTAGATAGCCACCATCTCAAGGTTCCAAGAAGCAAGACATTGCCATTGGTGGCCTGACGACTTCCATTTTCTTTCTTTCTTTCATTATGAATACCGTTCTTGCTTGTATTTTGTTAATAACTTTCGAGAGATTGGATTATCTCCTTAATACAACTTCGATTGACATTAAATTTCTATCTATTCTCATTTATAACATCTTGCATCATGAATGTTGAATGATTAATGAGTTACAAATAAGTTGTAGTATTTCCAAATGTGATTAAGTTTGCTTTCATCTTGATTAAAATGGGTACTTCAAACTTGCTTGCATCTATTGAACAAATAGGTCTAACTGAGTATATTCATCTGCTTGAGAGAGTCAGTGAGTAATTAACAACATTTAACAAGAAAAAATTAGGCTTTAGAAATAAAGTTTTTCTTTTGTCCGAAGAGCTCACCACGCGTCTTAGAGATAAGATTAATGTGACGTCAAAGCATCGAAAAAGATGCATTCTCCATCTCGAGTTTGTAAGCATGAAAAATTATTTATCACTTAGGAAAATGCTAGCTACTTATCTTAACTTACCCTTTTTTATGTTCCATTCTTTTCACACATGCTATCTGGACTTGTTTATACTTGACTATCTCCACCCATCATTCATTCTACATCACAATTCCACATGTTCATCCACCCATTCATTTTTGTATAAAGTTATTCTTTGTAGTTATTTTAGAAAACAACAACATTTGTAAGTATTATATAGTTCAATGCATCAAATTGAAGAATAATCTTAACGCATAATTGTTACAAATTCCTGTGTTCAACCCTGGACTCTCCAGGAAAATCATTTTAAACTTGCACTTTGGTTTTTATAGGAAAACTTGCATTTAATATATATATCTTTCTTTATTCTTAGTGCAGCACTAGGCCAATATGAACATAACGCATCATACACACTTAAAACGCAATAAGTTTTTGGCGCCGTTGCCGGGGATTTGTCTTAATGATTCAATTTTTGAACAATTGTTTGGTTTATGCATAAATCTTAATTTTGGGCCGTACAATGCGTTTTGTCGAATACGTTGTTGATAGTTTATGAGTAAAAAGGAATAACCTGCGTTCATTTCTGACCCCGAAATTGAGAGAGCCTTTCGAAAACGGAGTAAAATCCACTAAAAGTGGAGACAACTCTACAGAGAGAAGAAGATGGAGAACCAACGCAACAATATTAATTTGCTGAAGAAAGTTAACAATAACAATGAAGCTAACGATTAAGAGCGCAATAATGAAGCACTTAATAATGCGTTGGCCCAGGCTCAACTTCAAGCTCAGCTACAAGCTGGGATACATACTCATCCAATCCTGTTAGCTCATGATCGAAATAGGCCAATTCGAGACTACGCATCACCAATTCTTTATGACTTTTCACCTAGAATAAGGCGTCCTGCATTCCAAGGATCAAGATTTGAGATGAAGCAAGTGATGCTTCAAATGCTCCAGATCGGGAGGCAATTTGGGGGAACACCTGACGAGGATTCTCATGCTCATTTGAAGAGCTTCATAGAGATATGCAACACGTTTGTTATCCCTAACATCACGGTAGATGAGATACATTTGACACTATTCCCGTTCTCCCTCAGAGGTGAGGCATGACAATGGGCATACTCTCTTGAACCCGGTGAGATTACAACATGGAACCAAATGATTGAAGAGTTCCTGAAAAAGTTTTTCCCACCAACTGAGAATGCCAGAAGAAGAAGAGACATTGCTAATTTCTAGCAAAAAGATAGAGAGACCCTAAGCGACGTTTGGGCGATATTTAAAAGGCTGGTGAGAAATTGTCCGCATAATGGTTTGCCTGATTGCGTTCAAATGGAGATATTCTATGACGGTTTGAGGGAGATATTCTATGACGGTTTGACTAAAGCGTCTCAGACAGTTACAAATGCTGCCGCAGCTAGAGGTTTATTAGATAAAACGTATACTGAGGCCGAAGACATTTTGGATAGAATCTCCAGGAACAACAAAGACTGGGAAGACCATGGTTACAGTCGATCTGGCAGACGACGAAATAGTGCATTGGATGCACCAGAGAATGACACTGTTATTGTGTTACAGGCACATGTCACCGCCATGACCAACTTACTACAAACCATGAGAATGAATCAAAAAAATGCAGGAGGCGAAGAACAAGTAAACGCAGTAAACCAGGTTGCTGCAATGGGGTGTGTTGGATGCGGGGAGTCACATGCTTACGAAGTGTGCCCACAGAACCCACAGTCTGTGTGCTTCATAAAAAACAACCCCTATTTTAAGACGTACAACCCTGGCTAGAGAAAACATCCCAATTTCTCATGGGTGAAAATAACCAGACTGAGCAGCATAGTGCTCCATTGAATAACAGAGGTGGATCATTTGGATTCCACCAGGGGAAACAAAGGTAAACTCAATCACATGGACAGCAACATCAAGCGTCCAATCTGTCGTTGTCAATGGAAGCCTTACTAAAAGAGTACATGCAAAAGAATGACGCCTTACATCAAACTCAAGCGTCATCAATATAGAATTTGAAGCTCCAAATTGGCCAGATTGCGGGAGAGCTAAAAACGCGGCAGGAAGGATCTCCTCCTAGCAATACAGAAGCTCCGCGTAACGTAGGCAGTTGAGGAAAAGAGCAATGTCAAGCTGTGATGTTGCACAGTGGAAAACTAATAAATAAACTTCCCTGCCCAGGGAAAAAGACTCCTCTTAATCAGACAATAGTTACTTTAGACCACCAAGAAAACTTTCAACCAACAGTCCAGTCACCTTCTAATCTTACAGAAGAACACGATAACACAACGCTCCAAAAACAAACTGATGCACAAAGAGCTTTATCGAGAAAATCAGCATCCACTAGCGCATCAGCCGAGCTTCAAACGCCTCCTTACTCACAGAGGTTAAGGAAGAAGAAAAATGATGAGGGGCAGTTCAGATGCTTCTTGGACGTGTTAAAGTAATTACATATAAACATTCCACTAGTCAAAGCACTGAAGCAAATGCCCACCTATGTTAGTTTCTCAAGGACATTCTGTCCATAAAGAGAAGAATAGGAGAATATAAGACTGTAGCCTTAAAGAAAGAATGTAGCGTTATGGTTCGTGAACGGATTCCCACCAAAATGAAAGACCCGAGAGCTTCACAATTTTCTATTCCGTTGGAGGAGTCAATATAGGGAAGGCACTATGTGATCTGGGGGCAAGTATCAACCTCATTCCCTTATCCGTGTTCAAGAAATTGGGGATCGCATCTCAGCCAACCGCAATTACTTTACAATCGACATATCGACCCGTCGTGCATCCCGAGGGAAAGATCGAAGATGTTCTAGTGAAAGATGATCGTTTCATTCTCCCTGCAGACGTCATAATCTTGAATTATGAGGCAGACAAGGATGTACCGATCACGCCCATTTCTGTCAGCGGGACGCATGCTTATTGATGTCCACAAAGGGGAGATCACTATGAGAGTAAATGGTCAAGAAGTAATCTTTAACGTGTTTAAGGTGTTGAAAAAGAAATATTAAAATGGCTAGACGTAGGTGTCATCTTCCCCATTTTCGACACCAAATGGGTAAGCCCTATATAATGCGTCCCAAAAAAAGGAGGCATAACGATAGTCCCTAATAAGAAAAATGGATTAATTCCCACCCGCATTGTCACTGGGTGGAGAATCTGTATGGACTATCGAAAACTTAACGCAACAACAAAGAATGATCCCTTCCCCTTGCCTTTTATTGATTGAATGGTAGACAAACTTATGGGGAATGAATACTTCTATTTCTTGGACGGCTATTCAGGCTATAACTAGATAATGATTGCTCTTAAAGACCAAGAGAAGACTACATTCACTTGTTCTAGTGGAACGTTTACTTTTTTGGCCCATGCCATTCGAACTATGTAATGCCCCAAGCACCTTCCAAAGATGCATGATGGCGATCTTCTCAGAATTCCTTGAAGAGTCAGTGGAGATTTTTATGGACGATTTTTTAGTCGTTGGAAATTCATTTGATGCCTATTTAGCCAATCCAGAAAAAGTTCTAAAGAGACACGAGGACACCAAATCTTGGTATTAAATGGGGAAAAATGCCATTTTATGGTCAACGAAGGAATTGTTCTCGGTTATAAGGTGTCTAAGAAGGGCCTAAAAGTGGATCATGCTAAGATTGATGCTGTGGAAAAGCTACCGCCTCTTACCAATGTTAAGACATTGTACAGCTTCTTAGCGCATGCAAACTTCTACCGCATGTTCGTAAAAGACTTTTAAAAAATTGCACACCCTTTAAGCTCATTGCTGGAACAAAATAGACCCTATATTTTTTATGAGGAAGCCCTCAAAGCTTTTCAAACTCTGAAAGCAGCATTAGTGACAGCACCGATTTTAATCATCCCAAACTGGTCGCAACCGTTTGAACTCATGTGTGACGCAAACGATTATGCGATGAGAGTTGCTTTAGTTCAATGCAAAGATAAAGTGCTGCACCCAATAGCCTATGCCAGCAAAACTCTCAACGAGGCTCAAGAGAACTACACAAGTACTGAGAAAGAATTGTTGGCAGTAGTATTCGCTATGGAGAAATTCAGAGCTTATCTTTTAGGGTCTAAGGTCATCATTCATACAGACCACTCAACAATCCGATATTTGATGACAAAGAAAGATGCGAAGCCTAGATTCATTAGATGGATTTTGGTTCTTCAGGAGTTCGACACAAAAATTGTTGATTGGAAAGGTATAGAGAACAATGTGGTTGATCACCTCTCGAGACTTGAGAATATTAAACATGATCAGAAACAGCCGAAAGTCAACACAAGCTTTCCAACTGAGGTTGTACTCAAAGTCGAGGAATTGGTTCCTTGGTATGCGGACATTTTCAACTTTCTAGCGTGCAATTCCCTAAAGACTTCAATGCACACCAGAAGAAAAGGTTGATGCATGACGCAAAGTTTTATTATTGGGATGAGCCTCAACAACGGGGGCCAGATCATATTCTCGGACTCCGCGTCCCTAAAACTTGGTACCAATGCATCCTCTCGCAAAGTCATGACTTATCCTACGGAGGACACTTCGGAGGGCAACACACTACTGTCAAGGTACAACAAAGTGGATATTTCTGGCTGACACTTTTCAAAGATGCGAGAGACTTTGTAATGAGGTGCTATAAGTGTCAACGCACTGGGAATATCTCAAGTCGGAGCGATATGCCACTTACCTCTATACTTGAGGTCGAACTCTTTAACGTTTGGGGTATTGACTTCATGGACCCATTTCCCGCCTTCAAATGGCCACAATTACATTTTGGTAGTTGTGGATTATGTATCAAAATGAGTCGAAGCAACTTCTTACGCAACAAATGATGTGACAATAGTCTCTAAATTCCTTCAAAAGAACATATTCACCAGATTTGGAACACCGAAAGCCCTAATTAGTGATGAAGGTACTCATTTCATCAATAAAATTATCTCTAAGTTGCTAATTAAGTATAATGTGCATCATAGGGCGGCGACTGCATATCACCCACAGACTAATGGGCAGACAGAAATTTCTAACCGAGAGCTGAAAACTATCTTGGAAAAGGTAGTAAACAGCTCTCGAAAGGACTGGGCGTCAAAGTTGGACGAGGCATTGTGGGCATATAAAACAACATTTAAAATGCCTCTTGGAATGTTATCGTCCACGCTTGTCTTTGGAAAAGCATGCCACTTGCCCTTTAAGCTACAACACAAGGCACTCTGAACCGAAAAGAAGTTGAACCTGAATCTTGAAGCTACTGGAGAAGCCTATCAGCTCCAGCTTGATGAGTTGGCACGATCAAAAGAAATCTTTGCATAATGAGCAAAAAGTTCTCCTTGTTATCTCTCATTTGTGTCTATTTCTAGGGAAATGAAGAACAAGATGGTCTTTGTGATCTATTTTCAGGGAAATTAAGAACAAGATGATCTAGGCCGTTTGTGATTAAAGAAGTCTTTCCTCATGGTGCCATAGAATTGATGAACGAAGACTTGCTGTCACTGCAATGCCTTAAACACATTAAAGATTACTTCTTGATCATTTACTCTCATGGTGATCTCCCCTTTGTGGACATCAATAAGCGTGCGTCCCGTTGACAAAAATGGGCATCCAAGTATGATCGACACACCCTTATCTACTCTGTGGGAAAAATGAAACGATCAACTTTCACCAGAACATCTTCGATCTTTCCCTCAGGATGCACGATGGGTCGATCTGCCCAATTGTAAAGTAATTGTGGTTGGCTGAGATGCGATCCATAATTTCTTGAACACGGATAGGGGCATGAGGTTGATACTTGCCCCCAAATCACACAGTGCCTTCCCTATATTGACTCCTCCAATGGAATAGAGAATTGTGAAGCTCTCCGAGTCTTTCATTTTGGTGAGAATGCATTCACAGACCATAGCTCTGGATTCTTGCGTTAAGGCTACAGTCCCATATTCTCCTATTCTTCTCTTTTTGGACAGAATATCCTTGAGGAACTTAACATAGGTGAGCATGTCCTCCAGTGCTTCGATTAGTGGAATGCTTATATGTAATTGCTTTAACACGTCCAAGAAGCGTTTGAACTGCCCCTCATCATTTTTCTTCTTCCTTAACCACTGTGGGTAAGGTAGCATTTGAAGCTCGGCTGATCCACAGGTGGATGCAGATTTTCTTGATAAAGCTCTTTGTGCGTCAGTTTGTTTTTTACGCATTGTGTTGTCGTGTTCTTTTATAGGATCAGAAGGTGATTGGACTGTTGGTTGAAAGTTTTCTTGGTGGTGTGAAGTAACTATTGTCTGATTAAGTGGAGTCTTTTTCCTTGGGGGAGGGGGAGTTCATTGATCAGTTTTCCGCTGTGTAGTATCATAGCTTAACGCTCCTCTTTTCCCAAGCTACCCGCGTTACACGGGGCTTCTGTATTTAGAGCTATTTAGAGCTACAAATTTCGTAGTGATGAACGTCTAAAGTTTGTAGTAAGGCATCATTCTTTTGCATGTACCATTTTAGTAGGGCTTCCATTGACGGCGACAGATTGGATGCCTGATATGGTTGTCCATAAGATTGAGTTTGCCTTTGTTGCCCCGGTGGAATCCAGATGATTCACCTTTATTATTCAATGGGGCATTATGCTGCTCAGGCTGGTTATTTCTGTAAGCCCTACTCTTATCTTTGGAAGATGGCAAGCAAAGTAGGCAGGTGATTGAGAAAAGATGGCCAAGAGCCTTCGGCTTGAGTGGCTATGCATTTGCTAGTTGAGGTATGCGTCCATGAGGTTGAGCATGGGTGAAGGTTGGTGCTATGTATATGTTGAGGCTGTTGGGCAAGTGGTCATGTGTTGGTTGATGATAGTAGGGGGTTGAGTTGGAGAAGCGTGTGTTCAAGAGAGCCTATGGGACATATGGATGGTACTATGTGTCCAAGCTAGCATCTAAGTTTGCCAAAGGAGGTTGCGTTTGTATAATGAAGGAGTTACTTTGTTTATTGAACAATTAAATTAAATAAAATAAAAGAGAAAGTGGAAGCAAGTCGGCAACTTGTTTAAGTGTGTAAAACTGAGTTTCCGATCATTTTCTACATTTTCAAAAGCTTCAACTGATTCCATTTCTTAGCTGAGCGACTAAAAAGAGAGATAGAAGAAGGAGTCTAGGGCAAATTTGGGTTGAATTCTTATTGGTTTCGTGGTGTAATTGAAGTAATTTGGGATCATCTGGCGAACGAAGAGGAGTTAAGCTCCAAAAACTTGAGGTAAGCTAGTAAACATATATCTTTATAAGTTTGTAGAAGGGAAGAAGTTCTAATTTGGCCTGGAAATATGATTTTTAACAAATAGAAGTGAGAATAGAAGTGAAGGCAGAAGCTGAGATAGACGGGTATCGCTGGAAAAGCAGCAACACTGAAAGTTTAAGGGTGAGCAGCGAGACGAGTGTCGTTGGTATCGCTGGAAGCTTTGTGTCTCACAATTCTTGCTGGGTATCGCTGGTATCGCTGACTGATAACTTGTAGAAATACAAGTTATTATAGTCACTATTTGAATTAATTAGAGTAACTTTAGAGCTAAACGTATGATTTTGGTAGTTGAATTATGTAAAATGTATCACCATGCGTTGGCACTATTTACAAAATAAAATACCTGAAAAATTATGAGCTTTTCTTTTCTTAACTTAGGATTAAGAAGAAAAGAAGCACAAATAACCCAAGCACTAGAGACGAAGCTGCTGCCAGAACAAATGGAAACTCATGCGTCGAGACTATGCATTGAGACCATGCGTTGAGAAAAAGTAGATACGGACGCTTGGGCAAAAGCTATCATGTCATTATGCAAAAGGATGACACGTTATCAGATCATGGTAGAACAAATGGGCCCACGATGTGAAAAGTCTGTGCAGCAGGGCATGGAATTTAATGTAAAGGTGTCACGTCATCATGAGTTTCAACTTTTCGACGCCTATAAATAACCTAAAGCTTCTCCAAAGGAAACGAGGAGGAGAAAAACGAGAGAGAAACGAGTTCAAGAGGTGAAAGCCCTGCACAAATCCTCCTCTGCCATAACCAGCCTCCATTTCGAGCTTTTCTGAGAGAAGGATTCTGAGAACTTTCATAATCGTCTCCCAGTGTGTGAGAATCTTCACCATATGAACTTTATGTATCAAATAGCAACCATCTCAAGCCTCCATGAAGCAAAACGTTGCCAGTGGCGCCTTGACGTCTTCAATTTCTGTTCTATCTCCATTTCCCTCCTTTTTACTTATTAATGACATTCGAGAGAATGGTTTATTTTTTTACTATGAGTTTGATTGACGATTATCTTCCATCTATTTCCATATTAAATATTTTACACCATGTTGTTTGAATGCTAAATGAGTTAGATGTTAGAGTTAGTTTTTCTTAAGCAATATGAAGTATGTTACATCCTGATTAATGCATATCATTAGCTTGCATCGCTTTGTCTGACAAACAAATGTAGTAAGCACGACTATCTGGTTTGAGAGAGTAGATAGTTAATCTTGAGCATTTATCAAGACTAGATAAGGTGCAAAGATATAATTCATCTTTTGCCAATGTAAACTTACCATGCGTCTTAGAGATAAGATTAGTATGGCATCGAAACATCGAGAGATGGATTTTCAAACTCAGTTTGTAGGTATGTACTTGTACTTAGATAGGCTTAAGTAATAACTAGCTCCTGCATTAACTCTATTTTTATCACATGGTTCCATTCATTCTCAACGCATGCTATTTGACACTAAACGACATTTGACTAACCATCAGCGAGTCCACCTCATTGTTAGTTGTAGGAAATTTTATTCATTCTTTATGTATAGTTTTAGATACATACAACTCATGCACATATTACATGTATAGTTCACCGCATAGTCATGCATCTATTCTCAATGCCTAGTTATTGCAAATCCTTGCGTTCGACCCTGGACTCACCAAGAAACCTATAAGAGCTTATACTTGGGCTTTTTATAGGAAAACTTGCTTAATCATGATCCTACTTGAGTAATTCTCGACGCATCTTTGTACGGAAATTATCATATCTATTTTTGTGCAACAAGCTAAGAAACTCAATATAAATCGAAAATTGAAATCGAACAACAACAAACACTGACTAAGTAAGTGTCGCTAGTCTCGCTAGTCATGGTATCGCTAGTACAATTTTATCCGTAACTCAATTTCGCTAGTAGTCTTGCTGGTTATGTGAAATCTCGCTTATTAATGATTATTTTGATAGAAATTGGTCTTGGTGGTGAACCATTGAATAAGTGTAAATATGTAAAGCTTGTTGGTAATGTAAAAGGAAATTTTAGGGAAGTCTAACATGAGAAATGTATTATTTCAGGCCGAGAAGAGCTAGGAAAGGTGTATAACCCACTAAAGGCCCGGGACAAGTTGTGACTGATGTTTGTATTTAAAATATGTTTACTTTGAACAAAGTTTCATTGTTGAAAGATTATGTTTGGAACGTCACTATATGATTATGCTTTCACGAGTTTAAACGTGCATATTATGTGTTTTATAATGAAAATCATTTGAAGCATGTTGTTTGTTTAATGAGTTTATGAAAAACATGTTGTTTTTAATTTATGATTTTATAAAGCATTGAAGCTTGTGAATGAAATTGTGAAGATTTGAGATGCTAAAAACTCGTGAATTTATATTATGCCATATATTTAAAAACATGATGATTTTGAATATTGTTTGTGAAAAGACTCCCAATGCTAAAGGACACGGAGAAGGCATGTGGGTAGTCTGGATATGAAAATGGTTCCTAATGCTGAAGGACTCGGAGAAGGCATGTGGGTGGCTGAAATCTTGTATATGGGGCCCAGTATTGAAGGACTCGGAGAAGGTACTCGGGTAACCCAGGATATGATATTTTTGTACACATAGAGAGATGGTAGATGTTGGGTGTGTCGAGATTACTCTACCCCAAGGATGTTTTCAATGTTGAGTAGCGTTGAGCTTCGCTCCACCTCAACTAAGGGAAATGGTTTGAGATAAACGAAATTTCTGAGTATCTATTCTTGGAATGAACAGATTCGATTTGATAATGCTATTTAAGCATGTTTTGCAGTGTGTATAACTTTGAATCGATGTTTTATATGTATTGTTTAAAATGTTTATACTATGATTAGTTTTCGAGCTAAAGGGAAGTTTTTACAAAACAAGTCACTCACTGGGCAACCTAGCTTATGTTTTCCTTGTTTTTCTGTTTTCCAGGTGGCGAGCAAGTCCGGGGTGCTTAGCCTACACAGAAACTCGTCTGGACCCATCACTAGTGTCTAGTATCTTGAGAATTGTAAACATTTGAACTTAATCATCAGTTGTACATATATAGGGTTAAGGGTGTTGTTGAGAAATTGATGTAAATGTATATTTTGAGTGGAAAAAATGTTCGTATGATAATTTTACCTTGGTTTAAATATGTTGTTCAATTATTGTGCATAACTGCTTATTAGGTGATGGTCAAATTTTAAGGTTGGCAGTAGATGCCGATAGAGGGTCGGTGTCTGCTGTCATCGCACTTCCTTCTGAGTTAGGAGGGTACCTAGGAGGGGGTGTGACAGTTTCCACTCCATGAGAAGTTGGGATGATTTCTCCGGCTAGGGTAGTACGTGTTAGAATAGAAGTTATTTATTATGAAGCACACAGACTGTGGGTGTTGTGCGTTTGATGTGCTTAATATGTGTGATACTAATTTGTCAAGTTTTCCTATTCTTCACCCAAGTATAACAAAGAATGAGGTTATCTCGGTGAGTCCGAGGTCGAACACAGGGACTATGGAGATTCTAGAATTCATTGGATTATTTAAGTTATGCGTTATAAGAAGGTTGTCACACTCCATCCTAGGTACCCTCTTAACCAGGAGTGAGTGTGAAGACAATAGACACCAACCCTCTCACGACAGCTACTACCAACCCTAAACCTTAACCATTACCTGATAAATAGTTACACAATATTTTAACAACATAAATAAAACCAGGGCTAAGTTATCACAACAGCCAAGCTATCTCAAAACAATATACCTGATAAACCTTAACCCTAAACCTTAACCATTACCTGATAAATAGTTACACAATATTTTAACAACATAAATAAAACCAGGGCTAAGTTATCACGACGGCCAAGCTAGCTCAAAACAATATACTATTGCAACTGTTTCTAAACTTCCTTAACCCTCTCTATATGTACAACACTTGAATAAGTTCAAATATTTACAAGTTTCAAAGTACTAAACACTAAAGATGGGCCCAGACGAGAATCTTGTGTAGGCTAAGCACCCCGGACACGCTCATTACCTGGAAAACATAGAAACAAGGAAAATATGAGCTAAATTGCCCAATGAATGACTAATTTTAAGTTTTCCTTAAACAACGTATGCAAAACATAGATTCCAGCCATAACTAACAATAACGTGTGTAACCCGTAGCTTAAACATACATAATCATCTGTGAAACAAATACACATAAACTAGTTTATTTAAAACTTTTCCTTAGTTGAGGCAGAGCTAAGCTCAAAGCTACTCAACGTCGAATTAACGTTAGTTGGGGCGGAGTATTCTCAACACACCCAACGTCTATACACATATTTCATAACTAGAGTCACTCGAGTACCTTCTCTGAGTCCTTCAGTACAGGGCCCCTTAACAAATTCCAGGCCACTCTCATGTCTTCTCCGAGTTCTTCAGCATGGGGCCATTTCCATACATAATTTACCCATATGCCTTTTTCAAGTCCTTCAGCATGGGAGTCATTTCCATGCATAATTTACCCATATGCCTTTTTCAAGTTTTTCAGCAGGTAGCTTGTGTCGAGGGTTACTATGCGTTGGTGTGTTGGTGAAAAAGTTTGCGCCAACCAACTTATTTTTAAAAGGAATGGAAGTGGAGGTTAAGTCGGCAGCATATATATATGAGTGGGCTGAGTGTTTAATCATTTTAAACACTTTCCAAAGCTCGAGTCAGTTCCATTTTTTAGACAAACAACGAGGAAAGGTAGAAAAAGGTATTCATGTCAAATTCGAGGGGAATTCTATTCGTTTTGGTGGTGTAACTAAAGCTGGAACAGAAAGTTCGATTGTGGTCGTGAAATCCGAGCATGGTCTAGTGTTTGGAGAAGTGCGAGGTGGGGAAGTTAAAGACAGGGCTGACATTTTAAGGTTAATAAGTTAACTCAATTTCTAACCATTTCTATGAAGGATGTTTGAGTTAAATTTGAGGGGAAACATGTAGAATTGTAGGTGGAAGTGATTGCTATTGATTTGCTAGGTGATTGAGAGCAACTCGGTGTTATTTAAGAATATCTCTCAAACGGAGAAGAACCATGCTCTGAAATTTTGAGGTAAGTTAGAGAACCTATTCCTTTACAAGTTTGTAGATGGGAAGAAGTTCTGAGTTTGGCTAGAAATGCGACTTTTATCAGGTAGAAGTGAGAACAAAAGGAAAGGAAGAAATTGTGGCTGTCAGGTGTCGCTGGAATTGTAGTGTCGCTGAGAAGTTGGAGCGGTAGTAGCGAGACGAGTATTGCTGGTAGCGCAGAAGGCTATGCGTCTCCCAAGTCTCACTGAGTGTCGCTAGGTATCGCTACTCAAGGTGAATCTCGCTAGTCTCGCTCATTATGGTCTCGCTAGTGTCGTATATTTGTAGGCCAATCTCGCTAATAATCTCGCTCATTATGAATTATTTAAGGAGAAATGAGTCTCGGTGATGAAGCATGATTGGAATTTAATTATGCAAACTTAATGGTTATGGAAAGGAAGTTTAGAAAAGCTTAACACGAGAAATGTGTATTTACAGGCCAAGAAGAGCTAGGAAAGACATATAATCCGCTCAGGGCCTAGGACAAGTAGTGAGTGACACTTTTCTTTCTCTAAATGAATTTATTTAAAATGTTTAGCCAGACTTTCTTATTAAATATAATTTTATGATGATTTATTTCAAGATAAGCATGATGGCTGGTTATACTCGATTTTAAGGCATTGTTGAAGAAAATGTTTATAAGATATTGTTTATTGAGAAACGCTTTGTTTTCCACTAGAGGTTTTACAATGAACTTTTTATGCAAAACATACCTATTTCTGAAATGTTTTCTAAGGGACCCAATGTTGAGGGACATTGAGAAGGCATGTGGGCAACCCTGTGACTTAAACGGAGCTCAATGCTGAGGGACATTGAGAAGGCATTTGAGTTTCCGAGGGACCCAATACTAATGGACTCGGAGAAGGTACTTGGGCATCCCGATATATTCCTATGTGCACATAGAGATTGCGGACGTGGTGCGTTGAGTTTTGCTCTGCATCGACTAAGGAAAATATTCATTTTCGACGTTGGGTGTGTTGAGTCTTGCTCTATCCCAACTAAGGTTTGTTTTCGACATTGAGAGCATTGAGTCTTGCTCTGCCTCAACTAAGGGAAATGATTGTAAAATTAAACTGAATTCCTGTATGATTTTTCTGAAACGATCATGTATGATTTGGCAAAGGCATTTGAGCATGTTTTTTCCAATAGTTATGATTTGAACCCATATTTTATACGTATTGTGCTATAACGGTTTTACCATGTTCGTTTTCGAACCAAAGACATTTTTACAAAACTAATCACTCACAGGGCTTTTAGCTCATGCTTTCCATGTTTTCTTTTCCACCCAGGTAGAGAGGACGTTCCCGGTGCCTAGCCTACTCCAGCTCGCCCTGCTTAAGCTTCGAGTTATCAGAAACAGTTCACATTGTGGTTGTTGTATGTGTAAATAATCTTATATAGGTAGCATGTAGACCTAGTTATCTTTATGTTGGGATGTGAGATGGGTTGTTGTATAAATTTATTGTGAACATGTTGGAATGTTTAATTATATAACCATAAGTTCTTATGGTTTTGAATTTATGAGTAGATATGTATGAAATAATTTAACAAGTTAATCAGGTACAGATGGACAGTGTACGTCACAAGAGAAGTGATGTTTGCTGTCCTCACATCTCCTCTCGGGTTGAGTAGGGTAATCTGGGAGGGGGTGTGACACTCTGACTGTCCATCGGTCTGACGATGAAAGGTAGTATAGAATTGCAACTTGATTCCTACGCCTTTTGCAAACTCTTCCAGAACTTAGAAGTAAATCTAGGATCTCTGTCTGATATCGTAGTCACTGGTACACCGGATTGACTTACAATCCTGTCCACATACATCTGTGCCAGTCTATCCAGTGTAAAAGTTGCCTTAACCGGCAAGAATCGTGCTATCTTGGTCAATCTATCAATAATCACCCAGATTCCATCAACACCTATGGGGTCCTTGGTAATCCAAACAAGAAATCCATAGTAACATGTTCCCATTTCCACTTAGGAATAGGAAGTAGATTCAGTAACCCTGCCGGCCTTTGTCGTTCAGGCTTTACCTGCTGGAAAACTAAACACTTTGCCACGTACTATGCTATCTTCCTTTTCATACCTGGCCACCATTAAAATTTTCGCAACGTTCTATACATTTTGGTACTGCCAGGATTCATTGCATAAGCTGAGCTATGTGCCTCTTCCAGAATCAACTGTTTAACTTCCACATTCCTTAGCACATAAATTTTTATCCTGTTTCAGCAACACACCATCAGATTTGAGCTCATAGTCTACTCTCTGCTGAGCTTTTACTTCTTCAATCAGTTTTTTAATCACAAGATCTTCTGATTGCTTCCTTATAACCTCATCTACTAACTTAGGTTTCAATTAGAAATGTTCCAACAATGTTTTTTTACCAGTTACCTTTAAACTAGCAGTACTAATCCTGAATTCTTTGAGCAAAGTAACTCTAACTGCGTTCAATGCACATGCTTCGCTTCGGGACTTCCTGCTTAAAGCATTAGCCACAACATTCGCTTTTCCCGGATGATAATCAATAGTCAATCATAATCTTTGATTAGTTCCAACACCTCCTTTGTCTCATGTTAAGCTCCTTCTGATCAAAAATGTATCTCAAACTCTTGTGATCCGTGTAGATATGGCACTTTTCTCCATACAAGTAATGCCGCCATATCTTCAATGCTAAAAGAATTGCAGCTAACTCCAGATCATGAGTAGGGTAGTTACCTTCATAAGGTCTTAACTGCCTAGAAACTAAGCTATCACCTTACCACTTTGCTTCAACACACAGCCTAACCCCTGATGGGAGGCATCACAATAAACCTCAAACTCTTTCCCTGACTTCGGGAGTGCTAGAATAGGTGCAGTCACCAATCTCCTCTTTAATTCCTGAAAACAGCTCACACTTCTCATTCCACTCAAATTTAGTATTTTTCTTAGTCAAACTAGTGAGTGGTAGAGCTATCTTGGAAAATCCCTGCATAAATCTTCTATAGTATCCTGCTAAACCCAGGAAACTACGCACCTCCGTCACAGTTTTAGGCCATTCCCACCTGACTATTGCCTCAATCTTTTGAGAATCCACAATGACTCCCGCAACTGATACAACATGGCCTAAAAACTGATTGTGGCACTTTAAGTGTTAACCATAAGTGTACGGGTCAAGTTATAATATAAGACGGTAAAGTCCGAATATCGTTTCACTGGAGATCCAATTTCGAAGGTTAAAGTTACTTAGTTATTCTAGAATCAAATCAATTTTATTTGAGGATAGGAATTTAACTTGTGAATTATGGAAAATACAAACTAAATAAGGAAAGTAATAAAGTGAAAAACACAAGAGTCAAGAGAGTTCTAGGGTAATGAATCCTTGTTTATTTCATCATGCAATATTATAGAATTCATGGATTTTATTGTAATTCATAAATTAAATTCCTATCCTCAAATAAAATCGATTTGATTCTAAAATAGCTAAGTAACTTTAACCTTCGAAATTGGATCTCCAGTGGAACAATATTCGGACTTTACGGTCTTATATTATAACTTGACCCGTACACTTGCGGTTAACACTTAAAGTGGCACAATCAAGTTTTTGGTGCCGTTGCCGGGGATCCAAATAACGGTTTTTGTTATTTAATATTCATTATAATTGATAGATTTTAATTTGAGGTGTATATTATTTGGTTGATTATTTATTTATTTATTTTATTTTATTTTATTGTATTTTATATTTTCTTTTATTGTATTTTATTTTATTATTATTTTTTTTGTCGATTTATGCCTCGAGACAACACTAATATTCTCTCTCTTGATCCCGAGATTGAAAGGACGTGTAGAAGAAGCCTAAGGGTTCAACACAATCACACCGAGGAGATGGTGGAGGAGATACCAAAGGTAATTTGGGACTACTTCCAACCCACATTATCGGCAAATCAACTCGGCATTATGAATATGCCCATCAATTGTCAACAACTTTGAATTAAAACCGAGGTTGATCCAATTGGCTAGAGAGCTAGCCTTTAAAGGAAGAACCAATGAAGATCCTTACAAGCACCTACGGTCTTTCTTGGAGATATGCGAGACAGTAAAGATGAATGGTGTTTCTAACGATGCAATTAAACTAAGACTTTTTCCTTTCTCTTTACAAGACCGTGCAAAGAATTGGTTGGAAAGCATACCTCTGGATAGCATCACCACATGGGAGATCGTAGCTCAAGCTTTCTTGAACAAATATTTCCCACCGGCTAAATCTCAAAGACTAAGGACGAAGATTGGAACATTCCGCCAACTTCAGGATGAACAACTTTATGAGGCTTGGGAGAGGTACAAGGATCTCTGGAGAACATGCCCTAAACACGGTTACCCGGTTTGGTTGCAAATTCAACTATTCTACAATGGATTAGCAAACTCAACCAAATCCATTCTAGATGCAACCACCGGAGGGTCCATTTTTCAAAGAATGCTCAAGAGGCCTATATCATACTAGAATACTTGGCCACTACATCTTACAATTGGCCATGTGAACGGTCTTCTCCAATCATCCCAAAAGTAACCAGACGATATGAGATGGATGAGGTAAGTTCTCTAAAAGCTCAATTGGCTTCTCTCACTAATGCTTTATCTAAATTGTCTCAAGGAAGCCAAGCTCAAGCAAGTCCGCCATCAATAGCTTCCCTTGCGGCCATGGCAAATCAACAAGAGCCTATTGAGTTAGAAGTGGCCAATTATGTGGATAGAGGACAATACCGAGTTCAACAACAACTCCCGACTCACTATCATCCCAACTTGAGGAGTTATGAGAATTTCTCATAATTTTTCTTTCTTTAAATTTAGTTTTAGGAGTAGTGTAAATTAAATAAGCATGAAATTCAGTTGTAGATTTTCACTGCCAATTGTGTGAGTTAAACGCATACTTTGAACTGAGAACTTTGCTGTTCATCATTCATGCGTTTATCGATAAAATTCCTTGCGCTTTAGAAAGAGCAATCTGGAAAACAGATACGTATTCTGAGTTGATGCGTATTCCCAGAAGCACTCAAGTTCTTATTTGCATCATTTAGTCGCCTATCACGCACACTGGGTGTGCGGCTCAAGGAAATTTTCCTAGATCAGTGAGATATCGAGTAATGAGTATCAGCATTTAATGCCAATTGCGTCATTCACGCCTATATAAACGCAATTCGACTACATAACTCGTTCTATTTTCCCACATTTCGAATCCACCAGCGACCTAAGTTATTGATAACTTGTAGAAATACAAGTTATTATAGTCACTATTTGAATTAATTAGGGTAACTTTAGGGCTAAACGCATGATTTTGGCAGTTGAATTATATAATATGTATTACCAGGCGTTGGCACAATTTACTAAAGAATATACCTGAAAAATGTATGAGCTTTTCTGTCCTTAACGCAGGATTAAGTAGAAAAGAAGCACAAATAACCCAAGTACCAGAGAGGAAGCTGCTGCGAGAACAAAAGAAGTGGAAACCCATGCGTCGAGACCATGCGTTGAGAAGAAAAAGCAGATACAGACGCATGGGCAATAATTGTCATGTCAATATGCAAAAAGATAACACGTTATCAGATCATGGCAGAACCAATGGGCCGACGATGTGAAAAGTCTGCGTAGCAGGGCATCGAATTTAATGCAAAGGTGTCAGGTCATCATGAGTTCAACTTTTCGATGCCTAAAAATAGCCCAAAGTTTTTCCATTCAAAGGAGGAGAGTGACGAGTTCAAGAGTCGAAAGCTCTATACAAATTCTCCCTCACGATAACCAGCCTCCATTTCAAGCTCTTCTGTGAGAAGGATTCTGAGAATTTTCAGAGTCGTCTTCCAGTAAGTGAGAACCTTCACCCTATGCCATTTATGTATTAGATAGTAACCATCTCAAGCCTCCATGAAGCAAGACATTGCCAGTGGCGGCTTGACGTTTTCCATTTCTGTCTTATCTCCATTTCTCTCATTCTTACTTATGTTTTGTTATCGACATTCAAGAGAATGGTTTATTTTCTTAATATAAGTTTGATTGACGATTATCTTCCATTTATTTCCATATTAAATACTTTACACCATGTTGTTTGAATATTAAATGAGTTAGATGTTAGAAGCTAGTTTTCTTAAGCAATACTAAGTATGTTACATCTTGATTAATGCATATTATTAGCTTGCATAGCTTTGTCTGACAAACAAATTTAACAAGCACGACCGTCTAGCTTGAGAGAGTAGTTGGTTAATTTTTAGCATTTATGAAGACTAGATGAGGTTCAGAGATGTAGTTCATCTTTTGCTGACACAAACTTACCATTCGTCTTAGAGATAAGGTTGATGTGGCGTCGAAACATCGAGAGATGGATTCACAAACCCAAAGTTTGTAGGTATGTAAATATACTTAGATATGCTTAAGTAACAACTAGCTCCTGCGTTAACTCTACTATATTGCATGGTTCCACCATCATCCTCAATGCATGCTATCTGACTCTAAATGACATTTGACTAACCTTCTCCGCGTCCACCTCATTGTTAATTGTAGGAAATTTTATTCATTCTTTTTGTATAGTTTTAGGTACATACAATTCTTGAACATAATACCTGTATAGTCACCGCATAGTCTTGTATCTATTCTCAACGCCTAGTGTATTACAAATCTCTGCGTTCGACCCTAGACTCACCAGGAAACCTATAGAAGCTTATACTTGGGCTTTTATAGGAAAACTTGCTTATTAATGATCATACTTGAGTAATTCTCGACGCAACTCTATACTGAAATTATAACATCTAATACACTTTATGCGCAACAAGCTATGACCCAACAGTTATCTCTAAAAGTTCTCGACCTTGGGTTATGTCTAGTCATTCCGACTCACAAAATCGAGGCGATTCCGCCGGAGATCCTTCACCTATATCATCCTACAAAACCCGACATTCGACTCCATCATCGTCTTCATCTCTGAGTGTGCCGCAACCTGCTCAAGAGATATTTCCTAACCTTCAAGCTTCATTTTCTCCTGTTTCTTTCCGACCTTCTTATACTCGACCTATGCGGCCTTTCGCCTCACTGGTCCGCCCTCCGCCATTGAACTCTTGTCCTCCGGTCATCTCTAACCTCCGCCATTGAACTCTTGACCTATGCGACCTTTCGCCTCACAGGTTCGTGATAAAGCTAGCACACTGTATGAAAGCAGTGAAGTTCGCCGCAGAGACGAGCGAAATGTCTTCAGTGACATCCTCAAGAGGATTGCCCAAGAGAAAAGGGACGTAAAGGCGAGGAAGGATGATGGGGAGGTCAACCAGCCTTTGCCTTCATCATGACAACTGAGCACAAGGAGGACTGAGTGAAGTCGGAGGGGGAGTAGAAGAGGAAGTGGTGGTGGAAGAAGGGGAAGTGAACTCTGCGCGTTCCTCGGACGAATGGGTCACACACATTCTGAGTGGCCTGCGAGACCCGTGTGAGACACGCGTATCAGACGTAAGACAGGAGTCACCCTCACCGATAAAAGAAATTCAGAGTCAACTAGACTAGCTCACGCATTGGAGGCTCTTCTAATAACGACTTGATCTTTGTCGTGGATCTGTTGCTCCGATCTGATTATTCAAATTTTCCGATCAGGATTATATTAATTTCTTCTTCTACATCAACTTCATGTTCGTTGAGGATTACTTCATCTTTCAACGATGGGTTCGTGGGTCTTGTCTTCTCATTGATATCCGTGATCATTTGACAAGATTGAAAGATATCAGGATCTTTCAATGCGTTAAACACATTAAATTTTACCTATTGATCACCCACGCGGATCGTTAATACTCCCTCTTGGACGTTAATCAGGGCACGTCCAGTGGCTAAGAAAAGCCTTCCCAAGATAATGGGCACCTCTCTATCAGCTTCATAGTCCAGGATTATGAAGTCAGCTGGGAAGATGAATTTGTCCATTTTCACTAGGACATCCTCTATTTTGCCCTTAGGATGTTTAATAGAGTGGTCAGCGAGTTGTAATGTGACTATAGTGGGCCTTGCTTCCCCTATACCCAACTTCTTGAATATGGAAAGGGCATCAAGTTGACTCTGGCACCTAAGTCGCATAGTGCTTGACCTATGTCCATCCCTCCTATTGAGCATGGTA
Organism: Citrullus colocynthis; assembly: GCA_031780015.1. Lineage (NCBI taxonomy): Eukaryota > Viridiplantae > Streptophyta > Magnoliopsida > Cucurbitales > Cucurbitaceae > Citrullus > Citrullus colocynthis. Next base: position 341,227 of record QLSR01000324.1, read on the forward strand.
ATGTAAAGCTTCCTGGATCCTTCATTTCTGCAGGTATGTTCTTTCTAAATAACGCACTGCACTCTTGCGTTAATGCTACTGTCTCAAACTCCCCGAGCCTCCTTTTCTTGGATAATATATCCTTAAGAAATTTTACATAACTTGGCATTTGCTCCAGGGCTTCCACTAATGGAATGTTGATGTGAAGTTGTTTAATAACATCCAGGAATTTTCTAAATTGCCCTTCATCGTTGTTATTCTTTAGGCGTTGAGGGAATGGTGGACGCATTGGAGGAGCGGTATCTTTATATGCAGACGCAGGTTCTGCCTGCGTTGCTTTTTCTCTCCTCACTCTATTTTTCTTTTCTTGTGTCTCGGTGGAAGATGATGGTTGGTTGACTTTATGTATATTGCTCTATGTCGGTTGACTTCTTGTTGGAGCATTTAAAGGTTGCGAGTTTCCTTGTATCCTCTGATATTGCGTAAGCATGGGACTAGTTTTCCCACTTATCAATGTCACAGCTTGACATTGTTCTTTTATGTTCCCTCTTGGGACTTCAGTTGTACTTGGCAATGCTTCTTGTGGTCGATTCTTGAGCTCCCCTACAATTTGACCCATTTGAATTTCCAAGTTCCTAATTGTAGTGCCTTGGCTCTGGAGCATCGCTTCCTTTTTATTTATATATTCCCTTAACAGAGATTCCATGGAACGCGATAAGGATGATGCAGGCGCTTGTTGATCCCTCTGTAACTGATGATACTGACCTTGATTCCTTTGGTTGAAACCAAGAGGATTGCCTCTCTACGGCTGCTACTCAGCCCCCTGTGTTTGTTGCTGATTTCCAACCCATCCGAAGTTAAGGTTGTTCCTCCAACCCGGATTGTACGTTTTACCATAGCGGTTGTTTTGAACATAGTTGACTGACTGGGGGTTGTAAGGACACATGTCATACAAGTGCACAATGCATGCAACTTACAGATGCTGTTGGATTCACTGCGTTCATCGCGTTCATCACAGCAATTAATCTACCTTGATTATTCAAGGCTATAGTCTTCAGCAGAGATGTCATGATTGCCATCTGAGCTGAGAGATTGGAGCAACATTAGTTTCAAGCATTCCAGGCTTGCGTTCGCCTTCTATCAGTGGAGCGGGATCCATAACCATCGTCCACCTACTCATCAATATTCCTCAAAATTCTGTTGAGAATATCTTTGGCCTGCGTGTAGGTCTTATCTATTAATCCTCATGCCGCGGAGTCGTCAATTACTGACTGCGATGGTCTATTTAATCCTTAATAGAAGATTTCCATCTGCACACAATCAAGAATGCCATTGTGTGGATAATTCCTTACTAGCCGCTTGAATTGGGTCCAAGCTTCGCTTAGAGTCTCCAAGTCCTGCTCAAAGGTGACGATGTCTCACCTCTTCCTTGCATTTATCGTCGGAGGGAAGTATTTTTGCATGAACCTTTCCACCATCTGCTCCCAAGTTGTAATCTCACCTGGTTCGAACGAGTATGCCCATTGTCTTGCCTCATCTCTAAGAGAACATGAAAATAATAATAGCCTGATGTGATCCTGCGGTACTCCCACCATGGGGAACACATTGCATATCTCCAAGAAGCTCTTTAAGTGTGCATGCAGGTCTTCACCCATTGCACCCCCAAACTGCCCTGCAGTTTGCAACATTTGTAGCATCACAGGCTTCATTTCGAACTTACCATTACCTTCGAAGGTCGGGTGTAGGATTCCTGACGCAAAATCTTACAACTTCGGCGACGTATACTCTTGCATAGGCCTATTTCTGTCATGCGCCAACAGAATTGGGTTTGTATGCTGTTCTGTGTTGGTGTTTTCCGGAACTCCACCTCGAGGAGGGTTTTTTTATTCATCCATATTCCTTTTTGTTCTACGATTGGTCTTTCTTCGATTCTACCTTGTCCTTCGTCTGAAGGTCCTCTCAATCTCAGGGTCAATATACTGTTTGGAGCTCCCGGCAGAAGAAAAACTCACAATACTCCCTTGATTGAGGAATTTCTACAACAAAAATAATCCAAAAAAAAATGAATCAAATAAAAAATCTTCGGCAACAGCGCCAAAAAACTTGTTGTGTGTTTAACGTGATTAATAATATGCGTTCCTAATCTGTCATGTTTTCCTATTCTTCACCCAAGTATAAGCAAAGAATGAGGTTTTCTTGGTTAGTCCGAGGTCGAACACAGGGACTATGCAAACTTTATAATTAGTTGGATTATTTGAGTCATGCGTTTAAAGAAGGTGATGGGAATTGATGCGTCTAAGAAACTATAAAGCAGTAAAACTAAGCTAAAGTGGTTGGATGGAGAGGTGTGCGACACAGCAAAGTTAGCTAGTTGAATTATATGAATGGTAAACGCAGGGCTAGGGTTGGTCATCATCTAAATTCAGAAACGCGTAGTGAGATCTATTTCATACCAGTGACTTTTCTCTTGGTTGTCAGCCCCTATGCGTTATATTTGTATAATGCATAGGAGAGTGTTAAGTACCAGGGTTATTTCTATGTCTAGATAACAGATCTTAGCCTTGTCAATTTAGTTCCACAATCACTTTCTCTCTCGAGCAGTCTAATTATTACTACTTATATTGATTAGCTAGATGGACATAAGCATTAGATTAAAAGTACAATTGACAAGATGGAATAGTCTTCTACGGTTCTTATTTAGATGATAATGCAACCCCTGACCCTTAAGAGAGTTAGTTACTCATGGATGATAAACAAAAAATGGAAAGTGATAAGAAATAATTAGCCATGGAAGATGTATAGATTGATGAATGGATTAAATTTTTTTAGAAAATACAATGTCTTGCTAATAAACGAAAACATAAGTAAGGAAAAGATAGAAAGCATGGAATGGCTTCTCAATGTCTTGAGCTCGCCGGGATGGTAGCGTGAGTTCTGTTGTGAAGTGGTCAGACGGAGGAAAGACTCTTCTCTTTCGAGCTATTTGTCTCCGGTTGTTGTCTGGAGAGAACTCTGTTGTCACTTACGAATTCTTTCGAGAGGTTCAACCACATTTTAGCCTTCAGGTCTGCCCTTTTATAGATGTTGCGTTGCAATCACTGGCAAATCTGCATGATTGGAGGTTGAATTTCTACCTTGCGTCCACTCGCCTAATCACGTGATTTTCAGTTTAATTTAGATCCACCACTCTCGCCATATATGAAGCATATCAATCTCCTGAAAATCTCTCAAGATTCTTGTCTGATTCTCTGCTGCCTTGCGTTTCTAGTTGATATGCGTCTACGGATAACTTAGGTTCTGCGTTCAAGTATGCGAAAGCATCCATGGGTTGCTTGCATTCCTACGTTGAAAAGTTACCAACACATCCATAGGTTACTTGCGTTCCGGTGTTAAAGCATGCATCTTAGGCTCAAAAAGCTTCAAAACAATTATCTTCATTAATTTACAAGAGTAGAACGCATAGGAAGATTTATTAATAGAATTTAACCCCTATTACCGCATGATTCTCTATTTAAACTTTATTTTTCTAAAAGAAAGACAATAATAACTTGTATTTCTACAAGTTATCAAGGAGACTCGAGAGGGTGAAGAAGAAGAAAGAAGAAATAAGGGGGAGAGTGTCGCTTGTAGCAAGGAGAAAGCAAACGAGCCTACTGAAACGCAAGGGTCAGTCCCTACGTCCATCAGTCCGGAGGAGCAGACCATGGAATCCAATGACGGACCAATCAAGCAGTATGTGGTGGCCAAAGAGTCCAAAAGAATGAAGCCAGAGGAAGAAGATGTGGTACCCCTAATAAGAAAGAAAAGGAAGGTACCACAGGTTTAGAAAAAGCTGCCAAGGATGAAGCGACAAGAAACGCAGAGCGAATAGATGGTTCTAAGTCACCAACCGCAGCTACGTCTTTTGACAGATTGGCGAGAAAATGGCAAAGAAGAGGGCTAAGTTAAGAAAAGAGCTCAAAGCCCTGAGGAAAGAAGCAGTGCCACGGACGCATTGTCCAGCAAAAAGGTGCACAAGGTAGTGCCACCGGAAGAAGTAGAAACGCAGAGGCTTCCTGATCCCGAAGTGGATGAAGCCGCAGCTGCATTTGAAGAGAAAATAAGGGAGGAAGAGAGAGTAGAAAAAGCAGTAGAGGAGCTTGAGAGAGAGCTGCAAATAGAAGAAGATAAGGAGTTGGCTACGAGAATAAATGCCCAAGATGAGAGGGAGGGCAAGAAGAAGAAAAAAAGAAGAGAAGTAGGCACCACTCGCCTACAAAGAAGGAATGCATCGGGGAGGATGCGAGAGAGGAGCAAGGTGTTAGCACCTTGAGAAAGAAGAAGAAGAAAGAAAAACTGAAGGGGGAGATAGTCATCAAACTCCCAGGCATTCCCCAAGAGAAACGCAAGGGGAAGGGGAAGACGACTAAGGCACCAGCTTAAGTGGCCAAAAGCAAACAGAAGACAGTGGATAAAATCTCTGCTAAGGCCAAAGAGAAAGAAAAGGTGGCGGATGCGTCACCAAAGAAGATGGAAGGAAAAGAGAGACGCAAGTTGTTCTCTAATTTATTGATGGAGGTCGCCTTCTTCCCAGAGGAAGCCCCACTGCCACCATACATCACGGACATTATTGATCACCCTGACTGGCAGAACTTCTATGCCGGCCCATCTTGGATTCAACCTGCGTTAGTCTGAAGTTTCTTCAACGGACGCATTGATGAAGAGGAAGATGTGGTGGTGGTGGAGGGAAGTGAAGTCCCATTCAACACAAGGGAAATTTACACCATATTTCAGTTGAGGTACGACCTGGACACAGAGGGCAACAGGCTCATTGAATCTACTCTGTCTGAATATATGTAAGACACTCTCCGGGTCATGGCCAAGCCAAGGTCAAAATGGGACGTATCACCCACAGGCATCCAAACCTTGCCTGCCAACAGCCTCTTACCTAAGGCCAACCTGTGGGTATACTTTGTTAAGAAGCGGCTCATCCCAACAACGAATGACAAAACAATATCAAGGGATCGAGTGATGGCAGCATATTGCATTATGCGAGGCATTCATCTGGACGTCGAACGCATAATAGTAGCTCAGATCAAAGGCATTTTTAGTAAGCCAAGGGGGCAACTATTTTTCCCTTGCTCATTATGAGGTTATGTGCTAATGCTTCCATCAGAAGTGATAAAGAAGTGTTAGACGCAGAGCAGATGATGGAGATCAATAGTGTTATTGCCAACAAAACTTTGCGTCGGTTGATGAGAGGATCACAACATCAGCCAGGTCTCGCCAAGGCCGCAAAAGGATCCCATCAGCCAGCATCTCCAATTGAATCACTTTCAAAGCCGTTGAAGAGGAAAGAAAAGGGGAAGTCATCCAGGCTAAAACACAAGACCTTGGCAAGTCCTGATGCCACCATTAGAGTTTCCCCTTCCTCCAGTCCTTCACCCCCACTCCCATTGACCGTAAGAGAGCCAACGCCTCCTCCACCTCCTCCAGAGACACAACCTCAGCCGCATGCTTTCCCCTCAATCCAAACTACCTCTTCTTCTGCAGCTTCTCCTCAAAGATTTGATGACTCACATTATGGGGATTTTGGCGCTACTACTGTGCGTCCATCACCCCCTACGTTTGATGAAACTCCGTCAATCTCTCGTCCCCAGCCAAACCATCCTCACCTACAATCGCAGCCTCAATCGCAAGAACCCAACTCGACCTCGATTAGGAAACAGTGCAAGTATACATGCAACAACCAATCTTGCGTCCTATGATGCACTCGATGATGCACTCGTTAAATTATATTCATCAACATTCCAGAACTCCTATAACATCCGCTTGTCTTCCCAATGTCGCAACACCCTGCACCTGAGCAGCAACGCATACCTGACAAAGACACGCTGGATAGTTAAAATTTAGGGGTGTAGTTAGAGTTGTATCTTCTTTATAGCTTCCATTGCAATTATCTTCTTTCTCCAACTGTATGCGTTTGTGGGACAAAAATTAATAGAATGGAAATTTCTTCACCACATTGACTATTTATTTCCCTTTTTGTGTTTCTCCTTGTTTTTAATTTCATTTTAAGTACATTTAATTATTCTCAACTTTTATCTTTGTATTGAAAAGTTAGTTACTATGGTGATAATCATGCTTATACTCTTTGTATACTCTAAGTTAGATAACTTTCCATGCTTCTTCATACTATTCATTAGAAATGCAAATCTACTTTGCGTGTGTGCAAGCTGCCAATTCAAACATCTTTTACAAAATTTTTCAACATAATCTTTGTTTACAATTTAAGCAATGAGGACCTTGCTACTCTTGGGGGGGGGGGGGGGGAAGTTTGAA